>JAJGRX010001095.1:0-323684 GCA_025461125.1 Carex kokanica | reverse complement strand
TAGTTGTTTTTACTGGATCATTGAATTCACTGCTGTCGTTCTGTGTTTCCCAAGAAATGTAAGGCCTAGCTCCTAAATATGCAAAAGTATTGAAGCTCTGGCCATATGTGGCCATCTCAAACAGGCCAGGACTCGCATGCAAGCAGATCTATATGTGAATGCTTCTTAATGAAAAAAAAAAGTTTTGTAGGTTGTTGTATACTAGGCATACTTGTTCATGTTTCCAATTTTTTTTTTTAAAAAAATCGGACAAACACAACTGAAAAACTCTCAGTAATAACCTGTGCTTGTCCTAGAACAGGGACCCACTTGCCATTGACATAATCTAATTGAGGCCTGATTTCAGCCGGCTTAAATTGGAAGACCTCCCTTGAGTTGGGAAAAGATACCGTGTATAGACCCGTTACAGGGTTTCTTAGACCCGATACCACTCCATGCCACCACCCGTCATTGTGGTGTGCCTCAACAAGGTCATGCATCTTAAAATTTGGGTCTTCATCCTGCACAGAGAGAGAAACAAATTATTCTAACTATAAATAGATCAAGCATAAACCGTATTTACAAACCTTTACTCACCAAAAGTACCATTCTTCTAAATTACTCTAAAATTTCCAAACAGAACTCCAGTCAATATAAAAAAGACAACAAAAGAGCCACAGATTGATACCTCATTACCAGCATCATGTGTGCTCAAACGGCGTGGGGCCGGGGCCTGACATTCTTGGCATAGACATCCTCTACTAGCAGTTGTTGGGATCCATCATCTCCCAAAAGATTGAGGTACTCGACCTTGTACTTGACATTCCGCGTTGTAGAGTAACGGCTCAACACCTTGGCCTCGTACCAGGAGTCATAAAACCCTTCCGACTGATTTTCACCTCCACCTCTGCACCAGCCGGAAAAGCATCCCCCGTTGAACGCGAAACGGAGGCTGATCCTTGAACTTCAGTGGTATCCCTCGATGGAGCTTTGGTCATGGGATCTGGCTTCATCATTGGAGAATTCCAATCAAGAGGTAGAAGGACAAGGAGGTTTTAGAGTAGAAATAAATGTGTAAAATTAAAGAAATTTAAGAGAGGTCAGGTCAGGTCAGGTTCCTTCCGAGGGAGAACACAGACAGTCAGTCAGACAGAGGTGGAGTGTGTACTGTGCAGTGCGTACATAGCAACTATAGGATTAAGAAGGCGTAGTTTTTCTGGCGCGAATTATGCAAGCCAACTCTGAAAATGGGTCCCGCAAAAAAAATATGAATTATCGGTACAAGAAATCGGGTCCCGAGATGAGCATTTCTCACTTCCCAGGATCTCAAAAGATCGTGTTGTTAGTGAATAAAGTGGGTGACGGGATTGGGAGTAGATGGAAAGATGGATAGAGCCCGGGTCGAGGCTCGAGCAAAGGCGGAGTCGGGGAGGCGGATCGAGATTCGAGAGGTCGGGGGTGAAGCGAGTGAGGCCCGAGAGGGTGAGAGTGAGAGAGAGAGAGAGACGGAAGGAGAACCCTAGCCGTTTTTGTTTTAAACTTCTCCGTCCCCGTTTATCTCATCCAGCGTTTCATCGGAACGCAAATGTTAAATCGAACGGTTGAGAGATTCAAAAATATTTACTTGGTGAAATTCAAACGAAAACATATTAACCAAACTATATATTACTAATTTACTTTTAATTTCATTCTACAACTCTTTAATCTGTATTCCGTAAGAATAATTAGGTTTCAAAACTTAATAATGTCCGTTAGGTTCATTGTTAACCATTGGAGATGTTTATCTCTTATTATTTATCTTGATCTAACGACTTGTGTTATTTGATTTTCTCTTCAAAACTTAAAGAGATTTTCACACAGATAGAAGTTTAAACATTTTAAAACATTTATATATTTTTAAATTTGTCGCATGCAAATTTTTTTAATAGAACTTGTCTCTTTTAAAATTTTAACTTTTCTTCGGTAAATATCTTTTGGGTTGAAGCCTGTAAACAATTATATTATATTATAATTGTTTCATTCTTTATTTTCCCACATTTTTAAAATACCCAAAGTTCATTACGAATCACTAAAAATATTCAGACCCGCCAACTTTTATTAAAAATGTCCAAACCGGCCATTTAATGGCCGGTCCCTATTTAAATGCCGGACAAGAATGTAAAATACAATGAACAGATTCTGATTTCTAGATAAGTTATGATGTATTCGATTAATATATCCAATGTTGTATAATTTTTGTTTAATTTATTTGTTATTGTGCACCTCGTCTTCTTCCCCTCCAATTACAAGCCTTCATGTGTGCAAAATGTTCAATTGGATGTCTCAAAGCAGCACTAATCTGATAAAGATGAAACGAATCAGATAGTGATCTAATCACAATCGCATCCGTTTTTACTTCGGATACGGTCTTCGGCCCTGTTCGGCAGCACAGAGGGTTTGGGAATGGGTACAGGAATTTTTTTTTTTGAACTGATTTTTACTGTTTACGTGGGAAAAAAAAAATTCACTCTGAGTGAATTTTTTTTTTCTCACGTGAACAGTAATCGTAACTGTGCTGCCGAACAGGCCCTTCAGGAGTCTGATCCAAGGGCTTGATTTGGCTGTTAAGATTGTCAAGTAATCCCTCTTTTAAATTTTTATTTATATTCAGAATTAACCTACATTTATTATTATATATGAACTTAAATATGTGATTGTCAAACATATTTTCATCAGTTTACTTTATTAATTAGTAGATAGATAGAAACAAATAATTTGCATTAAATTTGTGATTTAGATAAAAGATACTCAAATTTGGCTTGTTATTAGAAATTATTTACTATCCTTTAAATTTGCTGTTATTATTCTGAATACATACTAAGACGTGCATTTAATTAAACTTGTGTATAGACTGATATTCTTATCAAATTTGTTCAAATACATGAATCATAAAATTGAAAACGGAGCAGATAATATCTGATTCATATTCGAAGTTTAAATACAGATATTCGATTTCTGAATATCCGTGCAGATACAGATATCAATATGAATTTTAATTTTAATTATCTGTACCACAATAGTAGATATATACTACATAGTTTATATATTATGACAAAATTTATTCACCATTATAATTAAATAAATTATAAATTTTAGTATTTAGTAGTTGGGGGAAGATAGTTCTCTCAGATGAGCACCTAGAGTTACCTAGCCTCCAACTTGCGAGGGGTGTATCTGTCTCGGAAAAATAAAAACAGATACAAAATATGATTTTACCACTCTCTGCTCCATTTTCACTCCTAAATTCAAACATCAAACATTTACTCGTAATATTTTGGAGATTCTGTCATAGAATGTACATAAAAAAGTTCCTCCAAAACTTCACTAGGAGTAGGAGTCAAAATAAAGGGACTAAAATGAGTACTCTGTAACAATTATAAGGAGTTTGACTGCAAAATTTGGTCATAATTATAGTTTTACTTTTCTATAAAAGTGCTGTAGATCTAGACCCCAGAGTTTAATCACAGACTGTCAACTGTCCGGTGTTGATCATTTCCAAACCCGGAGTGTCAACGTGTACGATAAAGGTCGGTGGAAGCACTTTCATATTCATACTTGTTATAAATTATTCTTCCGTATTTTTACTTTTACCTGTTACAAATTATCTTACTCGTACTCTACTTTATCAGTTATAGTTGTCGAATAACAATAGTAACGGATAATAACGGGTAATACTAACATAATAATTACTTTTATTATTTATTAAATAAAACATTAAAACATACACATTTATTTACACATGTATAGTACTTTGTTGAAAAAAATGATTTCTGATCATGTTAAGCGTAAGTAAACTAATTAAAGTACTATTTTCAATGCTTATTAATATGAGTAGGGTTAAAATGCTCTATTGGTTTGTGTCTCATCATGCTCCAACATCATTATCTCTAGTTTTAAAGTCTAAATAATCGATCCGAACCGTTCAACATGATCTTCATGCTAAATTTGCTTGGATAACAATTTTTAGAATTTTTAGTAATTGTTTAAAGAGGTACAAAATCAAGTGATTTTGTACCTATCTTAAAAAACAGCAAAAAGTTTCAAAAAATATAAAATTTTGTATCCAAGCAAAATTTCATATGAAGATCATATTGAGCGGTTTAGATCGACTGTTTTAACTTTGAAAATAAAGATAACAATATTGAAGCATGATGGGGCACAAAACCAATTGAGCATTTTAATCCTACTCTATTAATTATAGTATATATATATATATATTTTTTTTTATAATTACCCGATAATGGATATAAAATAGACTTTATTCGTACCTTTATCCGTTTAGATAACGAAAAAAAATATTTACCTGTACCCAATAAATTTATGCAAAAGAAATCTTACTTATACCCGTATACCCGTCTTATCGAATACAGTACGGATCGGAAAAAACAGAAAAAGGGTGCTATTGAGTATTGACACCTCTACCCACGTAGAATAGCTAAGACTCTTTCTTGTATATTTTTATTTCGTTTAAAATACAAATTTTCTAAAACGATAATACACTCGTTACAATATACAATAAAACCAGTATATTCTTACACGACGGCCTCGGATTTCGAACTAGTTCATTCTTATCCACAAAATTTTAAGAGTCGACGAAACCAAAGGCGATTTCGCCGCACCCCACCCCCTCTACCACCCGAACCACACCCCATCCCTTCCTCTCTTCTCTCTCTTCCACTCCGTTCGAGCAGATATTTTTTTTTGTCATCCGTCTGAGCAGGCGCTTCTGCTCAGTGAATCTGACTACTGCTCTTCGATATGTCTCAAACTTTTCGAGTTCGACTGAGGGTGATGTGAATTCGTTCCACCCCTGTAGTATCTACTAACTATAAATGAATAAGGTACGTATTTTTATGATTGTTGCCGATGACGATGATGCTAAGATGTTGTCTTTTTCCTCCTCCCCTTCTTCTTCTGCTTCCAAGCTTTTTTTTTTTCTGGCTTCCACAATGGCGGCTCTCCATATGAGAGGTGACTGTCCCGGTCTGGTTGATTCAGTTTCTGGTTCGGTTTGATTTAGTGCTTTCTTGACTGCACATTTCTCTGAGCGGTGACTGTTCTGGTTTGATTGCTTTATTTTTCCGTCCGGTTTGATTCAGTGCCTTCTCGTTTGCACTTTCCTCTAAGTGGAAGATGCTTCGTGCGCAAGGGTCCGATACAGTGTCGTTTGCCAGAAAGAACAAGACAAATATACACACAGAGGTAATAATCACTAGGCTTCTATCATTACAATCAAGTAAGGATGATCAAATTTGTGTCAACGGAATGCTATCAAAGACACTCGTTGTTTTATCATGTAACAGCTAGCTCGTAACTCTTTGAATCAATGCAATTGGCTTTCAACCAAAATTTTTTTTTTTTTACATAACAGAATTCCTATCACCTGAGGTAACAGAAATTTTATGTTTAGATCTGGACCGTCGATATGCTTTGGCACGATATTAAATAGGCCCGTGCATTCCACCTCTATGGGTTTCGAATCTCCAAGGGCGCTCGGCCTGCCATAGGCGAAGGAAGGAGAATCGAGACTGGCCTGGACTCTGATCGGACGGTCCGGATCTAAACTCAAATTTTCTATTACCTCAACAATTCGAACTCGGACAGGACAGGGCATTAAAGAGCGGTTTCTAGTGTGTGTAACGGCTTTGATTTCCAGATTTCTTTTTCAAACGAATCCGGTTCAATCTGCAATCTTTAAAACTTATCCGGCTCAGCCCGGTTCAATTCCCATAGCTTCGTTCTTAGTTCTTACCCATTTAAATTTCGAATCAAGGCCATAATATGCTTCTCTCCCTCTCTCATTCTCTCCTCCTCTCTTCCTCCAGAGCATTCCAGACTAGATTCGACAAGGTTTCCGCTTGATTGATGAATTGTTTCCGGTTTGCTGCAATCAAAGCTTTCGTTAGTTTCTTTCAATCAGTTATCATGGGGTGTTTCGCTTCCTGCTTCCGGAGTAAGGATCGTGATCGAAAGATTCAATCAAGGACCCGTGCTCGCTCCAACTCGGATACTTACTTTGACATGGTTAATTTTTCTTTGATTTCCTTTCTTCTTGATTTGTGCGTATTTCTTGAACAGCAAAGATGTGATCTTTCTTGATATTTCTATGCAGGAGAGTTTAGAGGAGCGATTGGTGGTAGAGAACCAGTCAGTGACTGGTTCTCTCTTTCTCAATGGAGAAAATGGTGCGATTTTTTTCTCTAAAATGTTATAAGATCTTTAGCGATAATATTTATTTGGTCATAACATTGCTTGTACCAATTCGTGTTTTTTATAATGTTAGATTCGAAGGAGGATCTTACTCATCCTCATACCTTGGAGGAGGAACTTAGGCTAGAGGTGTGTATTTAGTTTTGATTTTCTTTGTGAACTATTGTTTAACCGAGGAGTTATGTTTACTTCAGACCTTTTAATTCAGTGATGTTGGAGTTTAGTTTCTCAATAATGATGAAGAAAAAATGACATGTCTAATTCCTATTTAAATTTCCCTCTTCAGATTAAGCAAGTTATACAGGAAAAAGAAGATACTGAACTGTTTTTTTTCCCTTGTTAACACTGTACACTCTGCTTGTAATGAAAATATTGCTCCCTCAAGAAAGAAGAAACTTATATTTTATCAGAAAGCCAATGCATTTCTGCTCTACTGCTACTAGGTCTACTTTTCGAATTAATGTAAGAGTAATACAATATTACTATTCTTATTTCTGTAAAACAGGCCAAGCACTTGAAGCTATGTGGTGCAATATTAGAGACCCCAATGGAGATTCGCAAATCAAACAAAAGAACAGCTTTACGGGATCTTAATGGGTCGGATCAGTCTCCAAAATCTGCTCATACCTCGTCCAATAAGAAGATCCAGTTGTATGCACAGTGTGAGCAGGAAAACAGCCCTGACCATGCAATAACGGGTACACCTAGTCCGGGAAAGGAAAACTCAATTTCACATCAGAGCACACCTGGAACGGGACGGTACGAAATTGCAGAATTTATTAAGCCTTATAAATCAGTAAATCACCTTAATTTAAATTAGATCGACAATAAGGGTCCTGTGTCAGTTCTTAATCAAATAAATTGTGACTTATACGGTGTGTTTCATAAAGGATAACAACACATGTATTTGTCAGAAGAAGCAGAGGGTATTACTTTGAAATAGTCTAATGGTTGGGAGTTACTTTGAGGTGCTATTTTGCAACTATTGGAAATGTTGGTTTAAATGTGCAAATGTGACAGGATATCAAGTGGTAATGGCAACAGCTAGAGAGAAAAGATAAACTAATTGATTTTCTCAAAATTTTGTTATAACAGTGCTGAAGAGATGGGAGGTGATAAGTTGAAGCTAACACCAGTTAGGTATGGTATGGGAATTCGGCCTTCAGATCCCAATTCACCATACCCGACTCCAATAGCTCTCAATGATGATATGCAGACACCAGCAACCATTTACTCTTCATATCAGGAGACCTCAGCAACTGGCAAGCGGGCTCGTATCCGGGCGCAATATGTCTACCCTGCATCGAAACCTGCACACAGACTGGAGATCTCCAGCAGCATCAAGTCGGTTGAATTGGAGAATGAAAATGAGGCGGCTGGAGAATTTTCTTTCGGTACCAAAAAGAACTCCGAGGAGACCCCAAAAGTTCTGGTTTCAGGCCTTTCTGGGTGGCTGAAACCCACAACAGCTTTGAGGGATAGAAATGGAATTCCAAATTCCACAACCAAGTATAAGGAGGTAATATTAACCTTCCTGCAAAAATATTTTGATTGGTGTAGAATAATATTGCAAGTAATTTATATGGTGGGTTTTGATGCCATGGAGATGTGGTCAGTACCGGTATGTACTATCTCGGTCAGAATTGCACAGTTGTTGAAAAACTGATCTCTGACAATTGTTGCTGGATATAGGTTTTTATCTCTTGGGTTTTAAATTAAAACTATCCTGTTTTTCTTGTCATTGTTAGAGAACTTATATTTTGAATATACATCAGGATCAACAGATAAAGTGGCATACTACCCCTTTCGAAGAGAGACTCGAGAGGGTTTTATCAGATGAGAAAATGCCTGTTTCAAGGTTCGACTACTTTTTTCTTTAATTAGTTCTCCTTACTTTCTTGCCTTCTTATTATTTTGGGCCAGACAGTACGTCTTTGTTCCATCTTGAATTTTTCTTCTCACAGTTGCTAATACAAAATCAATAGTGGAACTGAGAATTATATGTTAAATTTTCATTTTGGTTTAATAGGAAGTATATTTCAGGCAGGCCGATTGAGCTCGAGGAATAGCTTGAAGAGATGTGAACCTGGCTGATTCAGGCTGAAATAAAAATAGAAGGGCTCTGTTGAAAGTAATGGAATAGATAGACATGCAAATATGATGTTTGCAGAAAATTAGTGTTGTTTTAGTATGGTGAACTTTTTTATTTTTTTTAATATGAATTCATTTACCATTGTTGTTGTTGAATTGATGTGCTTGCAGTTTGAACCATGTAATTAGGATCTTCTGATCTGAATTTTTTTTTCAATAAACTTGACAGCTTAATACTGAGAAACACACATTGGGCTTGAAACTGTAATTGAGGAGGCCCGATATAAATTGGGCCAGGCCTTTGTAAGCCCGATATAGATTTACAGGCCGACATAAAATAATGATGAGCTATAATGAGAAGAAGGTTCACAAATAGCACAGGAAAGGGTCTGTTACTTCTATGACGAACTGCGGGATTTAATTTATGGAAACTAATTATAATTATTTCGTAAAGTGAAATAGCCGTTGTGTTTTCCATGAATTGCTTCTTACTTTTGCTATTTTTAAATAAAATGTTTTCCATTAATATCACACGGTTGAAATTAGGTTGGATAATAAATGCTTGTATTTGGAAAAGTCGTAAACAGTATTCATATTGGAATTTTAAGTGTTGCTGAAAAGTCGTAAACAGTATTTACATTGGAATTTTAAAGAGAGGATTAAGTCTCCTTAACTCTTAACAAAGATTAAGGTTCCATCCTTTAAGCTCATTTTGTTCAGTTTAAGGCACATCAACTTCTTAATTAAGCCTCTTTATTTACAGATTAAGACAACTAAACATGAAGCGGATTAAAATTTAATCCTACTTCTATTGCCGATTGCCCCTTTAGAGTTTAGTGTCATTCTCATTCAGTGCAAAAAGGAAAAATTGGTCAGGTCAATTGCCCGTTTTCTCATAAACAAACAGTGAAAGAAACATCTAAAAATTGAAAGGTCGGAAGAATTCCTGTACACATTCCATCTTCCTTTAATGCTTAGTTTTGGTTTGAACAAAAATATTTCCTGGATATCCTTTTCACACTTGTTCAACCGACATTTTTATTAAAAAAATATCCAAAGTTAATTACAAATTAATAATATACCCACTAACGTTGGGAATTTATAAAAATCCATACTGGCCATTAAATCGCTGGTTTCAATTTTTTCAGTACCGGCCATGTAATGGCAAGTACTATCTTTTTAGAGACACTATGAATAGCAAGATGCTGAAATCTAACACTAAAAATTCGAATTTTAAAAAAATATTTGTTAGATTACTTTTTTTGATATATAATTAGCATATTTATACTAAAATATGCTAAATTACTTGAAATTATGTTAAATTATGCTGAATTACACTAAATTATGCTAAATTACAATAATTATGTTAAATTACACTAAATTTCGCTAAATTACACTAAATTACGCTAAATTAGGCCGATTTTGTGCCATCTTTCATAAATCATAAAAATAGTAAAAAAATTCCAAAAATAATAAAAATTGGTATTCTACAAGTTCATTATATAACTAATTTACTGAGCTACTTAGATTGAATAATAGAAATAAAAATTTTAATCAGAAACTTCAACTCAAGTTTTGAGGCTCTTCCTTTGTTTTTTTGGCAATTCTGAATTTTGAAATCCAGCAAAGCAAGCATTGATGCATGCATTTTCGCAATTTTTCCGAAAAGTGGTCATTTGCTGAAATCGGACACTTGAGCTCCGTTTTATGACCGTTTGAAGTTTCGTCGTCGTTTTTTTTTCTTTGCCGCCTTCTCAGTGAAGATATCATCTCTATTCATATGTAATTTAGCGTAATTTACCGTATTTTAGCATAATTTAACATAATTTAGCTTAATTTAGTGTAACTCAGCGTAATTTAATATAATTTCAAGTAATTTAGCGTATTTTAGTATAAATATGCTAATTATATATCAAAAAGTAATTAACAAATATTAAAAAAAATCGAATTTTTAGTGTTAGATTTCAGCTTATCTTGCTATTCATAGTGTCTCTAAAAAAAAAAAAATTTAGTACCGGCCATTAAATGGGCGGTACTGAAAAAATTGAAACCGGCTATTTAATAGCCGGTATGGATATTTTTATAAATTCCCAACGTTAGTGGGTATATTTATTAATTTGTAATGAACTTTGGATATTAATAAAAATCTCGCCTTGTTCAATTGATAAGATAGTAGAAATTTTGGTGCAAACTTTATTCATAAGCTCTCTGCACTGTTCTTTTAAGGTTGAAAAGGAGTTGGAGAATGAACATAAGAAAAACAAGATTTTTTTTTTTTTTTTTGTAAGATTTTAATTAAGGAAAAGAGGAAATGTCTGCATAAAATTGAAACGAACTTATTACTCATTTTGGCTTGTTTATGCAAATGACTTGCAATTATTTGGTTTTAGATAATCACTTCATCTCTTACTCTAAACAAATAATTGGATAAATATCTTTCTTAGGGCCTGTTCGGCTGCACAGTGGGTTGGGAAATGGGCACAGAAAAGAAAATTTTTGAACTGATTTTTACTGTTCAGAGTGAATTTTTTTTTTTCCACGTGAACAGTAAACGCCGAATAGGCCCTTGCTATTTTTTACTCTTTGTTCTCCTTCCTGGCCCCTAATTTAAAAGCAATTTAGACATGTAATAGGGTTACCTTTCTCCTGAGAAAAATATGTTCATCTTATAAATTGCAAAGATTTTGAAAAGCATAACGAATTCAAAATTTATTTGAGTACTATTTACTAATTTTTGGTTTCTTTAAAGAAAGTATTAGCCGTAAAATTAATATACCAATAATCTAAACATACACTCAGAACATGTATAGTTTTGCTTTTCTATGAGAAACATGAATATTGTTTTTATTATTTTATATAAAGAGGGATGGAAAAAAAAAAAAGAGAAATTAAGTTCATTAAATTAAGCGTCGTTGTTCCTTTGTTGTTCGTTCGTAGTGAAATTGGCATCTGATGCTAGACTGAAAACAAAGGATTCAATTTGAATACTGTCAAAGTCTAACAAGGACAAACTGTAGTTCAAAATATAAATCATCAAACTATACACTAATTCTCATAAAATAAAATAGCGTTGAAAAAGCTTTGGCATCGTACAAATTTCTTTTGTTAGAAATTGTCCTGGAAGAATGTTTACACTTCGCACGTGTATTATTCTGGCAAAGAAGAATAAGAAAGAAAACTGATGTTTTCTCAATTTGCATTCAATTTGCTCCTAAAAGCTACTTGAAAAATATATATAAGTAACTTATTTTTACAAGGGATATTAAGTAACAAATTAAATGATCACACCGTATATATACCTTACAGAGTAGAACTAGGGTGTGATGTGCTCACCAAACTATTTGGTGAGCATAATTCTATAATCTATCGGATTCACTTCAAACGAGATGAATCCAAACCGTTGAAACCGATATACTTCAGGAGTGATGTTCGTACATGCAAAATTTTGAATTTTTTGAATTCGTTTAGTCTAAAGTCAAGTGGTCAAAATTGATGAAAAATGAATGATCCAAAATGAAGTTTTAGAAGTTATTTTAATGCATTCATTTTTTATCAATTTTGACCGCTTGACTTTGTACTAAATAAATCCGAAACATTCAAAATTTTGCATATACGCACATCACTCGTGAAGTACATCAGTTTCAACGGTTTAGATTCATCTCGTTTAAAGTGAATACGATATATTATGAAGTTATGCTCACCAAAGAATCTAATGAGCACCTCGCACCCTAGTTCTACTCTACCTTACAATATTAAAGTAAAATTTTGTTACAAATTTCTTCAAATTAAGCGAAAGACTTGACGTATAAAGGCATCCACACTATATTTAATTTTACTTGGAAGCGCTTTTTTAATGGTATTTGAAATAGCAATAATTAATCTGATGCCAACAAAAAACAAATGCGAATTCTTTGATAATAACTGTTAGGTTCCTCTCTGTCACCACAACAGTTAATTGAAAATGAATTCTGTTGACCAGTGATCAGAATTGCATTATTTCTTTCGTAATCAAGTAGACAAGATGTAACGCAAGTAGGTTAACTGTAACATCATGAATTTCCTGATGTTCTCACTGACAAATAATAATTGGCTTCAATTTTGGCTTCAAATTGACTGCAACAAGTGTATCGATTTATTAAGATGCCTAGCGTCCATGTTCAGTTACTACTAAAATTTAAAAAGGATTAAGTTTTTTTTACTCGATTTTAGTCATTCTGTTTTACATCTCGTTTGACAGTTTAAGTCATGACTTAAATTAATTTGTTTGAGTAAAATAAAAAATAAAAATAAATCTTTATATATGACCGTGAACTTTACAGATGAAGTAAGTGTGAAATAAATTAATCTGTCTAAAGAGGTAGTTTTCGTAACTCCTTTTCACTCCTTATGTTTTACACCACGTTTAATAGCTTAAGTGTGTAGTAAGAGGTTTAATATTCCACCTCTTACGTACTCCACAGCCAAACATGACCCTTCAGATTATTATTTTTGGATTTGGTTGGAAATATCACTAATCCTCCCCCATAAACAACTTAGCACAGATGGAAATAATCTTGATTTAGGTGAGCGAACTATTTCAAATTATGTTAAATATATACTGGGTGAGTACGTAGCTGTTCAAAAATCAAAATAGTCGTTAACCCCGACTATTTTGCTATTCTAACAAAAAAATGGTTAGCCACACTATTTCAAAATAGTCGTTAACCTCGACTATATTGCTATCCTAACAAAAAAAATTGAGTTGGCCACTGTTTCAAACAGTAGCGTGCTAACCTCACTCAGCCACATTCCATTCAAACATAAATAATTAAATATATACCTAATTATCTTTATAATTTGCTTAGGTCATGATAATTTAATTTAGCTAATTTGTCAAACTAGGAACTTTTTTCTCGCCGACTTATCTTAATATACAACTGTTCCAAAAGTAAACAACACAGTAATTTTGAAATTTGCGTTAATTACCTTGACCAACTGCCGATTAATTTATTATTATTGGATAATTTTCCGGTTAATTTGGCATGTGGTGCATTCCAATTCGTGGGGCCATCTGCCAGAATATAAAATCAATTTCTCCATCATGCACGTGCCTAATATATATATATGAGAAAAGTGCATCTTTTGATTTGAGCAGGCGCCTTAATTCCTTATCAGGCTCTTGTCATAATTAAGAATATAATTTAGATTATAATGCACTCTCATTCAATTCCCCCGTACGTACTTCTCTAAAACAAGAGAGAAAAATTCGAGAGCAGTTGTTTAATTAGGACAACTGGACAAGGAAATAATTTGAATTCAAATCATCTCCGGTTGCACAAAACTGTAGGCCTCCATTAACAACCCTATATATAGTTCTACGGGTGTGATGTGCTCACTAAACTTTTTGGTGAGCATAACTCCATAATCTATCGGATTGATTTCAAACGAGATGAATCTAAACCGTTGAAACTGATCTATTTCACGAGTGATGCACGTACATGCAAAATTTTAAATTTTTTGAATTCTTTTAGTCTAAAGTCAAACGGTCAAAATTGATGAAATATGAATCATTACAATAACTTTTAAAATTTCATTTTGGATCATTCATTTTTTATCAATTTTGACTGCTTGGACTAAATGAATTTGAAAAGTTTAAAATTTTGCATGTACGTGCATCACTCGTGAAGTAGATCGGTTTCAACGGTTTGGATTCGTCTCGTTTGAAGTCAATCCGATAGATTATAGAGTTATGCTCACAAAAAAATTTGGTGAGCACATCACACTCTAGTTATATTATATAGTGAGTGGCTAATATCAAAACGTTTGCACCAAGGTCCTCGTGCAACCAAGTCGTTTTTGAATTTTCAAAGTCCAAACGATCGATCTGAACTGTTAGATGTCATCTCTATATTACAATCTGTTTGGAGACGAAATTTTACATTTTTTGGAATTTTTTTAATATTTATTAAGCCACTTTGAAAATTGCTGATTACATGGTTCAGAATTTAGTTGCACAGTTTTTACTGTTCACTCGGATCAATAATTTTCAAAGTGGCTTAATAAATAGTAAAAAAATTCCAAAAAATGTAAAATTTGGTCTCCAAGCAGATTTTAATACAGATTAAATATCTAACGGTTTGGATCGACCATTTGGACTTTGAAAATTCAAAACCGACTTGGTTGCACGAGGTCCTTGGTGCAAATGTTTTGACATTAGCCACTCTCTCTCTCTCTCTCTATATATATATATATATATATAGAATTTTGCTATTGTACTTCGCGAAGTAAAACCAATATTTTACTTCACGCTCATATTCTCATTTTAAAAATTCAAAATGTCGATCCGACCGTTCAAGTTGTTCTCCATATTGAAATGTGCTTGGAGACCAAATTTTACATTTTTTGGAATTTGTTTACTATTTATTAAGCCACTTTGAAAATTGCTGATTACATGGTCCAGAATTTAGTTGCACAGTTTTTACTGTTCACCCGGATCAGCAATTTTCAAAGTGGCTTAATAAATAGTAAAAAAATTCCAAAAAATGTAAAATTTGGTCTGCAAGCAGATTTTAATATAGATTAAATATCTAACGGTTTGGATCGACCATTTGGACTTTGAAATTCAAAAACGACTTGGTTGCATGAGGTCCTTGGTGCAAACGTTTTGATATTAGCCACTCTCTCTCTCTCTCTCTCTATATATATATATATATTATATGGTGAGACGTAGAGTAAAAACTTATTTTACTCCACGCAATATTTTCATTTTAAAAATCCAAACAACCGATCCGAATAGCTCAACATGATCTCCATATTGAAATGTGCTTGGAGACCAAATTTTACATTTTTTGGAATTTTACTATTTATTAAGCCACTTTGAAAGTCGCTGATCCAGGTGAACCGTAAAAAAACAGTAAAAACTTCTGGACCATTGGATCAGAGATTTTCAAAGTGGCTTAATAAATAGTAAAAAATTCTAAAAAACACATTTCAATATGGAGATCATGTTGAGCGGTTCGGATCGGTTGTTTGAATTTTCAAAATGAAATTTTTTTACGTGGAGTAAAACAAGTCTTTTACTCTACGTCTCACCAGAGCTCAATTATATATATATATATATATAGAGTAAAGCTAATATACACTTAAGTGTACCGTACTCCTAAATTTAGGCCGTTAGATTTCTTCAAAAGTCGTGTAGATTCTTTAAAAGTCGTGATAGCACGACTTTTGAAGAAATCTAACGGCCTAAATTTAGGAGTACGGTACACTTAAGTGCATATTAGCTTTACTCTATATATATATATGGGATGGGCTATGGTGAGTTGTGAAGTAAAATGTCGTTTTACTTCACGCTTATACTCCATTTTGAAAACCTAAACGACCGATCCGAACCGCTCAACATGTTCTCCATATTGAAATGTGCTTGGAGACCAAATTTTATAATTTTTGGAATTTTTTTACTATTTATAAGCCACTTTGAAAATCGCAGATCTGTGTGAACAGTAAAAAACAGTAAAAAATTCTGGACCATTCGATCAGCGATTTTCAAAGTGGCTTAATAAATAGTAAAAAAATTCCAAAAATTATAAAATTTGGTCTCCAAGTACATTTCAATATGGAGAACATGTTGAGTGGTTCGGATCGGTCGTTTAGGTTTTCAAAATAAAAATATGAGCGTGAAGTAAAAATGACATCTTACTTCACAACTCACCATAGCCCAGCTCATATATATATATACGCTTAGCTAAGCCATGGTGTAAAACGACTTGGTGCTCCACGCCTCATTATTTCCATTTTGAAAATTCAAATGACCGATCCGAACCGCTCAAGTTGTTCTCCATATTGATATGTGCTTGGAGACCAAATTTTACATTTTTTGGAATTTTTTTACTATTTATTAAGCCACTTTGAAAATCACTGATCCGGCGGTCCAGAAATTTTTACTGTTTTTTACTGTTCATAAGGATTTTCAGATTTTCAAAGTGGCTTAATAATAGTAAAAAAATTCCAAAAAATGTAAAATTTGGTCTCCAAGCACATTTCAATATGAAGAACATGTTGGAAGGTTCGAATCGACTATTTGAACTTTGAAAATGAAGATATGGATTGGAGTACCAAGTCATTTTACACCATGGAGTAGCCTAGTCAGACTCTATATATATATATATATATATATATATATATAGGAAAATGCTAATATGCTACGCGTAGTATAGAGGACCTCCGTGCTACGGCTCAATATTTGAGTTTTCAAAATCCTAACGGTCGATCCGAACCGTTCAACATAATCTCCATATGAATATGTACTTGCAAACCAAATTTTACATTTTTTAGAATTTTTTTACTATTTTTTCAAATAGATAGAAAATCACTTGATCTGAAAATTCTGTACTATTCAGATCAATTGATTTTCTACCTATCTAAAACAATAGTAAAACAATTCTAAAAAAATATAAAATTTGGTTTGCAAGTACATATTCATATGGAGATTATGTTGAACGGTTCGGATCGACTGTAGGATTTTGAAAACTCGAATATTGAACCGTAGCACGGAGGCCCTCTATGCTACGCGTAGCACCGTAGCCAACTCCTATATATATATAAAAAAAAATTAGTTGGAGTATATACATGAGAAATAACAAGAGTATATGCGTAATTAAGATTGAAAAAAGTCCCTAGATTTTTTAATATTCAATCGATCACCGCCTTGATTAAATTATTTAAACTTGATCCACATAAACCCTTCTGTTTGCTCCGTTGTTAAAACTTAAAAGTCTTAAAATATCAGTTAAATTTTAGGTCTTCTCTTTTATCTTATCTCGTCTCTTCCCTTGATCGATTTCTTCTGTTCATCACCCCTTTTTTCTCGGCATCTCGATTCTCAAATGATAAAGTTCCTTGAGCAACGTACAGATCATTCTCCGCAACTGTCATGAAGAATCTACTGTTCTCAAATAGAACTCGATTCATCGAACGGGGAAGAAAGAGTAGAAGAGACAATAGCCTTGACAAACTTGGCCTCATTGTAAGTGAGAAGCAACAACTACTTGATGCGCGCGGTATATGGTGACTCGACATGGCCTCCTCTTGGCTGGCATATCGCTTGAAAAACTTACCCATCACATTAGTCATTTTTTTTATCCTCACCTTCAAAATATATTCTCGTAGTGAGGCATGGCATGTTTATAATTCGATAATATGTTCTCATATATACAAGACATGAGTGTGTGCCCTTACCAGTTTCAGTTTGGGACCAACCTGATAAATGCAGTCTCAATCTTTACCTTTTTTTTTTAGTTCAGTTTGTGCATGTTTTATTGCCGAATTAGAGCTTCAATTATGAGGAACCGGAGTACACAATCCAAATTGAAATGAAACCTGAAGGGAATTCGAGTAGGTTATAGTGCAACAATTCGAATCATTTCAATATTTGTTCACTACCCGAATACCAGAATTAATGTATAAAACTAATTCCAAGATTAAATAGAGTTTACCACTAGACGCGTAGTGCAGCGGAAACTTCAAGTCTAGTCTAGCAGTAGCCTTCTTCTCCTTTCCTTTCTCGTGTCAGATTACGCAACAGCCCAGCAGTCACGCCTCTATCAGTATCCACACGAATAGGTTAACAAACTTCTGTAATTCGGTATACTAGTACCGAATTAACAGCCCCGTCTTTTCTCTTTCTTTCTCTCTTACGTTTTCTGATGTGTATATAACCGAATTTCTGGAGCAACACCAAAACCGAACTCTGCATGTATATTTATAATACTATGCACCTGTTCAATCGCACCAATTCATTGCACCCATTCAGAAAACGTGATCTGATCTGATCAGATCAGATCAGATCAGATCAGAATAAGAATTCGGGCCTAGCCCATTAAGACCTGATCCATATTAATTATTAATATGGCCCATAATATTCTGGCCTATTAGTACATTTCTAACAAAACCTTCCTTTCTTATTGTATTAATTATGTTGTATCAATTTGGAACATTTACAAAGTCCAGACTCATTTTTGGTTGTGGCCTAAAGGGTGGAATAAGAGATTTACTCCTTGTTATTCCACCAAATGAGCATTATTGAACCGAACTAAGATGAAATAAGTCAATTTTTAGGCTGACCTAAATTAACCCACTTCACATGGTGGTTTAATTTTATTGCATGTCATGGACTAACTCGAATGATTATAATAATATATTATTAGTATATAATTTATATTATTATTACTAATTATTATTAGTATATACTTATATAATTAATATCCTATATTGTTAATATATTAAATATAATTATAATAATATTATATAATTAGTCTTTTATTAATAATTATTAGTAATATATAATTATATAATTAATATGTTATATTGTTATATATTAAATAATTATTATAATACTATTATATATTATATAGTTATTATTAATATAGAGGAGGGATCATTTTTTTTGAATTTTTTTACTATTTATTAAGATGGTTACAAAATCGTTGTTTTCAGACCATTGAGACACAAAAATTTTGTAACCATCTTAATAAATAGTAAAAAAATTTAAAAAAATGTAAAATTTGATCTCCAGGCACATTTTAATATATCCATCACGTTGAACGGTTTGGATCGACTATTTGGATTTTGAAATCGCAAAATTGGCCTATAAAAAAACAATGTCAAGATGTGTCAAAAAAAAGGGTGTAATTGGATCCCTCCTCATTAATATATTAATAATTAATTAATATCTTATTCTTACTAATTATTATTAATATATAATTATATAATTAATATCTTATATTGTTAATATATTAAATATTATTATAATAATAATTATAATATTATAGTTAATATAATATATTAATATTATAAATTAGTATCTTATTCTTAATAATTATTATTAAAATAATTATATAATTAATATCTTATATTGTTAATATATTAAATAATTATTATAATTATATATATATAGTTTATATTAATAATTAATATTAATAATTACCTAACTTAGGGTTCCAAAACTTTACCCTCCACTAACTCTAACCAAATAAGCCTTAAGTCAGGATTTAATTTTAGACCTCAACCAAACATGAATAATTTAGACCGGCCTAAAATGGAATAATCAATTTAAGCCTCCTTAGTTTTAGTGCACAACCAAACACCACCTAGTAGTCCAATAGTTGAATCGTATTGAAACAGAGGGGCTAATAAATAATTAAAAACCTTCTTATCTTTTCTCACTAAAAAATGAATTCAAGTAAAGAAATTTATAATTTTATTTAAGTTAGACGTACGTCAAAATCTAGACTTTTTTTTTTAGCAATATAGCATCTTAATTTCTTCCATCTATTGAAATTCTCATTCTTGTTATAAAAACATAATGATATATGATTTATACTATAATTTTTTTTTTTGTAAAATATAACTTGCACATCTTGCAATTTTCATGCAAGTCCTGTAAATTTTTTTTTGTGTGAAAGGCTTGAAATATAAAATTACAGGATGTGCAAAGTGTGTTGCAACTTTCATGCTACCCAGCGTTAATGTTGCACAAATGTGTATCAACTTGAGAAAAAAATAGTAACACCAAGCAATACTTACGCAATTAATAGTGATGCGACATTTCATTATTTTGTTATTGGGATAGTGTTCCAAATTAATATTATTCTTGGTGTGAAAGGTTTGAAATCTTGTTTCTGTATAATACAAGTTAGATGAAATTTTTTTATCCCCATCACATCCTAAAAGAAGAATAAAACTCTACATGAACAAGCTTACAATTAATGACTACATGAAACGATATTAATTGCAAATCTCTATCATAAACTACTACGTTAAAGTAAAACAAAGACGCATATAATTGGTCAAAAATGTACAAGGAATACCGGATAAACTAATATCTCCATTCCATTATTAAGCACGTTGGGTGTCCGATCCGCCAATAGCTACGATTGAAAGATTAATTTTTGAATTTAATCTCAGCTCTCCAATCACATAATCTATATGCTTTTGATTAAATGCATCTGTTTTATGTGTAGATGTTTAAATTTAGCTACAAACATACTCGCTACACATACCGTCACACGATACGTCACAATTAAAATTAAACAGACTCTAAAATTTAGCGATATAATTCTCCGTTTCCTTATTTATTTGTTTCCTTATTTCTCCCTCCTAATTAAAATTTTCTATACAGCGGATCACAATGCAAATTAATTTTTATTCACTTCCTTATTTATCTACTTCCTTATTTTTATACATATTACTGTGATAAATCTAAAATATATTTCTAATTTTGTCTTTTTTATTAAAATTTATCATTTTGTATGATAATTTATTTTGTTATCTTATCACATATTCCGTTGCAACGCACGGGCACAATACTAGTAGAGATACTACGTACGTACATCAAAGAGGCCCCTTAATCAAACTGAAGGTTTTTTTTTTTCCAAAGGTACTTATTGACTGATCAGCTTGATGATGTAATTAAGTTCAATTCCGTACGTAAACTTATGATTTATATGTTCAATGAATTCATTATCGCACATTAAAATAATATCGGTTGCAATTACATAAATCTTGATATAAGTATTATTAACACATGCATGCATATATTCTTAAAGCATAAAACAAATTTCCCCTTCACATAAATTTAAAAATTTGTGCAATTGTATTGTAAGTAGATTTTTTGTTCTAAAATTGAGAAGAGAGTGGAGGGATGCTATATATAATTAAGAGCATTATTAATGAAGATTTTCACAATCTCGTAGTATAAGGAATGCATAATTACATATATAGTGATCATGAGTTACAGGTACAGGTGGCAATCCGACGGATTTTGGTCGAATTCAATTTTTTTTTTAAGGTTGGCAGAGCCAACAAATATATGATAAAAAGGTTTATTTACAAGGTCCGTACCTTACTATTAATTACAACATAAAAAATATATACACAACAACTAAGCCTTTAAATCGAATTCATCCACCGATAAATATCTAAGGCCGTATATTTAACAAACAATGCACTTCGCGATGCTTGTCTGAAAAAATTCTTCTGTTTCTCTCACGCCAGAGCGCCCAAACCCCCGCCGCCCAGATTATACTCCAACGCTCCCTATCCGTTGAAGTCATTCCAAGCATTCCCCTTGTCCAAACATGCTGTATACTTGGATTATAGATTATCATCATCGGATCTCAGGTTGACTAAATAATCGTCCAGCGCGCCGCGCAACAACAAAGTAGGCACTTTTCGCGAGAGAAAAAGCGCAATTATGACTGTACAAAAGTACCGTTGCAAATAGAAAAAGCACGTTTATGACGGTACTCCGTCGTGAAAAATCACTTTTTATCCTCGCGAAAAGTCTATGATTCTTGTTGAGCTTTTGATCATCATGTATTTCAGATTGGATGAGGTTTGAGTTTGGGTCATTTTGCTCTTTAACATGTCGAGTCGGGTTGGGTCGGACAGATTCTTCATGCATGTATGTTAAGTTTTGCTATTATAGTGATGATAATCAAATAGGCTGAGACGCTGAGTTAGGTTCAAGTCAAATCATTGTCAGATTTTGGTTTATCTCAGGTTGGGTTTCAAGCCAGAAAATTTCAGGTCAGATCTTTAGCTAGTTTAATTTGCATCATTTTGGCCGACCATCATTGGGTTTTGATTCATCGAGTCAGGTCGATCGGGTCAGGTTTCTAGTCATCCAATTAATACTGAATCGTTTTGAGTCAGATCATATCGTTTTCAAATCATTTAAACCTTTTGAAATAACCAGATCGAGTCAGATTTGAATCCTATTTTAGTCAGATGCATGGCTCCTTGGAGCAAGCGGAATGGACTCTGCTGCTTTTCCGACAGAAAAGCAGGATCATGCTTTTCTGCATCTCACCATTTAAAATTTTTCATTTCACATATCTCGATACAGAAACTTTTTCATGCACAAATATCGACAAATTTGAATGGTTAGATCTGAAAAAGCTAGCTGCTGCTGCTTTTATCGGAAAAGCAGCAGAGTCGGACCCGGAGCAAGCCGGGTCAAAATATGCCTCTACATGATCTGGTAATATCCTCACAAGCCAATAACTAGCTGGCCGAAATTATATTAGGGGCAACAAGGAGAACCCGTTTTTGTTAGGCTTGAGAGGAATGTAATATAGCACGTTGCAAAAAAAAAAAGTGGGTACCGACTTTTGCTGACATGAAAATGATGGCGCAAAAGGTAGAATGAGAACTTTCTTATAAGATAATTATCTAATCTAGCTAGCATTTTCACATGAGTTCCTAACTTCACTTTTCTTCCTATTAATAATTCTTTTTTTTATTTTTTTTCTATGTTTGAGGGCGGAGAGGATGTGGCGGTGGTTTGGTGGATAAGGTTATTTAAAGTCCACTGTCAAATATTTCAAAAAAAAAGGTTATTTAAAGTCTAATATCTTGACTTATACAACCTCTACTTAGTCACACTTTCTTTCTTTAGCAGTTAAACCTTTGAAATTGGGAACTATAGGCTTACTTGAGTGAGAGAGAGCACAAAAACTCATTCAAAAGATATCTAATCATATACAAAAAGAGACGGACAGGTTAACACCTAGAGGCTAGCTAGAGTTAGGTTTTTCCTTTCTTGGTTTCTTGTATACCCTCCAAAAATTCAGAAATACCCTTGAAAAAGATAAAACACAAACAATGTTCTAAATAACGCGCTATAGCGTTATTGGACCCCAAACGCTAAGCTATGACATCAAAATGCGCTATTTGCGCTACGGCCACTATATATATGGGTTTGTTTAAGCAATTAATATGGGCTTTAAATAAAGACCAAAAAAAGCTCAAACCGAAATTGAATTTGTTGCTACTTGCTACAGATAAATCAATTTGAAATTGGGAATAAAAATTGAAATTTGAATAGAAAAAAAGTCCAAACCGAAATTGAAATTTGAATAGAAAAAAAAAAGATTATGTCATGAATCATGATGCTTAAGATATTTTTAATAGAAAAATCGATAGTTTATGATATTACTATGGATATTTTGAACCGCAATTTGGCCTTTGTACGGGTTCAATGAATATTATATTTCTTAATTACTTTAGTGTTATTTATTGTTCTATGAGACTTTAGATATTGTTGATATTTAGTACAAATATTGAATATACGAAATGTAAACGCTATTTATGGCTGCTTATAATTAGCTCATAACTCATGCTTGTTCCACAAAAATTTGGCCATTAATTAATTAGCTCTATCGTTTGAATTCAAAATAAAGACCAATATTCTTGCTAAGCTTGCGTTGGGTCGAGCTTAATAATATCGATTATTTAGCTAGTGGCGGATTAAAGGGAGGGATGGGACTTAGATTCTATATATATGGTTCAAAAAATTGTAAATTTTATGTATAACTTTTATTATTTGATAAATTATTATTGTTCGTCTTCTTTGTTATAAAGTATTTGATTGATTAAAACAATGAATATGTTTTTTTAAATATATCACACTGAATATTATTTTCAATTAAATTCAGTCTCTATTATATATAGTACATTTTTTTATTCCGTTTTTAATTTAGCTCGAATTAAATTATCAAATTCATCTATACTCTTCTATATTACAGTCCATGTTACATTATCCATTGTGAAACTATTATTGAGCTGTGTTGTGCCGAAATTTTATTAATAACCTCAAACAAATGAAAAATGTCAAATCTAACCTCCATCTGAAATTTTTTTCAAAAGTAACCTAACCGCCCCATCACTGAGCGGTTCACCCTACCCACCAAACCGCCCAGTAATTGGGCGGTCTACACGGCCAAGAAAACCGCCCCCCAATCGGGCGGTTAGGCTTTTTTTTTTTTTTTTTTTTTTTTTTTACAGATATGTTAGGATATTTATTTTAGTAAGATATATTTATAAGATATATATATTTTTTTAAGATATATTAAGACATGTTTGTTTTTGTAAATATATTTTCATTAAGATATATTTATAAGATATATATATTTTTTATAGATATATTAAATATATATTTGTTTTGTAGATATATTTTTATTAAGATATATTTACAACATATATGAAGATATATTTTTTCTATTGTAATTTTTATATGAAAATGATTTTTTTTTTATTGTAATTTTAAATAAAAATTGGTTGAATGTGGATGAGTCGTTTGACGTTAGAACTGTCGATTCTTTTATAATAATTGTCGATTTGGATAACGTGATAAACAGTGGAAAATATGTAATATAAATGGTAAGTCCAACAAAAAAAAATCCAAACTACGTAATCTAAATGTCCGCAACATAAGATAAAACACTCCAAACTGAATATACAATAGTAGAAAAGCTATCAGACTACAAGAACAAAAAACCTAACGACGAGGACGAGGGCGACGACCGGAGAGATCCAACCTACGGGGTGGATGGCGGTCCCTATGCGGCTGTACACGCCTCACGTGAACCTCCTCCTCCTGTGCGGCTGTATCCGCCTCGGCCCATGGATCCTCCACCAGTGGGGGGATGGGCGGCATGGTAGGCACCTCCCATGGCTCCCAGGTAGATGGATACGTAGGCGGAGGAGGCGGTGTGCCAAATATAGCAGATGCATAGTCATCTGCATGCTGTGCTCCACTCCCACTGGCCTCGTCATCGTGCTGTCTGGCCTCCGGATATCGTGGTATGTGGAGGCTCGGTCCCTCATCCCCGGCATAATCTCCGGTAAAGTCATCCATAGTGAACTCCGGAGTGGAATGTCGTGGGGGAGCTCCACCCTTAATGGAAACAATGTTAGTTTTGCTACATATAAATAAGTAGTAAGTTGAATAAATAATAAATTTTTGCTACCTGTCCAACCTGCACCGGAACTCCATACTCATTGTAGTAAGCGCTCCACGCATTATTATTCAACACCCATTCGTGGAAGCCCCAACCTGATTCATCCACTGCATAATTGAAGAAAAATTAATGAGAATAGTTTTTGTACCGAGAAATGACTGTGTACGACAAAATCAAATTACCTGGAGGAGGTGGCGGCATCTCATCACCGTATATAGCGACTCTGGGCTGATCCGGATCTAGTGGTGTGGGCTCTATCTCGCGCCAGTTTATGTTCTCCCCACTGTCATGCAACATGGCAACAAGGCGGCCGTCAAAGCCGGAGTCCTCCACCATAGGAGCAGTGTGCTGGAGCATTGTACATCCCACTGCTCGCCAACCTTCTCGTGCCATGCACACCAAGCTGTGTGCCACTCCTCTGATACCGGTAAGAATCTGCACAAAGTGTATTTATTAATTTTTAAGAAAAACTAAATAAACATTTAATGCTTTAAATATGTTAGTTTCGTAAGTAATTACCTGGCGAGCCTGCATCGGTCCGAAAGACATATAACCACTCGACCCTGCACGAGAAAGCCTCCGTCGAAGGGTCTCACCCCAATGGCCCGTGAGGTATACCGAGGGCATGCCCCACCTCTGGTACCAGACTAAGTACCTCAATCCTCCAGGCCCTGCACCCAGTGTGACATCATCGGCCGTAGGAGGCTGCCACATGTGAAACTGTGGAGACTGTGCTTGGAGGTAATGCTCTGCGTGGCGCGTGCTCCAGTCGACGTTGGGCTTATTGTGTTTAGTCCTGCAGTACATTTAAATTAAAAAAAGAATGTTAATCAAGTGCAGAACTGAACAAGTAACGGTAGGAGAGCAATTAAGTAATTGTAACTTACTTGTGCAACTTGGTGGTCTCAGCCTCTCCAAGCTCTGGGAACTGCGGGACAAATGCGTCCAGACCAAACTGTCGTGTCACGCGATCTGGATACGTGTACTCAACAATCCAATAACATACACACGGCCCCCGATAGAACCAGAGATGCCTCTGCTCCAATGTCAGTCGACAAAATGCGTTCCTTTCGTAGAACTCCCGGTAGGGGAACCAGTCGACACTGCTCTCGTGAAGCATCTGGAGCTGACTCCGGACATATGAAATCCCCACAGTTCTCCCCCTGCCCGTGTTCTCGTACCTAAATCGGTCGCCCCATATGGCACCGTACGCGGGACACCTCTCGGCATCCTGCCTCCTCAAGTAAGGGACAAGAGACGGACGAACTGGCCGACATACCGGCAAATGAGACCACGACCATTGCTGGAGTAGAAGAAGCGGTCCGTGGATCTGCTTGTTCTTCACCTATATTTTGGACATGAGGTGAATGTGTTGGTGATTATTGAACCCTACTTATTATAATTTAAATTCCGAAATATTTGTGAAAACTTACCAAGCAAGCATGGCACAGGCTACGGTATAAGTAGGCGATCACAGCTCCGCCCCACTTCCAGTTCGATGCCTTCTCAATTTCTGTCAGCAGAGAGAGGAACATAATCGGAACCGCGTCACCGCTGGAGTCCACGAACATGACGCTGCCACAGAGATCCAGCACAAAGGCCCTCACATACCTACAAATATAAAATAGTAAAGATAAATTTAATGATTTTCACGGATGAGTTCGTAACATATTTTAATTTCAAGATTCTCAATTATTACCTCCTGACGGCCTCCAGATCAGTGGTCTCGGTTGTGATCCGATACAGGAAAAAGTGATCACGGAGCGCCGCTAGGCTAATGCAGTACCCCGAATACCGGAACTCTTCATCATCCTTCTTCTTCTTCTTCTTCTATAGCGTCTTTGGATCCTCTACCCCAAGAAGCCGCCGTATCATCCCCACATGAAGTGGACTGTCGGAGACACCGCTGATAGGATCCCCATCGATCCATAGACCCCATAGAGCGCCCACATCTGCTAAGGTCACGGTCATCTCCCCAAAGGGTAAGTGGAACGAATGAGTCTCCGGTCGCCATCTCTCCGCGAGCCCGCTCATCAGAGCCTGGTCGATCTGACCCTGTGGCATGGTAGCAAGCTGGTACAATCCGAGATTCATAATGCACTGCTCCATCAGAGGATGACCGACGTACGGTATCCCGGAGGTGTGATGTCTCACGGTCAACATCGTCTCGTCCTGTATTTAACAATAATTTTAGTCTGAGTGACTTACTATATGCCATATTAAAAATCTGTAATTTGAACTGAATTGCTTAAAAAACAACTTACCTCTGTAGATGCGAGCGCGACCCTGTGCTGAACGTGTGGAATCCACAGAAGAGGGCTGAATGTATCATCTGCATGTGTAGCGTGGTCTGCACCGAGAGGCTCTGCACCGGATGCACTGGGAGCCTCTGTACTGGACGAACTACCGCCCCTCTTCATAGTATCTGCAGTGCATAATTTGCAAATAACTTAAATTTCACAATTTTAGATATAAAAATGTATAATGTAGGGATTTTAAATCGAAACACTAATTTTGTACCCTAAATTCTAATTTAATTCGCTAAAACCTAAACCCTAATTTAATTTTGTACCCTAATTTATAAACCCTAACACTAATTTATAAACCCCAATTTAATTTATAAATCCCAATTTAATTTATAAAACCTAAACCCTAATTTAATTTATAAACCCTACTTTATAAACTCTAATTTAATTTATAAAACCTAAACTCTAATTTAATTTATAAACCCTAATTTAATTTATAAAACATAAACCCTAATTTAATTTTGTACCCTAAATCCTAATTTAATTCGCTAAAACATAAACCCTAATTTAATTTGGTACCCAAAATCCTAATTTATTTCGCTAAACCATAATTTAATTTTGTACCCTAATTTATAAACCCTAACTCCTAATTTTGTTCAATTCTATCTCGTCGGGAAAATCAACAACCCGCACAATTTAACAATTAAAATTTTAAACTAAAGTCTAAACCCTAATTAAACCCTAATTTAATTTCTAACCTAAACCGCACAATTTAATCGCGTCGGGAAAATCAACAACCCGCACACGATTAACACCTCAATTCCTACCAAAAATAAAATAATGAGTTACGATAACTTACCCGAAGACGATCGATCGAGAGGAAGAGATGGCCGAGAGAGAGAGAGAGGGTGGCCGAGAGAGAAAGTGCGGCCAAGAGAGAGAGAGGGGGGGTGGTGGTGGTGGCCGGCCGGGTAGAGGGAGGAGGTGGTGGCCGGCCAAGGGGAGGGGAGGGGAGGGGAGGGGCGGGGGAGGGTCGGGGAGGGCGCTGGGCGGGGGTGTGGGGAGGCAGGGGGGCTGGCTGGGCGGTTAGGTTAGGGGGGGGGGCTGGGCGGGTTTTATTAAAAAAAAAAAAAAATTTCCTGGGGGTAGACCGCCCAATCATGGGGCGGTTAGGGGGGGGTGCGGACCGCCCAATGATGGGGCGGTTGGGTCATTTTTGAAATTTTTTTGGAGCTGGGGTTAGATTTGATATTTTTCTTTTGTTTGGAGTTATTAATAAAAATTTCGGCATGCATTTCCTTGAGAATTGAATATATCACAAGGAAATGTGCTACTTGTGTCCTCTTTATCTACAATTTTATTAGTTAATTATTAATATTTTTTGGTTGGCGCAAGGACACGTAGCCGTAGGTCAGTCCTCTTGCGTTTGCTGTAAAAACAAAGCCTAAGATCAGAAGCTGATCAATGTATAGTCCAGACTCCAGAGAATGCTCAGCCAAGTCACTTATATGATTTATAAATATTTTAATTATGTATATTAAAATTTAGTTGAATTTTTATTTTTTTATAGTGTTTATATAGTTCAACTCTCTTTGTAAATTATCACACATGTGCTTATAGTCTAGTAGTTAGAATTACAATTTGTTATTGTAGAAACTTGAATTCAAACTCTGACATGTATCATGCATTTTAAATATATTTTAGCTCCCTTATTTAAATTTTATAGTTCCACCTCTGTCTAAGATAAATTCTTACCTATCTTTGCTTACGGTTTCAATCTAATAAGCAAATATTAATTCCTGCGAGAATAGTGACAAGTTCTGGATTCAAGAATAATTCGACGACGTCCATAATTCGTGATTCAAATATATTTCGAATATAATTTAGGAATAGTTATTTTAGTATAATTCAAATAAATATCATACGTACAATTCGTCAAATTCAAAAAAAGAATTAAAATATAATATGAGTATTAGTCGAAAATGTTATTACTGTACCTATAATTCTCTCTGCACTCATTATTTAATAGTGAGATTTGAGATTTCAAATACTCATCTTGTTAATGGAGGAAATCTTTTGAAAACTCCGCACTCTGTTCTTCATGTCAGTGAGAATGCTCACCAATAATTTCATTAATAAAACTGAAGTTACGTACAACGCCTCTATTTATTTAGTAATCAAATCAATCATTCCTAGGACAAGCGGTCTAGTTTTATATTACAGTGTGAAAAGAACCTCTTTTCTTTTTCTTTTGATTGGAAACCTCACTTTTTTTCCCTTTCTTTTTTTATAAGTTTTCTGAAAATAAATCTACTGTGATTCCAAAGACTCGCAGGACTCTGCAATTTTCAATCCATCCATTTATTTATTTGAGATTCGTGCATATAGACTATCTGTTTTGAGATTCGTGCATAAAAGAAATGAATAGATGGATTGGAAATGCAGAGCAGATTTATTTCCAAGTTTTCTATTTCTGTCCTCTGATCTATGTTGTATGGATATGAATACGGAAATCGTATCGGATACGATGCATATACCGCAATACGATAATTTTTAAAAATTTAAGATACGATACGCTTATTATATGTATTATTTTTTATTAGTTTAATTATTATATTTAAATCAAGTGATGCTTCTATGGACATAAGGACCTATAGTTGTCACGACCCTGCTGCCGGGCCATGGGTCGCGACAATAGAGGCATCCAGACATCCATACATTGTTTCGTCAACCTACGTCGCAACAGAAAGAAATAAAAACAATACAGAGTCAGCTACAAAGCCGAGTAACCAATTATTTAACGATGCAGCTTATCTGTAATTGGCTTAATAACAGTAAACAACCATTTCATAGAATTGAATTAATCCACACAATTAAATATCAAATTATGTATGCATATTTAACCGACAATATCAATTGGGTCTACGTTTTCAATAACAATAGTTCCATTTTAGTTGGAATCCTTGAAACAGGCAATTCCCAGTATTCGAGTCCATTAAAAACAATTCCAGTCTCCAGACCCCATATTCAGGTTAAATATACTATCATAATCCGATTACCCAAATCAGTACCCAATCAACAATACAAATCGAAAACACAAATTATAGAGAAGTCCGGTTAACTGATTGTGATTAGTTTAGAAATCCAATTCGAGTTGCAACAACTGTTCATAATCAATGCGACGTAATCAGAATTCCAATCGGACATATAATCGAATGATAATATATACTGAAATATCTTTTTTCATTTCCTCAAATTTTTTTCTTTTTTTTTTCTCTTCATTTAATTATTTGGTTTCTGTTTGTTTATTTTTCTATAATATAATCGAAAAGATTAAATATTTTCATGAATTAGAAAGGTCGGTTAGGGAGGCAATGCATGCAAGCCACGTGCCAAAAAAATGCTACGTTGATCCCTTATTTTTTTTAAGTTTGTCATTTTACAATTTAAACCTTCAAAGTTATAAAATTATATATATTGATTCAAAATAATTTCAAAAATAATATAAAAATTACCGGGTGTTACAATAGTGACTAAGAATTTGATCCTCAACCCATAGATCCCGGATTCGAATCACACGGGGAGCAAAAAATTTCGGAAGTATCGAGCCCGTATCGGAGTACAGAATACGCCACGTAATGCGTATTGCCTATTGATATGGATACAGAGCCACATATAACAAATTCCTTTCTTCATCTTTTATTTCTTATTTTTTATGGCAGTTATTTTTCCCACAATTTTTGTTCGTGCCTACAGTACAAAGATGCTCATGATCGAATTGGTATAATCATCAAGATATTAATATAAACGCCTAACTGTACAAATTACAACTTACCAACGAATCTTTACTTCATTAATTTGTGTTTGTCATTTAGATATAAACACATTGTGACATTAAGTTTAAACACACAGTGATAAAGTTTATACTTTTTTGTACAATATTAGATGTAACATCACGACACTAATTATTATAAATATGATAATATAAGTATTAATTAAGCACCAGACAAAGAAATTTTTAACATTTATGTAAAATATTATATGAGGTTCAAATATCTCCATTTTAAAAACTTCAATAATTTTATTTTTAAAACTTAAATGTCAAAATAAAACCTTTAGATATGATCTCTAACAATTTTTCTACATACATGTAAAAGATTATGACATTTTAATTTTGTTTATATTGTTATCGAGAGCTTACAAAAATACACTAGTGTAGATAATTTTTGGATGTTGAGTTTTCAACTTATTGATTCATATTAAAAAATAAATTTTTTTTTATATGTACATGTAGAAAAAATAATATAGATATAGAGAATGGCTATTGGCTAATATACAAACGTTTGTTCCTAGACTCAGGAACAAACGATTTGGTTCTTCGATTTTCAAAGTTCAAACAGTCTATCCAAACCATTAGATATTTAATCTATATTAAAATGTGCTTGGAGACCAAATTTTACATTTTTTAGAATTTTTTTACTATTTATTAAGATGGTTTGAAAATCGCTGATTTTATTAAAATTCTGCACCATTGAAAAATAGCGACCTTCAAACCAGCTTAATAAATAGTAAAAAAATTCTAAAAAATGTAAAATTTGGTCTCCAAGTACATTTTAATATAGATTAAATATCTAACGGTTTGGATCGACTGCTTGTACTTTGAAAATCGGAGAACTGAATCGTTTGTTCCTGAGTCCAGGAACAAACGTTTGTATATTAGCCATTCTCTATAGATATATCATATCTAATAGTTTTATTTTGATATAAATTTTTAGAATTTTTATTTAAAAAAATAAAAAATAGAAATATAATAGAGGGTAAAAAAAAATTGAATCCTCCTCTATATATAAATATCAATGAAATTAACTATTGACACAGTAATGCAACATAAATTTACCTGACAACACAATTTTAAATATTTAATATTATACATACAGAAAGAAGTAGCAGTCACATTTATGAGTATGTGATGTTGGTGTTGACGCGTGAGAGCAAGCGTTGACATATGTCTACTGATCAGATCTGGCACGTTTCTTTGAGAGAATTATTAGTGCTATTTTTTTGAGAGACGGACAGAGCTAGATTTTTAACCATGAAATGCGTATTAAAAAATCGATATATAAAATTTTCATAAAATAAAATAAATTTTACGTAATATTTTACTATAAATTACATAAAAAATTATACATAATTTTAAGGTTTTTTAAAATAAAGATCTATTGACTCAATCATTCTACTTGCATCTGTCACCGGTCGCTGATGCCCTGTTTTGTTATAGTGCTCAAACCTCCACTTCCCTCCTCCTCCACCACACCCTACACCTCCACCCCTCTCCATCCAACTCGGTTCATTTCACTCCTTGTAGGCCTTATTTCTGACACAATACTTCCTCTCTCTCGGTACTACCTCCTCGAGCGGAGAGGAGAATGAGAGAGATGGGAGGACCCGGAGCCGAGCGGTATCGTCGGAGCTCGGAGCGTAGAGTTCCATCTCGATTGAAGCACGACAGTGAGTATATCTTGTTGTCATCGGATCGCGACGGCGATTGAAGAATCAGATTTGATCGTGGAGCGAGAAGGGAGGGATTGGAGTTGAGTGGAGCTGATTGGAGCCAAGAGTGCGGTATCATCGGAGCTCGGAGACGGCAAGAGACGGCACATGCATTTCCTTGAGAATTGAATATATATCAGAAGGAAATGTCCTACTTGTGTCCTCTTATCCAAGGTTCTAAATAGCGTTTATAGCGTCATAGCGGGAAAACTACAAAAAAAGCTATAACGAATAGCGTTGCTATAGCGGAAGCTATGCCACATAGTGTTTTTTTTTTTTTACATTCCGTATTCAATATTTGTACTAAATATCAACATTATCTAAAGTCTCATAGAACAATAAATAACACCAAAGTAATTAAGAAATTATAATATTCATATTGAATCCGTACAAAGTCCAAATTGAGGTTCAAAATATCTATAGTAATATCATAAACTATCGACTTTTCCTATTAAAAATATCTTAAGCATCATGATTCATGGCATAATCTATTTTTTTCTATTCAAATTTCAATTTCTATTTCCAATTTTAAATTGATTTATCTGTAGCAAGTAGCAACAAATTCAATTTCGGTTTGAACTTTTTTGGGTTTTTATTTAAAGCCCATATAAATTGCTTAAAAAAGCCCATATTGTATAGCGGCCGTAGCGCAAATAGCGGACCGCTATAGCAGACCGCTATCCCCGCTATAGCGGCCATAGCGCAAATAGCGCATTTTGATGCCATAGCTTAGCGTTTGGGGTACAAAAATGCTATAACGGCGCTATAGCGCACTATTTAGAACACTGCTCTTATCTGCAATTTAATTAATGAATTATTAATATTTTTTGGTTGGGGGACCCGTAGCCGGAGGTCAATCCACTTGCGCTTCATAATAGATGCAAGCAACATAGAATTAAACAAGGCAACATATATCACAGTTCAGTACAGTACCTTACACAGCAAGGATTGATTGTCAAATTTTTCATTCATCTTTTGAGGATTGCAGCAAAGATATTAGGTGCCAATAAAATAATGTTTAAAGTATTGAGGCCAGACTACAAAGTCTTAAGTAGTTTTTTTTTTTCCCCTTCCAATGGCAAAGTTAGGCCCAGTTTAGCTTCTTTTTTTTCTTGCTGAAATAAAATTGGGCATAAGAGGCCTAATTGGGCCTTTTACCCTTTTACATTCTCATCAGGCCTAAATATAAGTTTACTCAGCCCATAATTCTCAATTACTCACAAAAATTAATATCTGTTGCTCTGTATTAGAAAGACAAGGAAGTGGGTTTACTAAGACAAAAAAAAAAAAAAAAATACTAAAAAGCATTATTAGTTCATATAAAAGTCTCTTGTAATAGTATATTGCCAAATTAAGGATCCGGACTTCATACAAAGTTAGCACAATTTCTTATGTCTTCTCTTTAAAAATTTCTTTTTTAAGAGAAAGATGAAAGTCTAACATTTCAAACAAACTTTAACATTTCAAACAAAAAATATTGTTCTTTTTTAATTACTGGATCAAATGCTGGGTTCTATTAATCTATTTTAATTTCTTTATAATCATGACAAAACAAACTTTAGAACCAAAATAGACCAGCAAATGCAGTGAGCCTGTGACTCATTTGTCGGCCAATCAGGAAAGTTCCGAACTATTTGATGTTGCATGTCTTAGATGAAAAATTGGAATTTTTACATATATTTGTTTTCTAAAAGATGAAGAAAAATTAATATATTTTTTCTAAAAAGAGCTGTGTTTGTTAAAGAAACAAAACATCTCACGTCGGTAACACTTAAACTTTGAAAAAATAATGTGCTAATCTGCTATTTTCCTAATAATGTTAGTCAACATTATTTTGAGTAAAAAAAAATTGTTTCAGTTTCATCTAAGTTGGAATGGCCACAGTATTACATACTTATTATATTTTATGCACATAATTTGTAATTAATTAAAGAAAAATTTAGATACATATGCATCACAATTTCTTCAATTATAGATATTTCTCTTTCAAATTAAATTTCAAAATTAGTTATTTCTCCATCTAAATATAACTATATTATAAATATATGCATTACTCAATTAAATCAATTAAAAATATTGATTAATAGTAATTAAAAAATAAAAGGACAGTGATGCCCTTACATTCAAAGAGAATTTTTTAAGTTCATGTTCCGTTTATCCTACTTCTCCTTCTCTAAATTATCTATTACATCATCATCCCATGTGACCTTTCCGTGACCTCTTTCTCAATGTCAAAAATCAGATAATTTTTGAAGAAGTCATCCTCCATTCTCTTACGTAGCCAGGTCTCTGATTTTCCAGTTTTGGCTAGTCCTTGATATAAATCACCAATAGTTGCCAAGTCCCGCAAATAAGGATGGCTTGGCACATCAATTGGAGAGTGTTGCAATTTATACCAGCTTCTCTTTCTCCGAGAAGCCTCAAACTTCTCGGCTAGGGTCTAATGCTGCAGGCTGCAGCTAGGGGTGTAAACGAGCTGGACCCTAGCTCAGCTCGTTAATTATGGACTGAGCTCTTACCGAGTGAGCTGGACTTAGGGTATTCGAGCTGAAACCTCAGCTTGAAATCGTGACGAGCCAGTCCGAGCTGGCTCGCTGAGTCTAGTTGGATCTTGTTTTAACCGAGCTGAACCGAACTGGACCGAGCTAGACAGTATAAAATGCACACAAATTCATACAAATTCACAAATTGATGCCTAGCCGAGCTAGCTAGCGAGCTGGCGAGCAAGCTAGATCCCAGCTTGAACTCGTTAATTCTGGACCGAGCTAGTGGCGAGCTGACTCGTTAACAGCTCGGTCCAGTAACGAGCGAGCTATTAGCGAGCGAGTCAGATGCGAGTCACGATCGAGCCACGAAGCTACGAGCTTTTTTGCCACCCCTAGCTGCAGCACTCCATGGTAGGAGCTCGGTTGCTCATCAAACGAGAAAGACGTACGAGACTTCTCTAATTAAGATTTTTTCTCTTCACGAGTCATAATCATAAATTATTGATTAAAGCAAACGTACATGCATGAATTTGATTGAGGGTTCACTTCAATCAATATAGCTTAATGCATCAGGCATTAGCGAGATATATGACAAATCATGGACCTTTTTCCACAGTAACGTCCACTCTCTTGGAACACGAAATCTTGGCCAATGGTTGACCATCATAAAATGAGGAAGTGAATTTAAAAGATTAGTTCAGAAAAGAAGAAGTAAATATATAGAACCTGAACTCAAGGAATACTGTTTGTGATACGTTCTTGCTCCCGAAAGTCGTAGTTTGTCAAGACACGTTCTATCTTGAGAGAGACTAGTCCTATGTATATAATACGTGCTTGGGATAAACAGAGTGCATATCTGATAGGTAGGTAACTATATCATCTATATATGTAACTTGTACGTATTGCTGGAACGTGGACCTCAAACTCAGTGAACTCGGAGGTATTTATAGGCATGTAGGTTGGTTGTCACCTCGTACGGACATCCCGAATGGGCTTGTCGCGTGGGTCTGTAAGTCAGTTGTGACTCTGTACGGCAGTCCCGAATAGACTTGCCGAGTGGGCCTGTAAGTCGGTTGTGACTCCGTACGGCTGTTCCGAATGGACTTGCTAAAATGACTTGCTAACTGAGCTTGGTACTTAACCCATAATGATTTTATGGGGCTTTTAGTACATGGCCCTATCAGTTTAAAAGAGTGGAGGCGTCACGTTCCCTATTCTTTTTTTAAATGTAAGGACATAATTAGTGTTCTAAATAGCTAGCTATACATAGCTTTTTCGAATCATAAAAGCTAGACTATGAGATAAAGTGCGGTAATTTAGTTATGACCGCTATAGATGTAATAGATAACCGCTATTACCGCTACGCGCTATTGCTACATGATTTTTTTTTTTTTTGCGATTACTATTGAGCTTTTGTTCTTATTTCTGATGCTACATGGTCTGCTATGATAAATATGTTAAACCGAACTATGTGCTTCTGATCCTATTTGTGATTTAGTCCCTCATTATATATCGAAAAATATTCAAATATTAATTCTTTCCTTTACTTGCTCTTCGTCTAGTATTCACTTGTAAAATTATTGCCATTCGTTTCATTGAAAACTGATTTTGATTATTATAATATATAAATGTTTAAATATGTATACTTACTTCATTTCACTTGTAAAATTAATTGCTCTTCATCTATTATAATCTGTAATACTATATGAATTATTAAATAATATTACCTTGTAGATTCCTTCTTCTTTTTTTCTTATTTGCATGATTGAAAAAAATATAGATTTATATTAGTTGTCATTTGATTGTGATCCCAATTCTCCGATATTGATCATGTTGATAATCAGGAGAAATATAAAATATAAATTTTGAAAAGAAAAAAAAAACGCTATGTACAATAGCTTCCGCTATAGCTACGCTATTCGCAATAGTTTTTTTTTTGTCTCCCCGCTATGCCGCTATAATCACTATTTTGAATCTTGGACATAATTGTCATTTTATTTTTTATTATTATTAATCAGTGTATTAATTAAATAATGGGTATATAATTTATAGTATAATATTTAAATGTGAAAATAACTAATTTTAAAGTTTTGATAGGAAAATATCTAACTGAAGTAGTAACGATGAGCATATATATTTAAATTTCTCTTTTTTATATGGACATGTACATAGAGAAAATATAGAGACTGCATATGATAATTTTATCTTAACAATTGACATATACGTTTTCGAATTTTTTTAATATTAAAGACATTTGAAATATAAGTTTTAGAATTTTTCAATATTAAAGACTTTTGAATCCGAACTCGTATTAGATATATATAAATATAGACAGTGTAATATTGTTGACAAAAGCTTCTTATCATTTATGAAATGCAGAAGCAACTAATTTTATAATATTTACAATAAAAACGTACGGTACAATAGAGTATGATAATTTGTTAGCACTATTCAAAGTAGAGTATGCTCAATTCGGGATGAAATTAGACTTTCAAGTTACGAGAATTAAATGTAAATGTTAGTTGACCCTATAATTTATCATACTGCAAATGAATCAATTTATATTATCCATAGTATTTTACTCTTAAATATATAACAAATCTTATATAAAAATAATTTTTAAAAAAATTAATGAGGATGAATTAACTCTCATTAATAATATGTCAATCCCCCGTGCTCAACTATATATACCCTTCTAATTTTCATTCTTTTTTCGAATTTTTTCCATTGATCAAAATATGAAAACGCAGTAAATTAATTGTTAAATGAAGTTGGTAATTTCAAAATATCTACTAACAAAACTAAAGACTTCACTTATCATGAAAGTGCCGTAAAAAAAGTGTTAAATTTTAAAGAAATTAAAAGAGATGTACTTATATATGATCCCTTTTTATATTTAGAAATGAAATAAGTATTTTTTTAAGGACTAGACAAATGACTAATTTTTTCGATGGTATGGAAGGAACCACACCAAATATGGGTTCCCTAAGGATCCTAATATTTGTTGCGGTTTCTTAGCATGCCACAACACTGTACTGTTGGCTATGTAGTTTGTTTTCCTCTTTTAAGGAATTGCATTTCTTAAAAAATAAGAAATGGAGAGAGGGGATCATGCGATGCAAAAAGACAGTGTAGCAAATATGTGGATGTTCATTTACAAAATCATATATTATTCAAACTGCACCAAAAAATACGGTTTCTCAGGAAATTCCGTAAAAGACCGCATATTTCGGTTCTTTTCTTGCCTTTAAAAAATCATTGCCATCTTTCTGTTTCTTTAAAACAAACTTCTCTTTTCTAAACATAAAAAATGAGTGATATCTTTCTACAGTATTTCGTTGAGAATTTAATAGATCGCAAGGAACATTTGATGTACTTATTATATTCATCTAAACCTAGCAACGCAGGCACATGCATTTCCTTGAGAATTAATTGAATATATATCAGAATGAAATGTACTAGTTGTGTCCTCTTATCTGCAATTTTATTAATTAATTATTAATATTTGTTTGGTTGAGGTAAGGACCCGTAGGACAGTCCTCTGCGTTAATTGGAAGATGGAAGCAGCAGTGAATCAAACAAGGCAATATATATCACAGTTCAGTACAGTACCTTACACAGCAAGGATTGATAGTGAAATTAAAATTTTCATTCATCCTTTGGGGATTGCAGCAAGATATTTGGTACCTATAAAATAATGTTAAAAAGTATTGAGGCCCAGTTTAGCTTAATTTTTTATCGCTGAAATAAAATCGGCCGTAAGAGGCCTAATTAATTAGGCCTTTAATCTTAGTGCAAACTTCAGGTTAAACCATGACCAGTCAAGGAACTAACCTGACATGCACCTAGTTTATCCTCAGCAGGCCTAATGAAAAATTAAAATCTGTTGCTCTGTATTAGACAGACAAGGCAGTGAGTTTACTAAGAAATCTGAGAAGGGTTCAAATGCCTCCATTTTTAAAAACTTTAATAACTCAAAATTTAAAACTTAAAAGTCAAAATAAAACCGTTGGATATGATCTACATCATTTTATCTATGCACGTGTAAAAAATTGTGACATTTCAATTTTGTTTTGGTTATCATCAAGAGCTTGTAAAAAACGTACTAATGTGGATAATTTCTAGACGTTGATTTTTCAACTTATTGATTCACATAAAAACAAAATCAAAATGTGATAATTTTTTATGAGCACATAGATAAAATGATCTACATCATATCCAATCGTTTTATTTTGACTTTTAACTTCTAAACTTTGAGTTATTAAAGTTTTTAAAAATGGAGACATAGTGGAGACACAAAAATAGAGGCATTTGAACCCTCCTCATACTAAAATGTATTATTCCATATAAATGTGTCTTGCAATAGTATATTGTCAAATTCAGGATCCGGGGTTCACACAAAGTTAGCATAATTTCTTATGTCTTTTTTTTTTAAATTCCTTTTTTTTATTTAATTAGTACTCTGTTAATATATAAAACAGATCAAGGTCCAAACCTTTGTTCTAAACTAAGCCATGTGCTGATGTGCACTTGTACATGCTTTATAACTTTGAAACAGGTGAGTGGTGACCAATACAAAGATACTAACATGTTAACCAAAAAAAAATATATATATATTAAAGTTGCACCTTTTAGTATTGTACGATTTTGGAATAATTTATCTGCTAACAATATATTAACACAAAATGAAATCACTGGGCCCCCAAATATTTTCACCTAATATGCTGTTACATCATTGTTTGTCTATTTCTGTGGACTACTTATTAGTCCCTCCTTTTTTTCGTCTTGCTGCCTTTTGTTTTGGAAATGCTATGCGATAGAGCCACATAACTTGTCAGCATTAAACAAATGATACTAGAAAATAAAAAAGTGGTTATTAAAAGAATAATAAGGAAATGAGGCAGAGGAGGAAGAAATGAGTGAGAAATCTGCCTTAATTCTAATAATTTGAGATTGTTTTTTGACAAGAAAAAAGTTTTTTTTTTTTCAGTAGTGCTCAATCATGAAATTAATATCGTGATGCAGCACAATTTCTGGCCTTTTAAAGCTGGGAGAATACGAGTGAATATCCGGGTAAAGATTTTAACAGACTAGTTTTGACTTCATGCAGTGCACATATTGTTGAATCAATATAGCATTGTATATACTTCGTGCGCTGTATGAAGTCAAAACTATTCTGTTAAATCTTTACCCGAATATCCCTTATCTGATTGTGCAGCAAGTTTCAATCACAATAGAAATTAGATGAAAAAGCTGCTTGCGCCAACTGGTTTCAACGGAGCTTCCACAAAAGATCCTACGCAGCTGGGGAGGCAATGAAGAGTTTGAAATTCGGATGTACTGATTACATTTCAAATTATTTTGAATAAATTTGAAAATTTATGATACTGTATTAAGATTTGTATCAATTTTTAACAAACGGTCTGAATTTAAACTCAGACTTCTAAATTACCTGGACAAAGCGCACTGTTTGACACCGTTCTTTTGCAACATCTCTAGAGCATATGGTGTTGCCACTCAATTATTTCATGACAAAATATTGGATGTTAACAAATAAAACTCTCCTCCAAGTTCTAAAAATGTTAAGTAGGTTATTGGCCTACTTGCTAAAAAGAAGAAAAAAAAAATCAATCATGAATTCTGCACAACTTTGTGTTACAGTGTAAAATATAACAAATTATAATGGATTAAAGGTTGCAATTGGGTTTGGTCGGATTAAACTTTTTTATAGGTAATATGGGCCTCATCGGTTTGGAGATAAGTCTTTATATAAATAGAAAAGACAAATCAATAACTTTCATCAATTTTGTAACATGGGATCGCTGTACAAGCTATGGATCTTGATTTCACCAATAGGATTTTTCAACACCATTAAAATTAAAATATATTTTCCCCTCATAAATACTATACTATTTTTTTCAGGATGCTGATTTGTATCTATAGTTAAGACAAATCAATATCACTTGCATCAAATTTTAGATCATGTGATCTCAGTACAAGCCATATATGGATCTTCATTAGCACCAGTATGATCTTTATTTGTTTTTTTCATGACGATTTAATGAAGATCTTTATTTGTTATTTTCATGATAATTGGAGTGATATGATCAAATTCAACAACAGCAGATATGTATACTTGAAGCTGTATACAAATTTGAACAAGTCGGTATTCTTGTTATTGATCTCATAATATTTTGTGTCAAAGAAATTTTTTTTAATGTTCTAGGTGTTTATATATACTTGCACCGTATGGTGATCTCAACACTTCTGAGCCTCTATCCACCTTCTGAACCTTATTTTATCAATCAATATATACAACAAATTAATGAGGACTTTAATCCACATTTTTCTTAAAAAAAAAAAGAGATCATTGAAGAAATTGACAGAAAAAGAAGGCCAGAGAGAAAAATAATAGACCGGAAAATTTTGTTTAATTTACTTAATTATCTCAGCACAAAAATTTACTGGACAAATTTATCACAACTATTTAGAGCCAATTGGAATATTTTTTTAAGTATAATAATAAAAGCTCCATTCCCAGTCCAAATTCCTTAGCAAGCTTTGTAAAATTGATTAGGGCTAATCAGACAAAGTATGAGTCAGATAGAGACAAGAAGTTAAGAACACAAGTCGGCCACCTAAACTAAAACCTAAAGGAATAAACGACACCAAACGACAGCCGTTTGAGGGCTCCATCAGAGTAGTACATTGCATGCACACTGCAATAAAGAGTACGTACCTATAAAGAATTTGTACACCTCAAATCTTAGATCTTACGTTCTTTGTTTGGTTCCTTCTTATATGTCTCTCTTTATCTCTCTTTAAGTGTAACCGCAGCAATGGGTGTGTTCAGCCTAGAGGAACATAAACCATGGATGGCCATGGTGGCAACACAGTTAATATTTGCAGTGATGAATTTGATGACGAAAGCGGCATTCAACCGCGGTTTCAGCACAATGGTTTTTGTGGTGTACAGACAATGCATTGCTACTCTTGTTCTAATTCCTGCCATACTCCTTGCAAAGCAGTACGTACTGTATATTGTTTCTCTTTAATCACCATTTAGTTACATAGCACTGAAACAAATTTCATCCAAATTAAGAGGAAGAAATTATGTTAAACTCGACAACATGCCAATCGACAAAATATGTTCAATTCAGACCAACCTAAATTTGAATTGCTTGAGACCTATGTAGCATCGACACCTCTAAAATTGTAATGTGTCCATGTTTGAAACGACATATATTGATACTTGCGTCTACATTAAATTCAAACTAAAAATGACATGTTATATCATATAGCGTCTTGTCGTGGTGTACACTCCTGTCGTGTGAGTTCTATAGTAGGGTTGGTTTTAGTGATCAGCAGTGTCCAGGAAATCCAATCGATCTGAACCCTAGGATCAGAATCAGATCTTCAATTATCCAGTACTATTCGTAGATAATTTCCTATACTACTCATAGTCCGAATTTTGCATTGTTACTTCATCAAGGCACAACAATTGACAACATAATTTTGTTCACACATGTGTCTTTATTTCTCAGTTTATTCATTTATTTTGTGGCCTCCAAGCAAGTATAATCAATACAGAATCAAGATAAATACAGAGAGCACAATGACATAGTAGAGGCCTTATTGATGGATTGATCTGTTGTGTGTCATAGAGGCTAGACTGCTAGCTATTTCCAAAATTCAGTAGCTACATATATAAACATTGTCATTATCATTTATCATTGTTTGATCTAAATTAATTTAAAATGTTAAGGATCTTGATTAACACAAAACCTAACAAATTTACAGGGGCAGGGTTTCTGAGATGTCTCTCAGTTTGAAAGGTTTTGGATTGGTTTTCCTTGCAACTTTGGCAGGGTATGTATAAACTTACTTTCAATTCAATTAAGCTGCGAATTTATAATTTTCATTATTGAAACTTTTCCTTTTCCAATGTGTTTTTTAAATACTCAACAGCGCCACCATGAATCAGTCATTGTTTTCTCAGGGCGTAAATTTGGCGTCTCCATCAATGGCATCAGCTATGGCCAACCTAATTCCGGCAATTACTTTTGTAATGGCTGCTTCTGTTGGGTATGTTGTACACTTTAAATTTTAATCTTAGTTTATGTACAACTTGACCAAACAACTGTGAAGGATCAATAAATTGAACAATTATTTGAACCCTCATTTTATATTTCACAGATTAGAGAAAGTGAAATTAAGAGCTTAAGAAGCTGGGCTAAGATACTTGGCACCATGATTTGTGTTGGAGGAGCAATGACATTGGCCTTCTTTAAAGGGCCAAGGCTTCTAAACATGTCTTTCCAAAATTTAATGGTGGATCTTCATACGAATATCGACAAATGGGTTATCGGTGGGCTCTGTCTCATGGGATCAAGCAGTTGCTGGTCTTTATGGCTTATATTACAGGTAACTTTCATTAAGGATAGCAAAAATTATAATTTGTGAATAAATTAAAAAGATACTTTAGAAATAATAAAAAGAAATTAGAAGAGAATTTTGTGTGATTTTGTGTACTTGTGTAATTTTATGTCATGGTCAATTAAAGATTATATAACCTAGCCAGATTGTGTTATACTTGTATTTACGGATTTACCTATGCATATATAATTTCTTTGTAGGTCCCCATTTGCAAATTCTACTCTGACCCGTTATCACTCTCGGCTTGGACATGCTTACTGTCAGCCCTACAATCAGCTGCGCTAACATTTTTCGTTCATCCTGATTTGAGCATTTGGCGTTTCACTTCTCTGAGTGACCTCTTACTTTGTATATATGCAGTACTTATCTTACTCTTTTGCCTTCTTTTCAGATCTATTCGCTAGTGTAGTGGACACTAGATTTGAGCAATTGATTAATCCTTGATTTACAGGGTTGCTTTGGATCTGCTGTGACCTTCTATCTGCAGTCTTGGTGCATATCGGTTCGAGGGCCTCTGTATTGTGCTATGTTTAGCCCCCTCATGACTGTAGTTACAACAATTCTTTCTTCTATTTTTCTTCATGAAGAGCTCCATATTGGAAGGTAATATATTATCCAAATCATTCACAAAATTCATAATCATGATATTTTACTAGAATATATCCATATTGAGAAATTAAATGAAACCATAAATAATCAGTCAATCGCATGGCAAATTAATTAATAATGAGGTAAAAAAGGAATTTGAACGGCAGAGTTGATGCAAATTATTATTATTATTGTAGCTTCTAGCTCTCTTTTTTTCTTGCAAGAGTTGACACAAATTTGTTCTGTTAATTTCTTATCCAGCATTGTTGGTTCTACTGCCATTATTGGGGGACTGTATGTAGTGTTATGGGGTAAAGAAGAGGATTTGAAGAGAATGGAAGAACAGAGAATTACAGATTTTACAAATATTTCCGTCTCAATCGACACTCAATCTCAAAATTGTGACACTGATATCAGACATCCACTTCTCACAAACAAGTCCCAGTGGGGAAAATAAGTGAATAATGTGTCAATTTTTTGTTATTATATATGTTCCTTTTTATTAAGACCATGTCATTCTAATAAAAAAAAATATGATTTCGGCTATTTCATTTTTCAATTGGGAATACTTCATATGCACAGTAAAGTAAGATTTCCATTGTTGATTTCATGGATCTACATAACTCCAACTATTACTCCCAACAGCAATTAATTAATGTCTTGGTTAACATGTTAACTATATGGACTCTTTTTAAACATAATAAAACACAGAAATCATTCAAATCAATATAATATTCTCTGTACAATATACTCTAGCTGGAAAATAATTGTTCTAAATTCAATAGAAATGACATGCAAGCCCAATTGGACTGTCCCAATTGGGCATAAGAAACAGGGCCTTTAAACTTGGTCCAAATTTCAGTTTAAACCATGAGCAGTCAAGTAACAAACCTGACATGCACCTAATTTATCCTCAGCAGACCTTAACATAAGTTTACTTAGCCCAATATAAACTATCCTTATTTCTCAATACACTCAAAATTAAAATGTGTTGCTCTGTATTTGACAAGGAAGTGTGTTTACTAAAGAAAAACAACTACTAACGTATTATTCTATATCAATCTCCCTTGAAATAGTACATTGCAAAATTCTGATTTTTTTAATCATCACAAAACAAATGTTTATAACAAAAATTGACCACCAAGTGCAGCCATCCTCTGGCCGAATACAAATCATTTGAGGTAACTCATAAGTTTGAATTTGAATCTGAGTCGTTCGTTACAGTTTGGCACGAACTTTAATGCTGTCCCTTGTTAATCTGAGTCTCTCAGCCCACCATTATTTTATACTCAGCCCAAACTATTTGATGTTGCCTTTCTTAGATGAAAATTGAAATTTACTCATATATTTGTTTCTAAAAATGCTGCAAATTTAATATTTTTTTTTAAAAATACGTTCCACTGTTCCAGCCATCTAATCTTAATCAGATGGCCAGGAGCCGTGTTTACAAAAATTCTTATTAGTAGCTGCTACTAAGAATCTAAAAAAAACAAAAATTATGGCATCCGTAGGTAACAAGCCGACATCAACAAGACATTTGACATGGTTAGCTGGCAATACATACTCCAAGTCATGAAGCACATTGGCTTTCCAAACAACTGGCTACAGTGGATACAAAACTCGGTTTTAAAAGGATCCTCACAAATCATTATTAATGGCCTACTTGGAAGAAAAATTGTGCTCAAGCGGGGAGTCCGTCAAGGAGACCCACTGTCTCCACTATTATTCATAATAGCGATGAAACTAGTAAGCAATGGAGCTATAAGAATGCCAATTTCGGACATGAAAGCATGCCTGCTTTATGCAGACAACGCGCTATTCTTTGTCAAACCTGAAATTCAGCAAGTACAAATGCTCAAAGTTGCATTCATAGCATTTGAGCCAATCTCAGAGTTGATAATAAACATCCATAAGTCTATATTAGTGATATCACAGAACCAAGGACATGAGGGGGACCAACTGGCACGCATGCTTGGATGCAAATTGGGTTCATTCCCATTTACTTATCTTAGTTTACCATTATCAAACAAGAGGCTCAACAAATCAGACTATGTACCACTTATCCATAAATTCAACAAATGCCTTGGAGGCTGGGCAACCAAGCATCTTTCAATTGCCGGTAGGATAGTTCTGATCAATACGATTTTATCTTCATTACCAGTTTACTTTATGTCATGCCTACAATTACTAGTGTAGGTAATACAAAAGATTGATAAGATCATACGGCACTTTCTTTGGCATGGAATAACACAAAATACATAAAAAATGAGCTTAGTAAAATGGGAAGAGGTTTGTATCCCAAAAAAATGGCGGATTGGGAATTATGGATCTGAGGCTGTTCAATCAAGCATTGCTCATGAAATACTACTGGCAGTGGGTCAAACCAAGCACAAACCTATGGAAAACAATCCTCACACACATGGGCATTGATCACCAACTATTGCCAAGGGCGGAGTTGTTCTCAACAATATTGAAACAGTCATTACCATTCTTAAGATTCTCCACAATAAGGCAGCCAGGCAATTGGAGCACAATTGGATTCTGGAGAGAACACTGGCGAATGGGGATACTCATGCAGAGGTTCCCAATACTGCACATGTACTCAAGAGATGAAACGCAAACCCTAGCTGACATATGCCACCAACTAGACCTGCAAACGCACTTTATACAAGACCTGCCAATAGAGGTGCAGCAAGACTTGGCAACACTACAAAATGAAGTCCGAACCATAGTACTACACAACAATGTTAGTGTAATAATATAGAAGTTAATAAAATAGGATAATTATATTATATATATTTTGATCATGAATTGGATGATTAATAAAATATATTTTTGTTGCCTTGAGTATTATTGCATTTATGAATCATTTCGAGTTAATGACTGGAATTGTGAAACTTCATAATATAGATGATATATACTCTTAAAAAGTCTTTAACCGAGGTAATTAGCAGGAACACTATATTACCACTACAAGGTTAGTATGTGGATTAAAAGATGGTTAAGTTTTACAAACCATTGACAAGTGATGTCATTTTAATCACATTGATACATGTTCCAGGAACATGATATTTGACAGACCCCGAATGAAACATTAAATGGAATTGTGTTAGTGTTATTAATGCTTCCATTCAGTGTTAATTTCTAAAGTATGAGTTATTCATCTTTCATACATAAGAGATGTGTATGTGTGATTGTTATCTAACGCTATCCGTAAAAAGTAGCTATAACGGTAGCACTTTGGTATACATAACTTATGCGGAGGAAGAGATGGTTTACCAAAAGTGCTATTGTCCCTTGTATCTCTATACGAGTTATAGTATCACTGGGCCCCTTGATAGAATAAGATTATCTGCATGCGGTATGATTACAAGAGTAAACATATTTGATAATCTGTTCAAGATTAAGAAAAGATTAAGTTTGCAAGGATGACACATACCTTCCTTAAAATTGATCTGATAGCTATGAGACAAAAGAATTAACACGAGTAAATAGTTTACTGGATCGTGATATTGTACAGTACAGCATCATCTGTGTAATTGGATGGTCATAGTGCATTCTGCCAGGTGCCTCCTATGATTTGTAGAAGTTAAAACAGTTTTAATTCTATTTATCAACATAACACAGATCCTATTGGGTCACACCATATAAGAGCTAATTGGAGAATCTTATTGATTAATTATAAATTGATTATGATTAATAATAAGATGGTTATAATTAATTATACGTGATATAATTGAATTATAAATGTCATAATTAGATGACAAGCAGAAATAATGGTTAATAATTCACGTGATATCCATTTCCTATAAATAGAGGGGTAGGGGTAGAGAGAATATTACTAATTCACTTGATATCGAATCGATCTGATCGATCGATAATCTAATTTTCTCTCTTTCTCAGTTTCGTTTACGGGATTGGAAAATAATATATTTGCGAAAGTCGCGGTATTTCTATTTTTGCTTATTTAGTGAATCAGAATAACTACGGGTCGTGAATATTGTTATTTCGTCTTTTCTCGATAAATAGTGTTTTTGCCAAAGTCCGCGGTTAACGGTATTTCTGGCAAAAGAAATAAACAGCTCTCTGGTTAGTCCTGGTGGATAACTGATAAGGCATCAAACGTTTGGTGCTCCGAGACGAATCGGTCTTCATTCCAATCAGAATTTGGAAACGAGGTATAAATGTTATATTAATTTATTTAATTGTTAAAATAGATTTAATTTTTAGAAATCAATCAAGGAGTAGATCTGTAGAGGATTAAAAGGGCTTGTCAAGTGAAAGACGGGAACAAGAACGTTCGGTAATCTTTCTGACATGCCTCTTTAATCCTTGGCTTAAGTTAGAAGTAAAAAATTTGTTTTACGGTCTTTCAGCAACTTAAGCCTAATGGCATTGGGTAGCCTCAAAACCCAACAAACAATACGACAGATGAGGCAACTTGGAGGTGGGCGTCAAATGGCAACTTTTCAGTCAAGACTGCTTACCACACAATGAAAAATGGCCCAAGAATAACATCACACATCAATCGAGTATGGGCACTATAGGCACCACCAAGGTTCAAGGTCTTTGGATGGCTCACATTGAAAAACAGGTTGCTTATAGTTGACAATCTACGAAGAAGAGGGGTATGCATAATCAACAGATGCATTATATGTAAGCAAAACGAAGAAACAATAATGCACCTGTTCCAGCACTGCACCACAACAAAGGCGATCCATCAACTCGTAACAAGCCAAATGCACACAACAAGACCTACGGTCAAGGCTATGACAAGTAAGGATTACACAAGCAGACAAAATTCCATTGCGCTTATAACACATTTCGTGATTTGGAGGAAGCGGTGTAGAATATTTAGAGACATAGAAAACACAATTCAGGAGCTCATGGCACAAATCAAAACCCAATGCCAGTACAGTCTCAAGCAAGAAGCAAGAAGAAGCACCGGCATAGATTAATCTATAATCTATAGTTACTTATAATTACTATATTTACTCCTGCACTTTTACTTTTGCATTTTCCTGTTTTCTTGTTTTAAATTGTGTTTTCATTTTCTTACTACACTTGCAGAACCAAGCCTCAGACTGTTGAGGCTGCTCGTGTTGTTATTTCCTTATGTTATAAACCTTTTGTAACATATATCATCAATGAATGAGGGCTTGACCCTTATTTTTACTCAAAAAAAAAAACTCAACTTTTGAGTTAATGCAGAATAAATCTATACCGTCTAATCCGTGTTGACACGAATATTAAAGATATTCCGTACATTTTATCTCAGATTGGATTAGCTCGGATCCTGATCAGATAGCCGAGATCCATTACTCAAAAGTTAATCCAGAAGATGCGAACTCCTCGGTAACACGGGGAACAAAATGTGAATCCACAGGAAGAACTCTAGAGCTGCAGCAATCGCATTGGAGTGCGTATCCTCTGAGGTATCTCATAATTTGCGCGACCGACGTGTCCGGTGCCTATTCGGGGTAGCACAGGGGCCAGTATTATTTAGCTTTGAGATTCGTGTAGAACATATTTGAACGGTTAAGATTTTCCAAAAAGACTTGCACAATATGAGATATCTCAGAGAATGATTCGCCGCATTATGCAAAGCCACCCCAACCTGCGTAGGATATTTTGTGGCAGATCCATTGAAACCAGTTGGCGTAAGCCGCTTTTTCATCCAATTTCTACTGTGGTGGCACATAGTGACAAATGAATTATTTGGGTTCGGTTCGGCGAGGTCAAAAATTCGTGATTCGGGAATAATTCGGATATAATTCGGAAATGATTCAGAATAATCCGGATCAGAGATCTCAGTCCTACAAGGAAGCAAAAAAAAACCAAAAAAAATGTTATGGGAAAAATTCGCGAATAATTCGTAAAATTCAGGAATAGTTCGTTAAATTCGCGAATTATTCGGGAATAATTCGGTCAAAATTCGGTTAACATGAATAATTCGGCGTTCGATTCGGCATCACCAAAAAAACAAATTATTCGGGTATAATTTCGGGTATAATTCGCGAATCTTGTCACTATGTGGTGGCATAGTGACAAATTAATAATTCGAGTTTGGTTCAGCAAGGTCAAAAATTCATAATTCGGAAATAATTCGGGTATAATTTGGGAATGATTTGGAATTATCCGGACCAGAGATCTCAGTCCTAGAAGGAAACCAAAAAAAAAAAAAATGTTCTGGAAAAAATTTGGAAAAAATTCACGAATAATTCAGAAAATTCGGGAAAAGTTTGTAAAATTCGTGAATTATTCAGAAATAATTCGGTCAAAGTTCAGTTAATCAAATAATTCAGCGTTCAGTTCGCCATCACAAAAAAAACGAATTATTTGCGAATAAAAGCATGGTCCCGTAACAAAGTTTCTAAGAAAAATGAATAAAAGTGCTACCCGAAAGAAACGGATCGGACGGTCCTATGTCGCTCCTGTCGTCCTTTCTAAAGAGATCATACGGTTGTTATCCTTCATTCTCCCAGCTTTAGAAGTGTCAGGAAAGCGCTGGATGACCAATATTTCGCGATTGTTCAATACTTCCAAAAAGAAAAAAAAAAATCCCTTTTTAGACACAACTACACAAGTCAATCCGAAATTACTAGAAATCACAATTTGTCACTTTTTTATCTTTAGAAAATGTTCAACATTTTGTGAGGAACTAAAAAGATAATTTTTTTTATACACTAGGAGGAAATGAATCAATCATTTCTACATAACTGAATAAATTATTCATTTCCTTATCCTGCCACATAAATTATTCATTTCTCGGAATGGGATCATATTAAGTAATCAGAGTTTTCTATCAAAAATTTTGTTTAAAGTCCAAATTTTCATTTGCATTTTTGTTGGATTTTTCTGCCTTGTTATTTTTTTTTTCCTTTTTCTACATCATCGAAGAAGCCTTCGGCGACCAAATTCTAATATTTATTTGTTCAAATGCATTACAAATATTCATTTGTCCAATGTGAAAAGTATAAATATATTTTTACGCAACATAACCTCTTAAACAGCACCGAATTTTTTATTTATATCCAAAAAATAAATTAAATTACAAAAAATAACCATGTTGGTGTTGAAATTCGAAATCTATTCAAACCGGAAATTTTTTTTCCGGATTCAACATCTAACTCCGGAAAAAAAATTTCCGGAAACTCAACTCTAATTCCGGAAAAAAAAATTTCAACTCAACAATTTTTTTTTTTTTTTTACAGAAAAATAGCTAAATCCGGAAAAAAAAATTTCCGAACTCAACAATTTTTTTTTTTTTAGAGAAAAATAGCTAAAATACTGAAATCTAACACTAAAAAATCGAATTGTTTTTTTAAATATTTGTTAGATTATTTTTTTGATAGCATATTTATACTAAAATACACTAAATTACTTGAAATTATGTTAATTTATGCTGATTGACACTAGATTACTTTAAATTATGTTAATTTATGCTGATTGACACTAGATTATTTGAAATTATGTTAATTTATGCTGATTGACACTAGATTACTTTAAATTATGTTAACTTTTTTTTAAGAGACAAATAGCTAAAATGCTGAAATCTAACACTAAAAAATCGAATTATTTTTTTACTACGAATAGGGCCGATTTTGTGCTAAAATACGGTAAATTTACTAAAATGCTGAAATTACAATAATTATGTAGAATTATGCTAAAATACGGTAAATTACGCTAAATTACGTATGAATGAGACCTATTTTGTGGCATCTTTCATAAATCATAAAAAATAGTAAAAAAAATTCCAAAAATAATAAAAATTGGTATTCTAAAAGTTCATTACATAACTAATTTACTGAGCTACGTAGATTGAACAATATAAATGAACATCTTAATCGGAAACTTCAACTGAAGTTTTGAGGCTCTTCCCTTTGTTTTTTGGCAATTCTGAATTTGAAAATCTAGCAAAGCTAGTTCGGACGCATGCGCATTTTCACAAGCTTTCCGAAAAGTGGTCATTTGCTGAAATCGGACACTCAAGCGCCGTTTTATGGCCGTTTGAAGTTTCGTCGTCATTTTTCGCTTTCTCAGTGAAGATATCATCCCTATTCATACGTAATTTACCGTAATTTAGTGTATTCTAGCATAATTCTACATAATTATTGTAATTTCAAGTAATTTAGTGTAATTCAGCATAAATCAAGTAATTTAGCGTGTTTTAGTATAAATATGCTAATTAAGTAATTATATATAAAAAAATGTAATCTAGCAAATATTTAAAACTCAATTCGATTTTTTAGTGTTAGATTTCAGCATTTTTACTATTTGTCTCTTAAAAAAAAGTTAACATAATTTAAAGTAATCTAGTGTCAATCAGCATAAATTAACATAATTTCAAGTAATTTAGCGTATTTTAGTATAAATATGCTATCAAAAAAAGTAATCTAACAAATATTTAAAAAAACAATTTGATTTTTTAGGGTTAGATTTCAGTATTTTAGCTATTTTTCTCTAAAAAAAAAAAAAAAAATTGTTGAGTTCGGAAAAAAAAATTTCCGGATTAGAGTTGAGTTTCCGGAAAAAAAAATTTCCGGAGTTAGATGTTGAATCCGGAAAAAAAAATTCCAGTTTGGGTAGATTTCGAATTTCAACACCAACATGGTTATTTTTTGTAATTTAATTTATTTTTTGGATATAAATAAAAAATTCGGTAAAAAACATTACAGCTTGTTGCATACATCATATTTTTTTTTATTAATACTAAACACAATATTAAATCAAAATTTCGATAGCCGAATCGAATCAATAATTTGATTTTTTTTATATTTTGAATTTTATGTGGCCAAGATTAAACACCAACATACATATTCTAAGCAACATAATCATTCATTCAGTTACTTAAACTGTGCTTAAAGAACCAAATGATCAAATATTTGATTCCTTCTTATGCATCTGACTTGTTTTCCGTTTCTCATCAATATTTTTTAATGTATTTCTTAAAGTAAATTTTTTCTGGAATTTCTCTCCCTCCTCCTTTGCCTCATTTTTTATTTATTTTCTAAATTACTTTTTCTTTTATTTTCTAGGTATCTTTCGTTTTACGCTGTCAAATCATGTGGCTCTAATCGCAGAGAATTTTCAAAACAGAGGCAACAAAGGACGAAAAGGACACGTAGGCCATAGAAATAGACAATCAATGATGTAACATCACATGCATTAGGTGAAAATATTTGGAACCCCTAATAATTTCATATTTTGTTAACATCTTTTTAGCGGGGAATTTTTTTTTTGTTAACATCTTAGTATATATATTAAGAATGACTAATATACAAACGTTTGTTTCTGAAATCAGAAACAAACGATTCGGTTCTCTGATTTTCAAAGTTCAAACAGTCGATCCAAACTGTTAGATATTTAATCTATATTTAAATGTGCTTTGAGACTAAATTTTACATTTTTTTAGAAATTTTTTACTATTTATTAAGATGGTTTGAAAATCGCTGATTTTATTAAAATTCTGCACCATTGAAAAACAACGACCTTCAAACCAGTTTAATAAATAGTAAAAAAATTCTAAAAAATGTAAAATTTGGTCTCCAAGTACATTTTAGTATATATTAAATATCTAACGGTTTTGGATCGACTGTTTGAACTTTGAAAATCAGATAACCGAATCGTTTGTTCATGAGTCCAGGAACAAACGTTTGTATATTAGCCATTCTCTATATATATTATTAGATTAAGAAATTATCAAGCACAAGGTAAGTTTTTTCGCATCTCAAAATTATTAAATACTCACAAAGGAAAATTTATTTTTGAGTTTTGACACATGCCAATGTGAAATTAGTAGAAGGCAGAGTTTGGCAACATTATTTCCTCCATTGCCTCGTTTCTTTATTATTTTTCTAATAACTATTTATTTTATTTTCTAGGTATATTTTTTATAACGCTGGCAAGTCATGTGGTTCTATCGCATGAATTCATATCACCTACAGTAACTCAATTTTTGGATTTAGATCCGGATCGTCAGATCTATTTTGACACAAATATTAAAGTCTCGTGTATGCTATCTCAGACCGGATTAATCTGAATTCTGATCGAACGGTCCGGATATAAACACAATATATTTGAGTTACTTCAGATGATTCAGACTCCTATCCCAGAGAATTTCCAAAATAAAGGCAGCAAAGGAACAAAAAAAAGAGGAACACAAGTAGACACACAAATAGGAATTCGGATCCTAAGTAACTCAAAATTTGAGTTTGGATCCGAATTGGCCCGCATTTTGATTAGACAGGTTCAGATTCAAACTCAAAATTTGATTTTTTTTTTTTTTTTTTTTTTTTTTATAAGGGATCCGGACCCAGAAATAGACTATCAATGATGTAACATCATATTTGGTGAAAATATTTGGGGCCCCCAATGATTTCATCGTGTTAATATTTTGTTTGTTATTTTAATTTGTTGACATCCTAGTATGATTGTATTGCACAGTCATACCTGATTCAGAGATTACAAACCACAAGTGCACATGGACATGGTTTAGTAGAGAACAAAGGTTTGACCATGAGTTCTATATTTTAAAGGAATATTACTAACCATTGTTGGAAATATTATCATTCTAGACTCGTTTATCAATACATAATATCATATATCATGTTCTCCTGTACTATCAGCTTCAATATTGTTAGCAATTAATTTGTACTATCACCAACTGATGAAATATTCTTAACAATTGATATATATTATTTCATTTATTTGTGTATGATTCACACTTTACGCAAATCAGATTACTTCAATAAGAATCTTAAATTGAACACATCATCTTTTTGTGAAATTGAAAACATCGACTATCCCCCAAGTGATTTCCCCCATTCATCTCCTGGTCAATAACTGTCTTTGTTGACCGCTAATTAAAAGGGGACCACGAATTTCAGCGCTAAAAGACAAAACAAAACGCGTCATTATATCGGCAAGTGCAAGTATTCATATATAATACACCAAGTATTCATACCTAAGATATCAAGTATTTAAAAAAAACTGGACACATCACTCACTCATCTTTTACACGTTTTTAGAGGTGGTTTTTTTTCTCCGTTCACTCTAATCAATATTTCTGACAATCTGTGAGAAATTTTGCAAATCTAAAACCACGAACGTCTTCTACACAATTTTCTCTTTCAAATGAGATCCATGATGACATACTTTCAAGTTGTCCGTTGCACAAGTATTCATACCTTGTTATTCAAGTATTCATACCTCATCAGTATTTCACAAATAAAAAACTGGACACATCATACTCATTTTTTACCGATTGAACTTTCATTACCACTCAATCACTGAAAGTGTCTAGTACACTCTATCTTTCTCTTCGGTTTCCGTGTCCGATCAAGCCCACTCAATCACTGGAAGTGTCCAATACACTCAATCACTGGAAAAAAAAAACTGGACACATGTAAAAGATGGGCGTGTGATGTATCTAGTTTAATTTTCTGAAATACTTGATATCTTAGGTATGAATACTTATTCGACGAGGTATGAATACTTGCTCAACGTGGTATTAATACTTGCACGATGAGATATGAATACTTGCACTACGAGGTATGAATACTTGCGCAACGGATAACTCAAAAGTACTTCATCATGGATCTCATTTGAAAGAGAAAATTGCGTAGAAGACGTTTGTGATTTTATATTTGCAAAATTCTTCACAGATTGTCAGAAATATTGGTTAGAGTGAACGGAGAAAAAAATGCACCTCTAAAAACGTGTAAAAGATGAGTGAGTGATGTGTAAAGTTTTTTTTTTAAATACTTGATATCTGAGGTATGAATACTTGGTGTTTTATATATGAATACTTGTGCGCGTCAGTTGTAATTTTTTTCAAAAATAAGCGGTCCCTCACATAATTAATGATTGATACGTATTTTCTTTTGTCTTTTTGTACTCGAAGTTGGGGCATATAATTTGGTAGAACTGTCTTGCCCATAAAGTCTCAATAATCACATTTGTAGTATTTCCGGATGTAAATGATTATTGGACTCAGTAGAAATGACGAGTTTAGTTTCAAAACTCATCGCATTGATTACAAATGACAAATTCAAACAATTGAAATTGATCTATTTCACGAGTGATATGTTTATCTACAAAATTATATTAATAAATTATTTTTCGAATTGATTTATAAAGTCAAGTAATAAAAAAATTAATGAAAAATATATGCATTAATTGAGTACTGGATCATTTTTTTTCTTATTAATAATTAAATTTTATTTTCTTATATCCACATAGTCAACTCCGGAAAAATAATTTTTTTCTTAATAATGAAAAATTATTTTTCGAATTGATTTAGTATAAAGTCAAGTAATTAAAAATTAATGAAAAATATATGCATTAATTGAGTACTGGATCATTTTTAGTACTGGATCATTTTTTTTCTTATTAATAATTAAATTTTAGTTTCTTATATCCACATAGTCAATCCCCAAAAAATATATTTTTTTTTAATAATGAAAAATTATTTTTCCAATTGATTTAGTATACAGTCAAGTAATTAAAAAATTAATAAAAATATATGCATTAAAATTAACTTGGTTTTGCCATAATTGAAATACATCATTGGTTTTATGATCCAATCATTCTACACATTCTTATCTTAGTTTTCAAATTCCGAACAGTCAATCCGAACCACTCAACATGATCTCCATATTGAAATGTGGTTGGTTACCAAATTGTATATTATTTTAATTTTTTTACTAATTTTTTAGATAGGTACACATCATTGTGTTGGATGGTCCAAAATCATCTTAAAACAATGATTTTGTACCTATCCAAAAAAATTTGATCTCCAAGCACATTAAAATATGAAGATCATGTTGAGCGGTTCGGATCAACTGTTTGTTGGATCATTAATCCAATGTTAGACTAATATGTAAAATAATTTTGTATTGTATACTATCAATTTTATGTTCAATTAAAAGTGGTAATATGCGGTTCATAATTTATTGAGCATTAATGTGTCATATAGATGTGGATTTTTAATGTGTAGAACTTAAGAGGTAATATTCAGTTTTATAATGGGCTAAATTGAATAATTACTACATTAGACCGCTTTGGGCTGTATATAATGATTTGGAATACAAGGCCATCTGAATTCATATTCTCTTATTCCATTAAAGAGGTATATGAGAGACTTTTGGAGAAGACATAACTGAAGAAGACTCTCTAAAAGGCTTTGCTATTATGAATGAACCAAATCGATGACGCTCTCATGCTCTTGGTTCAGGTATGCTTCCGCACTTCAGTTTTAGATTCAACACAGATGGTCTTGCAGTGGCCGATGATAGAGAAGGAAATACGTGACACGTCGTGACGTGACGTGACAAACACGCCGTGATTTGGTCACGTGACGTGACGTGACGTGATCAATGTTTCTTTTTCACGTGACGTGATCAAAATAGTGGCAGACGATCACGTCACGCGAATGGTCATGTCACGCGTAGTCACGCCGTGACTACACGTGACGTGATATGACGTGACATAAATTAGTCACCTTGAATTTTTTTTTATATTTTAATTTAAATTGTTGAAAATTCAGAAAAAATATATCAAAATATATGAAAATTATAAAATTTGTAAAATAAGTAAATAATGTTGCAAAAATTAACTAGTAAATAATATTCTAAAAATTGTCAAATTTTTTGGATAAAAGATATTTAAGTCCGTTTCATTAAGAAACATAGTTTTTACAAACAGTCACATTGAACATAGTTGATTACACGTGACAGTACGTGATCACGTGATGTGTTTTATAACGTGACGTGACGTGACGTGATCACGTGACGTGACGTGACGTGATCACATGACGTGACGTGACGTGATTAGTTTACGTGGCGTGACGTATAATTTTTGTTAAATACAGTCACGTCACGCGAATAGTCACGTCACGTAATCGACACACGTGACGTGACGTAATGTGACGTGAACGTGACGTGACGTGACGTGATGTGACTGATCACGCCGTGACAAATTTCCTTCTCTAGCCGATGATGATATTCATCGGTCCCAACACTGTTCAAACTTTAAAAATGATAGTATGATAGGAGCACAAAATCAATAGTAAAAATTAATAGTAAATTTTGCTCCAAATAAGAAAAAATTATATTGTTCCAATTTGATTTTGATAACTAAGACAATATCAACTTGGTTTTGCCCCAATTCAGGCCGCCCACTTTGTCCAATTGGAACGGTAATTAAACCCTCATCTCCAATTCTCAATTTACTGCCTAGGTATATTCCCATGTGGATTCCGGGACTACGTTAATAGGTCTTTGAATTTGTACAAATTCAAATTAATACCCTAAAGTTGAAACATAAAATTAAAATCAGATTAAAACATAATATGGTACCATATATATGATGAGGAGGGATCCAATTACACCTTTTTTGGTGACACATCATGACATCGTTTTTTATATAGGTCAATTTTGCGATTTCAAAATCCAAACAGCCGATCCGAACCATTCAACATGATCACCATATTAAAATGTGCTTGGAGATCAAATTTTACATTTTTTTGAATTTGTTTACTATTTATTAAGATGGTTACAAAATCGCTGTTTTTCAATGGTCTGAAAACAGCGATTTTTGTAACCATATTAATAAATAGCAAAAAAATTCAAAAAAATGTAAAATTTGATCTCCAAGCACATTTTAATATATCCATCATGTTCAACGGTTTAAATCGACTATTTGGACTTTAAAAATGGTAGGTGTCAAAGTGTGTCACCAAAAAAGGTGTAATTGGATCCCTCCTCATATATGATACACTGTACTTAATTTTTTATTTTAAATAAATATATTAATCAAGTTTTTCAAGTTTAAATATTCACAAAATGTTTTTCAATTAAATTTCGAGCATACGAAACTTTCACGGAAATTGTATATTCTTACATAAAAAAAATATTATCTCAATTATTAGATGAAAAAAGATTCGAACAAACAAAAAATTGTAAACAAATTACATAAACTGGAGGCATCAAGACACATCTTTTAATTTACACTGTTCCTTTTCCAATTTCCAGGTCAACTCTTGAGCCGAGATTTTTATTAATACTCTAAAAAAAAAAAATATTAAAAATACCCTCATTTTTCAAAAAATTTTAAAAATGCCCTAACCGCCCGTTCACTGGGCGGTTCACCCTACCCCAAACCGCCCCTTCACTGGGCGGTTCTCTTGCTCTACCCAACCGCCCAGTTGCTGGGCGATCCAGGTGAAATTTTTTTTTTTTTTTTTTTTTTTTGAGATTTGAGAGACAATATGAATGAAATTTAACAATAAAAATTTTAATATTTGCTAGATTACTTCTTTTGATGTATAATCCGACATTTTTAAAAATACCCAAAGTTAATAAAAGATTAATAAAAATGCTCAGACTCATTCAACTTTTATTAAAAATGTCTAAACCGGCCGGTTCCTTGAATTTTTTTTTTTTGAGACAAATAACTAAAATGCTGAAATATAACACTAAAAAATCGAATTGTTTTTTTAAATATTTGCTAGATTACATTTTTTATATATAATTAGCATATTTATACTAAAATACGCTAAATTACTTGAAATTATATTAATTTATGCTGAATTACACTAAATTAATTGAAATTACAATAATTATGTAGAATTATGCTAGAATACGGTAAATTACGTATGAATTGGGATGATATTTTCACTGAAAAGGCGAAAAACGACGACGAAACTTTAAACGGCCATAAAACGGCGCTCGAGTGTCCGATTTCAGCAAATGACCACTTTTCGGAAAGCTTGTGAAAATGCGCATGCGTTCGTACTGCTTTGCTAGTTTTCCAAATTCAGAATCGCCAAAAAACAAAGAGAAGGGCCTCAAAACTTCAGTTGAAGTTTCTGATTAAGATTTTCATTTCTATTCTCCAATCTGCGTAGCTCAGTAAATTAGTTATATAATGAACTTGCAGAATACCAATTTTTATTATTTTTGGAATTTTTTTACTATTTTTTATGATTTATGAAAGATGGCACAAAATAGGCCCTATTCATACGTAATTTTGCGTAATTTACCGTATTTTTAATTCAGCATGATTTTTGTAAAAACCAATGTTGGTTTGCTAACTATTCATCCGACATTTTTAATATTTGTTAGATTACTTCTTTTGATTTATAATTAAAAAAAATTAGCAAACCAACGTTGGTTTTTACAAAAATCATGCTGAATTAAAAATACGGTAAATTACGCAAAATTACGTATGAATAGGGCCTATTTTGTGCCATTTTTCATAAATCATAAAAAATAGTAAAAAAATTCCAAAAATAATAAAAATTAGTATTCTACAAGTTCATTATATAAATATGCTAATTATATATCAAAAATGTAATCTAGCAAATATTTAAAAAAACAATTCGATTTTTTAGTGTTATATTTCAGCATTTTAGTTATTTGTCTCAAAAAAAAAAAAAATTCAAGGAACCGGCCGGGTTGGACATTTTTAATAAAAGTTGAATGGGTCTGAGCATTTTTATTAATCTTTTATTAACTTTGGGTATTTTTAAAAATGTCGGATTATACATCAAAAGAAGTAATCTAGCAAATATTAAAATTTTTATTGTTAAATTTCATTCATATTGTCTCTCAAATCTCTATAAAAAAAATAAAAATAAAAAAAATAAAAAAAATTTCACCTGGACCGCCCCGCCACTGGGCGGTTGGGTAGAGCAAGAGAACCGCCCAGTGAAGGGGCGGTTTGGTGGGTAGGGTAAACCGCCCAGTGAACGGGCGGTTAGGGCATTTTTAAATTTTTTTGAAAAATGAGGGTATTTTTTTTTTTTTTTTTTTAGGGTATTAATAAAAATCTCGGACTCTTGAGCATTGTGTTGCCACTCATTATATAATGAGAAAATATTAATTTGGTGCTCCTTGTTTTGACTTCTAAGGTGTCTTTACCGACAGTAGACAGCAACTTCAAATTTCAGTCACACATCACGAATTTTTTTTAAAAACCATAATTAAAAAAAAAAAATTAGCAAACCAACATGATTACTTTTGTTTTTACAAAAACTATAAGAACTGAAATACCAATCCGGTCCGCATCATTTTTTTTCTCCGATACCGAATTGGCATTTCGGTCTCCCATGATTTCACAGTTTTTCAGCAGAACCGCTGTGGCCTTTGATGTAACATGTTGGGACTAAGATCCCATTTCGATCCGGAGTAATTTCATTAGGACCGAATTGGCATTTCGGTCCCTATTTTTTTTTTTTGGGCATAAAATGTACTGACACGTGGTAATCAATTTTAAATTTTATGCGTTTTATAGTGCTTCCTACCAGATACTTCTGTCGGTTTCAATTTTATAAATTTTATCCTTTCATGTTGAACCGATCAAATGTACTGACACGTGGTAATCAATTACAAATTTTTCCATTTTGGCCATTTCGAATTTTAATGTCTCCAAACTTCAAAGTCCAGATACTTCTGTCGGTTTCAAAAAAAAAAAAAAACTACTGGGGTCCCTGCCCATTTTAGATCTTCTGTGACGGCTCTACTGAAAAGCTGTGAAATCATGGGGGACCAAAATACCAATTCGGTTCCCGGAAAAAAAAATATGCGGACCGAATTGGCATTTCGTTTGTTTTTGTAAAAACCAAAGTAATCATGTTAGTTTGTAAAAAATTCACACATCACAGCCTTGTGGGTATAATTATTGTTGCATAATGTTTGAAACATATATGGAAACAGAAGAATCATTGCAATAATTAGCAGTCTATTGTCGTTGCAATAGACTGGTATTATTGCACAAGTCTATTGCTGCAACAATTATTTAGTATGTGGATGTTAACAAAATAAAACTCTCCTCCTTGTTTAACCACAAATTCTCATTCTCTTCTGTCTATATCTAAATTATTTTTATTGATTTCACAAAATTTCTTAAGTAGGTTATCGGCTAGCTTTCTAGAAAAAAAAGAAATTACTATTTTAAGAACAATAATTGTATTATTAAGCCTAGTGAGAAAATATTTCTTTTATGGGGGAATTTAATGTATACCCCCTCAAAAATCTTAAAATTATGTATTTCTCCTCTAAAATTCATATTATTATATTTATCCTTCTAAAATTTAAAAGCTCACAAAATAATCCAATTTATTGACTTTTCTATTAAAACTTATTTGAAATTTATAAAGTACCCAATATATCCTTTATTAAAAAAATAAAATATGAAGTATGTGCAAGAAAAATGTTTTGTCTTCTAACTGGTAGATTTCCGAGGATAATTGGTTTATTTTTTGACTTGTGACACATACACAGTGACATTTAGGCATATTACTCTTTTGTACGCGTCAAAAGTAAGAAACTTATCAATTTGTTCTCACAACCGACCAATTAGAAGAATGAATATTTCTCTTAAGCATGCTATATATTTTTACTTGTTTAATAAACTGTAAAATGGATACTTTATAAATTTAAAATGAGTTTTAATAGAAAAGTCAATAAATTGGGTATATTTGTGAGTTTTTGAAATTTGAACGGTAAATATGATATTATGAATTTTAGAGGGGGGATATGTAATTTTGAGATTTTTGAGGGGTATACAGGAAATTCCCTTCTTTTATTGGCAAATATATCCTAAATTTTGTGCATTCCATGCAACTTTGGAAAGAAAATTAAAGAAAGAAATATGCAATACAAAATTTAAATGCAAACTAATTAACCAGAAAATGAGAAAAGATGTTATAAGAGCATTAACTAATATAATTTAAAGGCAATTGTTTATTATTTGAATGTAAGTCGAATATGCTGGAGTAAAAGTATAAATTAATTATAGAATAAGTATCAAATTTGTTCCCTTCCTCTAACTTTTTTGTTTTCTCAAAATTCTAAAAAGAAATGTGATAATTGAATTCGGTAACTTCTTTTAAATAATTTTATCTACTTTATAGAAGTTAGATTGTTTTCTATTTTTCAAACATTTTCCTTACTATTAAAATAAATCAAATTGTAGAAATAAATGGATAGAATTGCGGAATTAAAACAAATAATATGGCTTTTTAACACTCCTAAATATGAGTTTTATTTTGTAGGTCACAAATGTTTTTTTTTTTTTTAAATCTTGATAGCAGCTGTCAAGTGTAATATTTCATTGAATAAAAATAAAATTACATCTATCAAATCACTTAAATCACAAATGTTAGATGATCCTAAATTATATTATTAATAACAATGAGGAGTGATCCAATGGCAATAATCACTATTGCCAAATAGTGCTAACTTTTTAATTCGCGCTTAAATCAATAATTTAAACTATTAGATTGTTTTATATCATCTCAATTACATGCATAGAAAATTGTGATTTTTTCCTTCATTTCGAAAGCTATTAAGAAACGAGGATAAATTGTGAAAATTGAAGATACCGTAATAAGAGCTGTATTACACATCTTGTATCTGTTATAGAAAAAACAAATATTCAATTACTATAATTAAAAACATAAAATAAAATTAGAAATGTAATATTAAATTAATATGGTTCATCGGTGTACAAAATGAATAACAAGGGCTAATACTATACTCCACACTCTTGGTCCGTATCGAACTTCACTACCGATAAAAACATTTACTAATACAATGATGGACTGTTTCCGAAAAAATATCCTCCACAATGAACATTAATTACAAAATGTAACTAATTATTGTTTACAACAAATGAGTTTATAGTGTAGTACCTTGGGGCCCTCTTGGCAGTTTGTGCAAATCAGATGAGCTCGGTTCACTATTGTTATCTCTGTTTCCTCCGGCGCGGCCTTCATCCCTTGTGTACGCCGCCTGTGATGTTGACCTCCGTTGCATTAGCGCTTGGAAAGTCTCATTCAATTGTTTCCGGATTTGGCCATCTTCCCCCTGTGTGGTAGGCACCTCCATGTCCCATTGTACTTCCTCCATTGATCCACCTGAGACCTCCCCATTGTAGTTGTCCGGGAGATTGTCGTCCTCAAATTCGGAGCCAATAATAGCCACTTGGCATGATGTCCATCCCTTCTCTGAGTGGAGGGTCACAGGGGGGGAATAATGGTCGGGTCATAGCACCTTAGGGTGAGCCGTAGGGTAGATCTATTTGGGCTTGAGCTGTTAGCTCTATCTGCGAAGAGGACTTCACCGAACCCCGCCGTAAGAAATTGAAAGTACAAGGATGCCAAAATTCGTTGGGGTAGCTGATGACCGTTATGTATACTCTAAAGTATAATGATGCCGGCCGCCAGGAGTGCTTGTAGTCCCAAAGAAATAGTGTAATGTGGTTTGAGGCCGACCACATCGATAAGTCCTTTAGAATTTGCTGCCTGTTTAGGTACTCCATCAAGGTGATTAAAAAACTTACCCTAGATCGACGCATAACCAGGTAGTCCAATCTTCTTCCTCCACATAGGTCTATCAGGCGGTCTTGCACAAAAGGGTGGGTTCTATTGGTTGCTTACTGTCGTATGATGACCAAGATTTGATGATCGGCGTCATGGCCATCAAATCGTGATGGCTGGTTGGTGGGAAGTAAACACTCAGCTGATATGAGCCCCATGGCGCATACAGGTAATCGGTTGCCATGTTTAGTGCTGAAGAGTTTGGGAAAAGGCGGTGGAGAAGGATTTTGAGGAGATGTAAGAGATAAAGTGGAGGGATAAAGGAGATGAGGAGAGATAAGAGGAGATAATAGGAGAGGGAGAGGTGGTCGTGGCTGCCTTAACCGACCATCGACATGCTATCGTCATCGCCATGCCATTGCCAGGGGCGGACCCAGGTGTATCTAGGGGAGGCAGCTGCCCTCCTGAATTTTGAGTTTTAGTGGAGATTTATCGGTTCCGACCGACTTTGTCCCCTTGGAATTTTTTTTGCCCACCTCTAGACGTTTGATTTATAATTTGGGTTAAATTTAGGATTAAAATTGAAATAAATTTGTTGAATTTTGATTGGTAACTAGAATTATAAGTCAAAGCATCAAAAATTACAAGTCAAAAGCATTGGAAAGTATAAGTTAAAGCATTATTTTTATCGAGTATCTAATTGGTTAATGAATTTAAATCCTATTCGATATTTTTTTCCCCTGACGAAAATCCTAAATCTGCCCCTGGCCATTGCCATCGCCATGCTATTGCCATTTTTCTACCTGGCCATAATTAAACTGATATGTACTTGGATGTTGTGTGGTGGATTGCTGGTAGAAGTGAAATAGCCAACAAATTAAATAATTAATGCTGACTGATTAATATAAGAAAACTGCTCTTAACCAATCCATGTTCAAGCATATTGATTACAGGTTAGGTTTGTTCGGATTAAAAAAAATTATGTGACGAATAGACGAAGGTACTGGTAGTTGTCACATGGGCCCTACCGGTTTTAAGGTGCTGTTGTATAAATAAATACGACAAATCAGCAACTTTCATCAATTTTTTAACATGTGATCGTAGTACAAACAATGGATCTTGATTAGCACCCATAGGATATATGAATTGGTATCATCTGCGGAGCGTTATGGTGCGGTGCTGTGCGGTGCTTTTAATCTGATCCGTTCGTTTTGATCGGACGGACGAGATCAGATCTTATCCGAATTGAAAACAAAAAACTAAAATTGCCCTGTCCGATAAGATCTGATCTCGTCCGTCCGATCAAAACGAACGGATCAGATTAAATGAACCGCACGGCACCGCACCATAACGCTCCGCAGAGGATACTTGCTCTAGGATATATACACAGGTTTTGTATTTTTAGAAAAGAAACAAATATTTTTTAATTAAGAACTGAAAAGATGGAGGAACTTTTTGATAGAATAGAATGAAGCCCACCATCTATGTGATTTCTTTCCGAATTCACAAATAAACATATTTGATGCGATCCCTTGGCATTTGCAAAACATACCAAAATGCACCAAATTCAGGATCCGTATCCTCCCGGGTACCTGATTGAAGACAATTACAATCAGACGGCCCAGATTAATCTTATTTGGGCCAAACTCAATCCGGTGCCTATGGAGACTGTAGGGGGTCTATTTTGAGATTCGTGCCATGTTAAAAAAACCGTCCAATTGTAATTGTCTTCAATCAGGTACTTCGGAGGATACAGATCCCCAAATTCACTATGCAAATGCATCGAAGGAACCACATATTTGATGTGGCTTCTTCCATGGATGTGAAAAAATTTCGTCATCTTTCTGATTTTTTAGGAAGTATTTATTTCTTCTCTCAAAATTAAAATACTTGTCCCCACATAAATACTAATCTCTGCTTTGTATAAATATGTAAGACAAATCAATAACTTTCATCAATTTTTTAACATGTGATCGCAGCACAAACAATGGTCTATCGATCTTGATTAGCACCCCTAGGATATTCAACACCATCAAAATTTAAATATTTTCCCGTCATAAATACTAAATATACTTGGTATTTTCACGATGATTTACAGTTTAAAATGGGAAAGTGCTAAAATATTCTCTAATAAATACTAGTATACCGTCAAAATTTAAATATTCTCTAATTGTTTTACTACTTACAGTAACAAATAGTGTGGTGTCCTCCACCTACAAAAAAAATATAAAACTTGTGTTAAAACCCATCATTTACAGATTCATGCGCTTGAGCCCGCGCACAGGTGCATTGTGCTCGTATCGCTATCTAGTGTGTATACTCGCATCATGAATTATTGTGTTTATACCTACACTATTAGAAGTTTAAAATGAATGCTCCGTATTTTGAACCTTGCATAATTAATCTAGAGTTTATACTTTTATTGTTTCATTTTTAAACTTAAATTGTCCGGTATTAAAACTTGCATGATCGGTTAAGATTTATTGAGCGATTGAGACTAGTGCAAATTTGAATCTACCCACACGAAGCTGAACGCAGATCGGACAGCTTAAACAGGAACAACCTGGAGGAGCGAGAGAAGCAAGCAATTGAAGAAATGCAAGAATAAAGGATAGACAGATAGGAATGAGAGGGTTAGGATGAAAAAAGTTTCTTCATTATTAAAATAATCTCTGAAAAATAATTTTATTGTCATTCTGAAATTTTTTCTTTGCTTATCTCATCACAAAATTTTACAGGTCAAGTTTGATACAATTATTTAGAGCCACGTGGAACACTTAAACCAGAAAGTATAAACTCTTTTGAAGTATTATAAAAAAGCTCGATCTATTGGTTCCAAGTCCAAATTACTTAGCAAGCTTAATCAAATTGATTACGCGCATATAATCAAACAAAGTATGAGTCAGATGGAGATAAGAACAAGTTCCCCACCTAAATTCAAGCTAGAAAGATAAGTATATACCACATGCAAACGACAGCTTATTGTGGGCTCCATTATTTAATCAGTACATTGCATGCACACTATAATAGAACCAATATAAAAATGGACAATGTACACCTCAAATCTTAGTTGTTACGTACGTTGTCTCTGGTTCCTTCTTAGTCCCTCTCTCTCTCTCTCTCTAGCTCTAAGTGTAAACACAGAAATGAGTGGGTTCAGCCTAGATGAACATAAACCATGGATGGCCATGGTAGCAACACAGTGCATATATGCAGTAATGAATTTGGTGTCGAAAGCGGCATTCAACCGCGGTTTCAGCACGATGGTTTTTGTGGTGTACAGACAAAGCTTTGCTTCTCTTTTTCTAATACCTTTCACACTTCTTGCAAAGCGGTACGTACTGTACATATAATGTATAGTTTCTCATTAATCACTTTTAATATAGCATGCACTGACACAAAAATTTCATACAAAGAGGAAGAAGTTATGTTAGATTAGGAGATCTCCAAATCAGCATTTTTAACTGAAAAGTCCATTGAATAAATATTTTCAGTTCATACTATAAAGTATGAGCAGATCAGACATTATTCAAACCAACCTGAATTGGAATTGCTCGGGACCTATATATGTAACATTGACACTTGTAAAATTGAACTGCATGCGTCTGTGTTTTACACAACATCAATACTTGTGTCTCTATAAAATTTGAACTGTAAATGACATGTCGTGTCAGTTCGATAGTAGGATTGGTTATAATCAGCAGCATCCATGGAAATCCAATCGATCTGAAACTAGCATGAAAACAAATTGTCTAATACTCGGTACTACTATTCCTAGTTAATTTTCTTAACTACTCATAGTTTGAATTTTGCATTGATTACTTGATCAAGGCACAACAATATGGACATCATACTTTTGTTCACTTCTGTTTCTTTATTTTTCTTTTTCTTTTTTTGGCCTCGAAGCAAGTATAACCAATATCAGGGTGACATCTGTAACACCATCTTTGGAAAAACAGAGTCAAGACAAATACAGAGAGCACACAGACATAGTAGAGATCTTATTGATGGATTGATCCTGCTATTTTCAAAGTAAAAAGAGTCATAGAGGCTAGACTGGTAGCTATTTCCAAAATTTATTAGCAAAAGTTTTTTTAAACATAGTCATTATTGATCTGAATGACCTCTTTTTGTTGATCTGAAATAATATAAAATGTTAAGCATCTTGATTAACTCGGAACTTAACGAATTTACAGGGGCAGGGTTTCTGACATGTCTCTCAGTTTGAAAGGTTTTGGAATGGTTTTCCTTGCATCTTTAGCAGGGTATGTATAATTTACTGTCAATTCAATTAAGCTGCGAACTTATAATTTTGATTTATATTTAAATTTGTACTTTTCCAATGTCTTATATAAATACTCAACAGTGCCACCATGAATCAGTCATTGTATTATCAGGGGGTACATTTGGGGTCTCCATCAATGGCAGCAGCTATGGCCAACCTAATTCCAGCAATTACTTTTGTAATGGCTGCTTCTGTTGGGTATGTTGTTCTCTTCAAATTTTAATCTTATTTCATATGTGAAATTAAGACACAACGAAATTATTTGAATCCGTCATTTCGCATTTTACAGATTAGAGACAGTGAAATTAAGAAGTTTAAGAAGCTGGGCTAAGATACTTGGCACCATGATTTGTGTAGGAGGAGCAATGACAATGGCCTTCTTCAAAGGACCAAAGCTTCTAAACATGTCTTTCCAAAATTTAATGGTGGATCTTCATACGAATATCGACAAATGGGTTATCGGTGGACTCTGTCTCATTGGATCAAGCAGTTTCTGGTCGTTATGGCTTATATTGCAGGTAACATTATTAAAGGTTAAAATAATATTAAATTGTGAATAAAAAGAATAAATTAAAAGAGAGTTTTGTGTACTCATGTTACTAAATTCCAGATCTTGATTAAAAGATTATTTAAACTTAGCCAGATCTTGTTATATTTCACTTGCATATATATACTTGATTGTTGCAAATAATTTCTTCATTCTAAAAGTGGTTCCAATGAAATATGATAATTTTGGTCTTTCCATTTCTTTGTAGGTTCCCATTTGCAAATCATACTCTGACCCGTTATCACTCTCGGCATGGACATGCTTAATGTCAGCCCTACAAGCAGCCGCTGCAACATTTTACATGCATCCTGGTGATTTGAGCATTTGGTGTTTCACTTCTCTGAGTGACCTCTTTGCTTGCATATATGCTGTACCTAACCCTTTTTCTTTCTTTCCAGATCTATTAGTTATTTAAGGGGAACATATATATATATATACACACACACACAATTAATTCATCCATGATTTACAGGGTTTCTTTGGATCTGCTGTGACCTTCTATCTGCAATCGTGGTGCATATCTGTTAGAGGGCCTCTGTATTCTGCCATGTTTAACCCGCTCTCGACTATAATTACAACAGTTCTTTCTTCTATTATTCTTCATGAAGAGCTCCACATTGGGAGGTAATTGTGTTCAAAATCATTCACAAAATTCATTGTCAGGATAGTTTTACTGTAATAAATTCTCATCGAGAAACTTGATTGGCACAATAAATAATCAATAAATCAATGACCAATCAATAAATAATAAGAAAAAAGAAAGAAAGGAATTGGAATGACAAAGGTTGACTCAGAGCCGACGAACACTTATACCGGTTATTACAATTTATCACCAATATCTACTATTCTTATTGTAACTTCCAATAACTCTCTTTATTTCTTTTGCTTCTAAGAGTTGACACAAATTATTTCTGCTAATTTCTTCTTCAGCTTTGTTGGTGCTACTGCCATTATTGGAGGACTGTATGTAGTGTTATGGGGTAAAGCAGAGGATTTGAAGAGAATGAAAGAACAGAGAATCATAGATTATAAAAAGATTTCCACCTCAATAGACACTGAATCTCAAAATTGCGAAACTGATATCGAACAACCCCTTCTGACAAACAAGTCAGAGTTGGAAAAATAGAAGATTAATGTGTCAATTTTTTGTTAGTAATTATGATTTTTTTTATCAAGACCATGTCCTTCAATGAAAATATTAATTTTGGCCATTTTATTTTTCAAAAGGGAAGATTTTGTTTAGTTCATGGATCTACATAACTCCAATATGACTACCAAAATTAAGTAATTAATCTCTTGCTCAACATCTTAATTATATTGACACTCTCTAAACAAAATTGAACACAGAAATCATTCATCTGTATAATTTTTTTTCTGTAATCTATACTCTGGTTTAAAAAAAATTATAATAAATATCTGAGAATTCAAATTGAAAAAATAAAAAAATATAGAGTAAATTATAAAAATATTTGTTAAAGTATATCTTGTTTTGTATTTGGTACGAAATCAATTCTACTGCTGAGACCGTTGAAAAATAAGTTGAAAATCCATTTTAGAATCTAGTTCATGATAATGTCCAATATAAGGATGTATGTAAGTATGAATTTTCAATTAATTAACAATGACAGATATGTTGATGCTAATATTTATTAAAATGATACTTAATATTTGAGATAGATGTTAATTTGCAGGGGATGAGGTATTGACAATTGCACAATGTATTTGCTAATTTGAACAAAGATGAATTGTTCAGGTCCAATTATTTCAATTGATGGGTTACAGATTCCAGGACCCAAATATTAGCAGGCCTAAGTCGAACAATCCAAATTTAGCAACACATATAGATACAGCAAACAACAGCTTATTGGAATTCAGATCCAGTGAAGTAACCCAAAAATTGGGTTTTGGATCGGGACCGTCCGATTCAAATCCGTGACCATCCAACTAAAAGTGGAGCGCACGTATTCTGAGACACAGGTTCGAATCCTGAAGCGACCTCGAGCGACGGATTCGATTCGGACGGTCCCCATCCAGAACCCAAAAATTGAGTTATTTTACGGGATCCGGACCCCAGCTTATTGTGGACTCCATCAGATGATCAGTACATTGCATGCACACTATAATAGTGCCTATATACAAAATGTACAATGTACACCTAAAAATCCTAGTTGTTACGTACATCGTCTCCGGTTCCTTCTTAGTGTCTCTCCCTCTCTCTAAGTGTAAACACAGCAATGGGTGGGTTTAGCCTAGAGGAACAGAAACCATTGATGGCCATGGTGGCAACACAGTGCATATATGCAGTAATGAATCTGGTGTCGAAAGCAGCATTCAACCGCAGTTTCAGCACGATGGTTTTTGTGGTGTACAGACAAAGCATTGCTACTCTTTTTCTAATCCCTTTCACACTCCTTGCAAAGCGGTATGTACTGTATATAATATATAGTTTCTCTTTAATGAATCACCTTTTAGATAGCACTGACAGAACAATTTCATACAAAGAGGAATAACTTAAGTAAAATTAGGAGATCTCCAATCAGCATTTTTAACTTAAAGTTGCATGCCCATCGACTAAATATTTTCAATTGATACTATAAAGTATGAACAGATCAGACATTATTCAAACCAACCTAAATTGGAATTGCCTGAAACCTATGTAACATCCACATTTGTAAAATTGTACTGCATATATACGTCTGTGTTTGACACGACATCAATACTCATGTCTCTATAAAATTTGAACTTAAAATGACATGTCGTGTCATGATATACACTCCTGTCGTATATCAGTTCGATAGTAGGGTTAGTTTTAATCAGCAGCATCCATGGAAATCCAATCGATCTGAAACTAGAATGAAAACAATTAAATTGTCTATTACTTGCTACTATTCCTAGTTAATTTCCTACTAGTTATAGTTTGAATTTTGAATTTATTACTTGATCAAGGCAGAACAATGGAGAACATTGTTTTTTTCCCTTATGTTTCTTTTTTCTGGCCAGAAAAAAGAGAGCATAGTAGAGACCATATTGATGGATTGATCATGCTGCTAATTCCTAGGTTAAAAAAGAGTCATAGAGGGTAGACTGCTAGATATTTCCAAAAGAGTGAGGCTACGGTACTATGCATAGCACGGATTGGTCCGTGCTACGGCTCAATATTTGAGTTTTCAAAATCCTAACGGTCGATCCGAACCGTTCAACATGATTATAAAATGAATATGTACTTGCAAGCCAAATTTTACATTTTTTCGAATTTTTTTACTATTTTTTTAGATAGGTAGAAAATCACTGTTTTTGGATGGTCCAGAATTTTCAGATCAAGTGATTTTCTACCTATCTAAAAAAATAGTAAACAAATTCGAAAAAATGTAAAATTTGGTTTGCAAGTACATATTCATTTTATAATCATGTTGAATGGTTCGGATCGACCGTTAGGATTTTGAAAACTCAAATACTGAGCCGTAGCACGGACCAAACCGTGCTATGCATAGTACCGTAGCTTCACTCATTTCCAAAATATAGAAGCTATATATATAAACATAGTCATTATCAATTATCATGTGTTGATCTGAATTAATTTTAAATGTTAAGCATCTCGATTAACTTGAAACCTAACAAATTTACAGGGGCAGGGTTTCTGACATGTCTCTCAATTTTAAAGGCTTTGGATTGGTTTTCCTTACATCTTTAACCGGGTATGTATGAAATTACTTGAAATTCAATTAAGCTGGATTTTTTTTTTAATGTTAAGCTGGAAATTTATTAAATTGATTTATATTAAAAAAAATTACTTTTCCAATGTCTTATATAAATACTCAACAGTGCCACCATGACTCAGTCATTGTATTATGAGGGGGTACATTTGGGGTCTCCATCAATGGCAGCAGCTATGGCCAACCTAATTCCAGCAATTACTTTTGTAATGACTGCTTCTATTGGGTATGTATTATACTCTTAGAAACTTTTAATCTTAGTTTATATGTGACTTGACCAAAAAATTGTGAAGGATATAAAGTGAACAATTCTTTAAATCCATCATTTTACAATTTACAGATCAATTAGAGACAGTGAAATTAAGAAGTTTAAGAGGCTGGGCTAAGATACTTGGCACCATGATTTGTGTAGGAGGAGCAATAACAATGGCCTTCTTCAAAGGGCCAAAGCTTTTAAACATGTCTTTCAAAAATTTAATGGCAGATCTTCACACGAATATTGACAAATTGGTTATTGGTGGCCTCTGTCTCATGGGAGCAAGCAGTTTCTGGTCTTTATGGCTTATATTACAGGTAACTTTAATTAAAGGTAAAATAATACCAAATTGTGAATAAAAAGAATAAATTAAGAGAGAGTTTTGTGTACTCATGTTACTAAATTCCAGATGTTGATTAAAAGATTATTTGAACATGCCAAATACCAGATCTTGTTATATTTCACTTGCATATATACTTGATTGTTGCAAATAATTTCTTCATTCTAAGAGTGGTTCCAATGAAATATGATAATTTTGGTATCCCCACTTCTTTGTAGGTTCCCATTTGCAAATCGTACTCCGACCCGTTACCACTCTCAGCATGGACATGCTTAATGTCAGCCCTACAAGCAGCCGCTGCAGCATTTTACATGCATCCTGAATTGAGCATTTGGTGCTTCACTTCTCTAAGTGACCTTTTTGCTTGCATGTATGCTGTACCTAACTTACCCTCTTGCCTTCTTTTCAGATCTCTTAGTTATATAAAGGGAACATATATAGATACAATTGATTAATCCATGATTTACAGGGTTTCTTTGGATCTGCTGTGACCTTCTATCTGCAATCGTGGTGCATATCTGTTAGAGGGCCTTTGTATTCTGCCATGTTTAACCCTCTCTCGACTGCAATTACAACAGTTATTTCTTCTATTATACTTCACGAAGAGCTCCATATTGGAAGGTAACTGTATTCAAAATCATTCACAAAATTCATAGTCAGGATAGTTATTTACCGGAATAAATCCACATCAAGAAACTTAATTGACACCATAAATAATCAGTAAATCAAACAAAAATCAATAAATAACAAGGAAAAAGAAAAGAATAGTGACGAACACCTATACTGGTTGTTACAATTTATCACTGATATATGCTATTGGTATTGTAGCTTTCAATAACTCTGCCTTATGTTTTCATCTTCTAAGAGTTGACACAAATTATTTCTGCTAATTTCTTTTCCAGCTTTGTTGGTGCTACTGGTATTATTGGTGGACTGTATTTAGTGTTATGGGGTAAAGCAGAGGATTTGAAGAGAATGGAAGAACAGAGACATATAGATTTTAAAAAGAGTACCATCTCAATAGACACTGAATCTCAAAATTGGGAAACTGATATCCAGCAACCACTCCTGACAAACAACTCAGAGTTGGAATGAAGATTAATGTGTCAATTTTTGCTAGTATTTATGATATTTTTTGTCAAGACCATGTCATTCAATGAAAAAAATTAATTTGGGCCATTTTATTTTTTAATTGGGAAGATCTGATATGCACAGTAAACTAAAAGTTCCATTGTTTAGTTCATGGATCTATATATTTCCAATTTGATTACCAAAATTAAGTAATTAATCTCTTGCTCAACATCTGAACTACTTTAACACTGTCTAAGCAAATTAAACACACAAATAATTCAAATATGACTCTGGCTTGAAATTATCGTCATAAGTTTGACAGTAACATTTTTATCGTTGAAATTCTAAGCTAAACAAGATTTTTAGGTCGAATTCCTACCAAAACCCTAGACATTTTTACTATATAATTTCAACCTATCAACATATTATTTGGCCAGGATATGTTTATATTTCAAAGATACTCAAAATATAGATGTTGTAGATTCCTTTACAATTTTCCACAAAATTTTTGTTCAGCTAAATCCGAGTCAGTTTGAGAAAGATATGACCAAAATACTAACAGTTGATAAATCTGTTCAGGTTGTGTGATTTGTTTTTATTTTAATTCATCAAACTTCTTTATTTGCAACTATAATCAGAATATCAACTTAGTGAGCTAAACAAGGCACGAATGAGCACAAAAGAGCAAGTATAAAGGAACAAGTATAGAATAAATATTCTCATCTTTGTCACTAATCATCTCTTGCTGAGCACGCGAGGAACTAATCTTTTACTTGTTAATTACACACTACTTTGAAGCCTTCTTTCATTTCTGTTCCCTATCAAACACTTCCTCAATAATCATCATCCAAATTCTTAATTTGTGCAATACCTCAAAAGCTTTTTTCACCTCAGGTATCGATGGGCTCATTTGCTGAAGGATTGTATACTTTTGAAACAAAGGAGGTTTCAACGTTTGCACCCCAGGGCCGAATAAATAAAGAATTGATCAATATAAAATCCTATGAAAGAACTTATAGTATCAAGTACGGTCCCTTTACCCTGGGCGACATCGAATGGGAGATCCGCCTATACCCGATTGGAGAATTAGTGTGCTATTATCTCTGTTTGTTAGATGATGCAGTGGCAATCAAGAAGTATGGCTACATATCCTTGGTTCAGGATCACAGTAGCAATGGTGATTGGAAGATCCACACTAGGATAAAATTGAACGAAGAGAAGGATTTCAAAGGAACCCCCCTCGCTGAGGGATTGGGCCTCCCCATGGTACTGTTAACATACTTTAGCAAATCAGAGCAAGAGAAATATTCTAAAGATGATTGCTTCTTGAATAAGTTTGTATTATGGGTCATTGCTGATGATTCCAGGAATATGCCAGCAAATGCTGTGTGCCTTCGACAGCCTCATCAACCCGAGTTCATATCACCAAACCTTTCCGTGCCTTCGGCACTGGACCAGCCGAATGAACCAGAAACTGCAATATCACCTCCTTCAGACTTAATTAGTACCCTCCTGCTAACTGGGGATTTTGCAGATATTATTTTTGTTGTAAAAAAGTACACATTTGCTGCCCATAGGTGTGTGCTTGCGGCTCGTTCATCTGTTTTCCGATCAGAACTTCTCACCCTACAAAAGGATATTAATATGAGCATGAAGAGTTTATGTGTATCCGTACAGCACATTGATGGACTCACATTTAAACACTTGATCCATTTCATTTATACCAATACCTTGCCGCCTGACTTCGAGGAGGTTACCCCTCCAGAGAGATACCACCGCATGTTTGTCGCAGCGCATCGTTTTAAAATTGAAGGGCTCAAGTTAATATGCGAGAAGAAGCTTACCAAGGTGGTTGCCGACGCCATGATAACCGCAATAAATCTCTCAGAGTATCATGAGTGCGGTCTGCTAAAAATTGTTCCGCATGATTGAAATAATTGCCTCAACTGTTCTGGGTACAAAAGAAGTCGACCACCTATGTGGACATAGCAGTAGTTGTACCACCGACGAGTATGTCGGAGAGGAGTCCATGTAATTAAAAAGGGATTAAAGGATTTAATAAATAGAGAATGAATATTGTATTAATCTTGTGTATCAATTACAATTACAATGAAGTCCATTTACAGACTATATTATAGTATATTTCTAAACATCTCCAATTAATTATCTCCTACCTAGCTACCACTCTTGTATTCCTAATTATTTCCCACATTATGTACCCACTTATATCTCTAACAGGGATCGAAGTTTATCCAGTTTTTTGTTTTCCAAAGCTTTTGTTGTGATCTTTGTTTTGGTTAAGTTGTTCGTGCTGTTTAATTGCTTGTATCATCATATTAGCATTTTCCTTTTTTTTTCTCATTTTATTTATATATATTTTTTCTTTGGAAATCTAATATGATCTTATTTCTTCTCAAAGAAAGGAATGGAGGTGGTTATCTTGCAAGTTCAATTCAGAATCCTATTAGTTGGTAGAGCTGTGTACATTGGTCAATTTGAAAGGAACATCAATTGTGATTTCTTTTTTAATTGCTGAATTTTTCATGTGCTAATTGGTTGTGTTACAGAACGGAGAAAGTATTCCATTGTAATCATATGTTTCTCATGCATTTATGTGCCAAAGTAATACAGAGCTATAATTGTATTCTTGTTTGGAAGAAAATCACCAAAATCTACTATATATATTCATGACCCGCTACCATTAATATGGAATTGGATTTTGTCCAAAGGGCTTTGAACAGATTAAAATCTCATCCAAAGTCGGGGCCTTATCGTTTGATTTGCTTTAAGATTTTTGCCAATATATTTATAACTTAATAACTCTGAATAGCTCTCTAAATCTAAATCATCTATGTAAATTTTAACACAAATCGGATGATTTACAACAGACTTTGGACAAAAACTCCACCCCATTAATATATGCTGTTCGTAGAGAATTTTCTATACCTTGCAACTTTCATACAGGACTGAAACTTAAATGAACCAGAAAAGAATTGAAAGTAATGCTAGGTGAGCTTGAAAAATCAAAGGGGTTTATTGTGGTTCCAAATTTACAAAAATAAAATTACGAATCGTTCAGGTTCAACTATTTCTAATTGATGGGTTACGGATTCTAGGCCCCAAATGTAAGCAGGCCTAAGGCCTCCAAACCAAATTTAGCAGCAACTATAATTTTACTGGTACGGTCCGTACGGAATTGATGTGCAAAAGAAAATAAAATATGTATATAAATTTATTAAAACATCTGTATGTTTGACTTTATTGAATAGTAGATAACATGTTGCAATTAATAAACATAATCTTGAAGGAATATTCTCAAATCATTGTCACTATATCTCATGTCTGAGCTGCGTGCTGAGCACACAGAGAAATAGTCTTTCACCTATTAATTACCCCCTAAATTGAAGCCCCCTTTCATTTCTGTTCCCTATCAATCATCCTCCAAATTCTTAATTTGTGCAATACCTCAAAAGCTTTTTTTCACCTCAGCCAACAATGGGTTCATTTGCTGAAGGAGTGTATACAGTTGAAACAAAGGAGGTTTCACGGCTTGCACCCCAGGGCCGAATAAACGAAGAATTGTTGAAAATGAAATCCTTCGAAAGAATGTATAATACCAAGTATGGTCCCTTTACCATAGGCGATATCGAATGGGAGATCCACCTATACCCGGTTGGAGAATTCGTGTGGTATTATCTCTGTTTGTTAGATGATGCAGTGGCAGTCAAGAAATATGGCTACATGTCCTTGGTGCAGGATTACAGTAGCGATGGCAAATGGAAGATCGACACTTTTATAAAAATAAATGAAGAGATGGATTTCAAAACAACCCCCCTCGGTGAGGGATTGGGCCTCCCCATGGTGCCGTTAACATACTTCACCAAAGAAGATCAAGAGAAGTATTCTAAAGATGATTGCTTTGTGCATAAATTCTTTTTATGGGTCAATTTTGATGGTTCAACGAAAGCACGGGCAAAATCTTTGCGCCTGCGACGGCCACATCAACCCCAGGTAATATCACCAAATCCTTCTGATCCTTCGGCACTTGACCAGCCGGATGAAGAAGATATGGTAATATCACCTCCTTCAGATTTGATTAGTTCGCTCTTAGAAACCGGGGATTTTGCAGATATTATTTTTGTTGTAAAAAAGCACACATTTGTTGCCCATAGGTGTGTGCTTGCGGCTCGTTCCTCTGTGTTCCAATCAGAACTTCTCGCACTACAAAACAATATCGATACGAGCATGAAGAATTTATGTGTATCCATACAGCATATGGATGGACTCACATTTAAGCACTTGCTCCATTTCATTTATACTGATTCCTTGCCCCTTGACTTCGAGGAGGTTACTCCTCCAGAGAGGTACCACCGCATGCTTGTTGCAGCGCATCGATTTAAAATCGAAGGGCTCAAGTTAATATGCGAGAAGATGCTTACCAAGGCGGTTGCTGACACCATGATTACCGCTTTAGATCTCTCGGAATATCATGAGTGCGGTCTGCTCAAAGTAGTTCAACATGATCACAACATGAAGCAAGAAATAATTGCCTCAACTGTTTCTGGTACAAAAGAAGTCGACCTCCAATGTGATGATAGCAGTAGTTGTTCCACCGACGAGTTTGTTGGAGTGGATCTCAAGTAATACAAGTGATCGGTTTATGCTTCTTCTTTTTTTCAAAGCTTTTGTTGCGATTTGTGTTTTTGCAAGTTGTTCTTGCTGTTTGTTGCTTGTATCATATTGGCATTTTCCTTTTTTTGCTATTTAAATTTATATATGTATTTTATATGGAAATTTAATGTGCTTGCAATTAAGTTGTACTTGGTTAATATAATTTAAATTATATTTGCAGTTTAAAAGTTTTTCTTTTATTATTCTTAATTTGACAATAGAAAAAAAAAATTGGTCAATAATAGCTGCTATTATTAGTCACATAGAGAGATTTAAATAGTGATTAGTGGTGTTCAGTGGGGAGGATGTCATTTAGTATTTTACAGTTTATTATCAGGAATAAAACGATCAATAATATTGACATACAAGCTCTTCAAAGAAACACTTCAATATAAAATTAACTTTAGTAATTTAGCACTGAATTCTACAGCTTTTTTGGAAATATGGCTCCAAAAATCAATGAAACAGTTTTACATTAGCTATATTTCCGCTACTCAAAATTATTGTCACAATAAGTTAATGTTAATATTATATCGTGTAATGGAGTTAATATTTATATATGATTATCAAAATTATTAAGTTAATATATTGTCAAATGAATAACTCTGAAAGTTCTTTTCTTTTTTTCTTAAACGCTAACTAAAAACTATTCGGGCTGACGCATTGTTGTATAGAGGATAATGAACAATTAAAATATTATTAATGTGATCTCCTAGTTTGCTATTTACAAGTAACCTTTATTAAGTATACCAAGTTATAAGACAGCAAGTCATAACAAAATAATCTCTTATGAATTGGTTCTAAGAATCGATTTATGATCTGGGATACCATTCAAAATTCTATTTCATTTGTTTATTTATATTTTCTTTATTTAGTTTCTACAAAAATAAACTCCACAAAAATGCTTCCTTAATTATTAATTAATATTTCACAAAAATGCTCTTAGATTGACATGAAATTTAATAAATAACGAGACTTGGTACTTAACTTATTCCAGAGAATCATGTATTTGGAATATATTTTATGTATCATTTGGCAATTTTGAATCTTTCGTTTTACAAACAATATATCGTGTAATAGTCTGATCTGTTTCTACTGCCTTCATTTCTCATTGATGGTTATAAACAGAAAAATAAATTAGTCTTTAGCTTAATAGTTCAACAATTAAGCATTATTCTTGGAGCGGATATGAATAGATTTACTATACAAAGAACTAAGGAGGTTTCCCTCTCAGAAGCATTTTATCAAGCAGTTCTTGTGCATGAAAGTCTGGAGACCCATATATACACCAGTAGTAAAAAACTGCCTGACTACTGAAGTTGGCTTTGCTCTAATAAGAGACATTTCATCAAGTGTGTTGTACAGTTGGGTTGCCTATGTGCAAGCTTCTCTGCACTTGTCAGATGGAGGGAATCAAAATGTTCTTTTCGGTTCCAAGAGGAGAGTGGTAGAGAATGTAAGAATTCAAGTATAAGTAAAGTATACGGTCCGTATACAGTGGTATACGGTCCGTGTGTATTGAGTCAGATACAAGATTTAATGAGGTTCGGTACCAACTTGGTACCTACGTCCTCCACATCCACACACACTCTTTTTATTTCTTTTCTTTTCCAATAGATAGATTTACAGGAGGGAGAAGAGGAGAATATATAGAGAAGAGAAACAATCTTTAGAATAAGGAAACAAATTAAGGAAATTAATTCTGATAGCCAGCTGCCGCCTTCCTTCTTTGATCTGGCGGTGCAGGTACACGGTCCGTGTACAGAGGCATACGGACCGTGTATAGATCTATTTCAACAGCCTCCCTCAAGTTGGTAGGTAGATATCTACCATACCTAACTTGACAGTCGATTCTTCAAAGCACTTTGTCGACACTCCCTTTGTTAGCATATCTGCCAGTTGTTCCTCGGATTTCACGAATGGGAATGAGATGATCTTTTCTTCCAAGTTCTGCTTGATAAAATGCCTATCTATTTCTATGTGCTTTGTTCTGTCATGTTGTACTGGATTGTGTGCTATCTCAATTGCTGATTTATTGTCACAATACAGTTGCATTTCTCCTTTCGGCTCAAAGCCAAGCTCGATCATGAGTTTTCTCAACCATAGGAGTTCACAGAGACCTTTGGACATTCCTCTAAATTCTGCTTCTGCACTTGATAAGGCAACTACATTCTGCTTCTTACTTCTCCAAGTAACAAGATTTCCTCCCACAAAGGTGAAGTATCCAGATGTAGATTTACGGTCGATTCTATCTCCAGCCCAATCAGCATCGGTGTAGCCCCAAATATCCAGGTGTCCGGTTTTTCTGAATTGAATACCTTTTCCTGGACTCTTTTTGAGGTATCTCAGAACTCTTGTTACAGCATCCATATGCTGTTCCCTTGGGTCATGCATGAACTGACTTACCATACTTACAGCATACGCAATGTCGGGTCTTGTATGTGATAAGTAGATTAGTTTACCTACCAATTTCTGATAGGCTTCCCGATCAACAACCGGGTCATCTGGAAGATCTTCAAACTTCAGGTTTTGAACAATAGGTGTATCTACTGGCTTACAGTCTAGCATCCCCACCTCTGCAAGCAAGTCAAGAGTATACTTTCGTTGGGAAAGAGAGATACCTTCTTTTGAGCGGAGCACCTCTATTCCCAAGAAGTATTTCAACCCTCCCAAATTTTTCATCTCAAACTCCTGTGATAATCTTTGCTCTAGCCACCCTATCTCCTCACTATCGTCCCCTGTAATTATCATGTCATCAACATAGATAATTAGGATAGTTACCTTGTCTTGACGATGCTTGTAGAACAAAGTATGGTCAGAGTCACTTTGAGTGTAGTTGTACTTCTTCATGGCTTTGCAAAAACGCCCAAACCATGCCCGGGGTGACTGTTTCAATCCGTACAGACTTCGCTCCAGCTTACAGACCAACTTCTCCGGTGCTTGGTGTGTGTAGCCTGGCGGTATGTCCATATAGATCTCTTCCTCCAAGTCGCCATGCAAAAAGGCGTTCTTCACATCGAATTGATGTAGTGGCCAGTCCTGATTTGCTGCAAGGGACAATAAGACTCGAACTGTGTTTAGTTTTGCAACAGGGGAAAAAGTTTCCTGGAAATCTATTCCATATGTCTGGGTGTACCCTTTTGCAACCAACCTTGCCTTATACCGTTCAACTTTACCTGTAGCATCATATTTCACCGAGAACACCCACTTGCATCCAACAGTTTTCTTTCCACTTGGTAGTTGCACTAACTTCCAGGTCTGTGTGCTTTTCAGGGCGTCCATTTCAACTTCCATTGCTTGAACCCATTTGGGATCTTGCAAGGCTACATCAACACTGGTTGGTACTTGAATCTTGGACAGTTCAGCAGTAAAATTTCTTACTATATTGGACAACCCAACAGTACTGGTATAATTAGATATGGCATATCTGTCTTGCCTGTTACCCTCATCTCTATACCGTTTTGGTGGTATATTCCGGGTGGTTCTTAGAGGGTACCTTCTTTCAGGTTCAGTGTGAAGAGAACTTACCTCAGGAACATCCTCTGGAGAGCTCGAGCGTGGTATTTCTTCTTCCTCGTCTGACTGTATCATCTCTGCTTCCAATGTGGTATACTCAGCTTCGGGTACACGGTCCGTATCATACCCTATCCGATCCGTGTAACTCTCCATTCGGGTCGTGTTCTCCTCTACACGGCCCGTGTGTCCTCCTCTACACGGTCCGTGTACCGCTCCATTCGTGACCTCTGGGTTAGACTCCACACGGACCGTGTCCTTCTCTACACGGCCCGTGTAGCCCTGTGTATCGTCCCACCAGATAGTATGGTTGGGTTCCTCCTGCCTTGGAGAGGGTGAAGATTTTTCCCGAAAATAAGATTCATTTTCTAAGAAAGACACATCCATGGTCACATAGGTTCGTCCGGTTTCTAGGTCAAAACATTTATATCCTTTCTGATTATTACCATACCCGACAAACATGCATCGAATAGCACAAGGTTCGAGTTTAGTCCTTTTCTCCCTTGGAACATGGACATATGCTGTACATCCAAACACTTTTGGTGCCAAATTTAATGCTGAGGGAATTTTCACAAACGAGGAGAGTTTTTGTAACGGGGTAAGGAAGTTTAAGGTACTAGATGGCATTCTGTTCATAAGGTATACAGCTGTAGATATGGCATGATTCCAAAAAGTTTGGGGTACAGCATTTTCTAATAACAATGATCTAGCAATTTCCAAAATATGCCGATTTTTCCTTTCGGCCACACCATTTTGTTGAGGGGTACCGGCACAAGATGTTTCGTGTATAATCCCATTACTTTTGAAAAAACTTCCTAAGGAATTATTCACATATTCCCCCCCATTGTCACTTCGAAGAACTTTAATTTTCTTTCCAAATTGTCTTTGAATCAGGTTTGAGAAATCTAGAAAACAGTTTTCAACTTCACTTTTTTGTTTCAAGAGATATAACCATGTCATTCTAATACTGTCATCAATGAAAATAACAAAATACCTTTCCCCGTTTACTGAATTAACCGGGGCTGGACCCCACACATCAGAATGAATTAGATCAACAAAATCCAAATTTCTATAACAAACACTAGGATAAGAGTTTCGATGACTTTTACTCCTAATACAAGTTTCACACTGAATTTCAAAATTTGATATACCAGTCCATAAGAAAGGAAAAATTTTCCGCATATACCCCACAGACGGGTGTCCCAACCTTTTATGCCACAACAAAATGATATCACTCTGAGTGCTTCTCCCTGCTAGACAAGTCGAACCAGTACTCAAGTCTTCAAGATGATACAGTCCATTTCGTTTAATACCACGCCCAAGTATCTCCTTCGTTAGGATGTCCTGAAAAATACAGAAGTTTGGATACATTAATACCACACAATTTAAATCTTCAGCTAATCGACTTACTGATATAAGCTTTGTGGTTAGTGAGGGAACAAGTAGAGTGTCTTTCAGACACAAAGTTTCTGTCACCTTAACAACTCCTGATCCCATAACCTGTGAGGGAACTCCATTTGCATTCACAATTTCTTTTCGGTTAGATTCCCCAATTTTATCAAGGTCTGAATCTAAATATGTCATGTGGTCAGTTGCTCCTGAATCTATCACCCATTTTTCTAAATTCTGAGTGACAAGAGCATTACCTTTTTCTGCAAGTCTGTCTGTACCTTTGACATGAGTCGAAAGTGTCAGTGATGCTTTGCCTGTGTGGTCCTCTGCACGGTCCGTATACCCGAGTGCACGGTCCGCATAACCGAGTGCACGGTCCGCATAACCGAGTGCACGGTCCGTATTCCCGAGTGTGCGGTCCGAACACCCTGCTAGATGCGCTTGTGCACTGGGTCCCTTCTTGTTCCCTGCAGCCTTTTTCTCCTTAAGTTCGCGCCACCAGTCTGGATACCCATGCAACTTGAAGCATGTTTCCTTAGTGTGTTTTGGATTGTGGCAATGACTACATCCTCCTTCACCCATCTTTCCCTGTTTTGTTTCAGATTTAAGAGAAAGAGATACCTCTGATGCACGGTTCGTGTATGAGCCCGCACGGTCCGTGTATGAGCCCGTACGGTCCGTGTGTGGGCCTGCACGGTCCGCACCCTTCACTGCCATGACTGCAGGCTGAGAGATACTGTCATTGCTGCACATCACCTTCTGCCTCATTTCTTCTCGTCTGACCCGAGAATATGCCTGCTCCACAGTTAGTAAGGGCACACTTTGAATGATATCTGCCCGAGTACTATCTAGACGATCGTCTAATCCAGCTAGAAACTTGTAGACTCGATCTTGCTGAACCCAAGTATTATGCTTCTCAATGTCCATCATGCACACCATAGGGTTTGGTCTTCTGAAGTCAATTTCCTTCCACAACCCCTGCAACTCATTGTAATACTTCTCCAAAGATCCACCTGATTGTTTTAATTGGTGGACCCTTTGTTGAAGGTCATAGATCTGAGAAGAATCACAACCATCAAAGAAGGTGGTAGCCAAGGCATCCCAAACCTCCTTTGCAGTAGAATATCGGTGAAAGTTTCCAATAAGGCTTGAGTCAAGAGAATTAAGAATCAAACCTTTCACCATTGAGTCATTCATCTTCCATTGCTCATACCCGGCCTCACCTATCGAAGGTGCCGGATTACCTTCACGTATATAGCCTAACTTGTCCTTGCCGACCAGGTACGTCTCCATCATGGACAACCACAGCTCGTAGTTAGTTCCATCAAACTTGACGGAGATCGAATGAACCGGTACTTCAACCGGCATAGCCATCGCTTTCTGGGAGGTTAGAAGTTCCTTCAGCGCTTGGAGTAGAGTCATGTCAACGCTGTGGTCTTGGTCCTTCCCACTCCCTGTTCTCGGATTGTCACCTTCCATTAGAGGTCCCTAGATCTGGACCGCTCTGATACCATGTAAGAATTCAAGTATAAGTAAAGTATACGGTCCGTATACAGTGGTATACGGTCCGTGTGTATTGAGTCAGACACAAGATTTAATGAGGTTCGGTACCAACTTGGTACCTACGTCCTCCACACCCACACACACTCTTTTTTATTTCTTTTCTTTTTCAATAGATAGATTTACAGGAGGGAGAAGAGGAGAATATATAGAGAAGAGAAACAATCTTTAGAATAAGGAAACAAATTAAGGAAATTAATTCTGATAGCCAGCTGCCGCCTTCCTTCTTTGATCTGGCGGTGCAGGTACACGGTCCGTGTACAGAGGCATACGGACCGTGTATAGATCTATTTCAACAGAGAAGGCACGGGGATAGAGGCAGAGTGGCGCAGTTGGCCCAGGTGCATTGTGATGAGATTAGAGCGAGAGAGAAGGAGAACGACTCCATCCGCCATGGCCACACGCAGAAGAGAAGGGATGAAATTAGGTGATTAATTATATTTTAGGTATTGATTAATTGAGTAAATTTGTGAGATTTTGAAATTTAGAAGGATAAATATAATATTATGAATTTTAGAGGAGGAAATATGTAATTTTGAAATTTTTGAGAAGTATACATGAAATTCCCCATTAAATATAATAAACTACATTGTATAATATTATCATACAAGCTCTTCAAAGAAACACTTCAATATAAAATGAAATTTAGTCATTTAGCACCGACTCCTATAGCTTTTTTAGGAGAAATGGCTCCAAAAATCAATGAACGGTTTTACCGTAGCTATATATTTCCGCTACTCAAAATTATTTAATGTTAATTTCATATCGTGTAATGGAGCTAATATTCATATATGATTAAATTATTAAGTTAATATATTGTCAAAGGAATCTCAACTCTTTAACTAATTATCGATATTCATGTGTTAAAATATTACATTCTAAGCTTAGAAACATAGCCAAAAGTTACATGGCACTATGATAATCAAAGAAATTTTTTGCTAGGAAGTACCAACTATTTGTTGAATTTATTATATGTGCACATTTCATATGTCGGAATTATGGTCAATGATTTGAAACAGTAAACGAGATCTATATTATTCTTCTCTTTAATTCGGCATATTCCTATTTGACCCAAAATTCTACGCGCCTTTTGTCAAAGTTACCCAAGGAACCGGGTCAAGATTCATAAAATAACTCAAGTTACCCAAGGTGCCAGGTCAAGATTCATAATATAACTCAAATTTTGAATTTGAATTTGGACCGTTGGATTAGAATTTAGATCAATCTAAACTCGTGCCAAATTTGATCGTACGATCCGGATCCAAATTCAAAATTTAGTAAAAAGAAATCTTAGAAAAAGTCAAATAATTATACATCTGGTACAAAACAATCCCCTAACCATTAAAATATGGTTTCAAACTTGTAAGATCAATGGCTAAAAATGCGCAAAAGAAAATGTATTAATTATTATTAGTTAATTGAAGCCCCTATATGTAAGATGCTCTATTTGACTTTATTGTGACAATTCCGTACCGTTATAATATATATGAAAAAAAAAGTCAATCTACTATTATGACTCATTGAAATACAAAAGGTTGCAAAATGTCTATTAAGTAAAGAAAAAAATGACCAATAATTATGAAGTTGATAAAATAAAATCAGTTACAAATCCTACAAAATTTGGATAATCAAAAAAATAAATTTGCAACCTTTTTGTAAATTTCCAGTAGTAAAGTAATCTTATTTTAAAAGGAATTCTCCCAATTTCCAGCAACTCCTCACTATCCAAATTGTTATTTGTCAATTTGTGCAGTAACTTTGTCAAGAGCTTTTTGCCTCAGCAAGCTATGGGCTAAATTGCAGAAGGATTGTATTTCAAATTAAAACAGGTTTCAGAGCTTCCTTCAAAAAAATGTACTGCAGGAAGTAGTGTATTGAAAATACCCGGGCGGGTCAAACCCGGGCCGGTCCGCCCGGCACCCGTACCCGTCCGACCCGTGCCCGTGCCCGGGTTTAACACGGGTCCACGGGTAACCTAGGTACAGGTTGAAGAGGGCTGGACCGGGTTTTTTTGCCATTAAACCTGTGATAACCCGGACCATTTCAAACCCGGACCGCCCGGTCCGACCTATGTACCCGTGTTACTCGTACCCGTGATACCCGTATCCGTAAACCCGTGCTACTCGTATCCTACCCGGGTTTGACCCATACCCTACCCGATTTGACTATTTTTTTTTATAGTTTTTTTAAAAATTCAAATTTCCTCCCAAAAACAAAAACAGCAAAAAAAAAAAAAACAGCAAAAGAAAAAACAAAAACAAAAAAAAATAAAAAAATAAAACGAAAAAAAAAACAGCAAAAAAAAAAAACAGAAAAAAATAAAAAATAACCGGTCCGGACCGGACCGTCTAACCTCCGGACCCGGACCGTGCAACCCGCTTACCCGTCCCGTGTCGCCTGTGACCCGTGTTGCCCGGGGGGTTGAGAGGGGCCGGGTAGGATTTTTGAAAAAAAAAATCCGTGCTACCCGTTCTATGTCGCCCGTGACCCGTGTTGCCCGTTGCCCGCCACGGGTTTTACCCGACCCGGTCCGACCGGACCGTTTGCAAACCACTAGCAGGAAGTATAAATGAACCGTCGGAGAAGATCTGAAGCAGTAGTAGTAATCAAGAAGTATGGCTTTGTGAATCTGCTGCAAAACAACTTTTAAAATTGTTCTTGGTTGATCGGTGCTCAGACGATCTTAGTTCATAAGAACGACTTCAAATTAAGTAATTTCGACAAAAAAAAAAAAAAAAATCGGAAGAAAGTATGTAAAGATGATGGCTTCGACTTAAAACTCGCTATATGGTTCATTCAGAGAGAGATAGGAGTAGGTCCGATACACGAGGGAGATAAGAGTAGGTCCGATGAGCATCGGATCTACTTTTAAGTTCAATTAACTCTAGCACTGTATGATTAGCATTAAATTTGTGCACACGAAAATTGATACAGATTCACATGGATTTTGATCCAGGGTGCACGAATCTTGATGCTGATCGGATGGTCATCACCTTCATCGAACCAAAGTAGGTACTCTGAATTCATTCCGAGGAACAATTGTAACTTGTCATAGATTTATGGTTCATTTTGTAATTGTGCCAGTTGTCAGATGACAGATGGCAATGATCATGCAATGCCCAATTTCATCAGAATGAGTCCAACCAAAATAAAAACTTTATGTTTCACTGCAGTGAAAGAAACACTAATATAAAAACTTTATGTTTACAGCTTGCATGCCTAGTTACAATAGCCTGCGGGCCGAATTCCAATCATACAGTGGTCATAGGTGTGGGCCATGAATTCTGAGCCAAGAGTAATTTAGCCCATATTTGCCGGAATTAATTTGGGTCTGATGGGCATGACTCAAATTTGAGTTCAATGGATTCTACGTCCATCCGATATGCTTTAAGATATGTGCGTACGGATCTTACGAACTCATCAGACCCAAATTGGTCCCATATATGTAGCATCAGGGTAGTTGAATTCTGAGCCTTACAAGGTTTCTATGTTTGCAAGTCCTTTCTTTGTCTATGTGTGGGATATGAATTTATGGAACTGCGGAAGATAGGAATCAGTATAAACCTAATTTGCACTGGTTGGTAAAGGCGGAATTAGAAATCTGAATAAGTTATTGTGATGTGATGTTATTTTATAAAAAAAAAGGTTAATAAGTACTTATAACGATATAAAATATAAAGGATAAAATTTGCTAATTTTTAATTTATAGGAGTAGCTTAGTCATCCCTAATCAATACATGGATCCGCCCTGATAATTGGTTAGGAAACTGATAACATAGTAATTTGCTCGGTAAATTTATAAGTTCAATTAATTTAAAAAATTATAAGGATTGTCAAGATAATTATCCAATAACGCCTCTAAGATATTAACAAACTTTGCAAAGATATGCATGCTATTTTTAGGCACTATAAGATAAAGTTTACATGATACTTTCATAGTTACATGCAATCCGAGCCGCATATTTTTTTTTTTTAATTAATTATGGTAGCAAATTGGAACTCACCGATTTTATGATATCAAAAGAGTTAAAGACAAACACCAGATTCTGGTGCTTATTTAATATATATAGATTTTTAACAACTCTCTCTTAAAGCCACAACCGATTTACATTTTTTATTTTACTTGGATGGAGATTGTATGTTAAAACTCCTACAAGATGTTATGGTATTAAAACTATCAAAAATGATAATAATTACGATGTTTGTGACAAACACAATTTCCGAATGAAAACTCGTACCACAATTTTTCTCTAAAAAAATAAAATTACAATGATAACTGAATAGTATAATGTATCAAAAATAATAAATTACATAATATAATAATATAATGTATATATGTATCATTCATTGATAACTATTACAATTACAACAGTTGAAAAGATCTGGATGGCTTGCACGGTTGCACCGTCGATACCAAAACTCATATATGCCGGGCGACAGCATATATGAAATATGAGGAGGGATCAAATTACACCTTTTTTTGTGACACACTTTGACACCTACTATTTTCAAAGTCCAAATAGCCGATCCAAACCGTTCAACATGATGGATATATTAAAATATGCTTGGAGATCAAATTTTACATTTTTTTTGAATTTTTTTACTATTTATTAAGATGGTTACAAAATTGTTGTTTTCAGACCATTGAAAAACAACGATTTTGTAACCATCTTAATAAATAGTAAAAAAAATTCAAAAAAATGTAAAATTTGATCTCCAAGCACATTTTAATATGGTATCATGTTGAACGGTTCGGATCGACTGTTTGGATTTTGAAATCGCAAAATTGACCTATAAAAAAAACGGTGTCATGATGTGTCACCAAAAAAGGTGTAATTGGATCCCTCCTCATGAAATATTGATGTAAATAAGTTAATTAACAATCTGTTTTCATTTATATCGATCAATATTATAAAATTAGATTGTCCCTATATTTTAATAGAGGAGAGTTCAAATGCCTCCTCCACTATGCCTCTATTTTAAAACTTTGATAATTCAAAATTTAAACTTAAAAGTCAAAATAAAATCGTTGGATATAATCTACAAAATATTATCTGTGCACGCGTAAAAAATTATGATATTTCAATTTTGTTTTGGTTGTCATCAAGAGCTTGTAAAAAACGTACTAATGTGGATAATTTCTAAGCGTTGATTTTTCAACTTATTGATTTACATAAAAACAAAATCGAAATGTGATATTTTATATGAGAACATAGATAAAATGATGTAGATCATATCCAATAGTTTTATTTTGACTTTTAAATTTTAAATTTTGAGTTATTAAAATTTTTTAAAATAGAGACATGATGGAGACACAAAAATGGGAGGCATTTGAACCCTCATCATTTAAATATGTATTTGACATTTGAAATAAGATGAGGGTTCAAATGCCTCAATTTTGTGTCTCCAGCATGCCTTCATTTTTAAGAATTTTAAAATCTCTAAATTTAAAACTTAAAGTCAAAATAAAACCTTTAGATATAACCTACATTTTAGTGTAAAAAATTATGACATTTTAATTTTGTTTTGATTGTCATCATGAGCTTGTAAAAACGTGTTAAAGTGGATAATTTCTAGACGTTGATTTTTCCAACTTATTGATTCACATAAAAACAAAATTGAAATGTGATAATTTTTTATGAGCACATAGTGAAAATAACATAAATCACATCTAACGGTTTTATTTTGACTTTTAAGTTTTAAATTCTGAGTTATTAAAGTTCTTAAAAATAGAGGCATAGTAGAGGCACAAAATATAAAGGCATTTGATTTGAACACTCCTCTTGAAATAAATGGGTTAATTTATACAGTTGGTCATAACAAAAGTTTATCATTCCATCTTTTATAATAATTTGGTCGAAGAAAACAAAAATTCATGATCATAACAAAAATTCATGATCATAACAAACACATGTTATAAAAAATTATAAAAATGAAACAGATGATTTTTTTTTTTTCTAATTTGCAAGTACAAATGGTTGATATTTTATTTATTTCTCACTTACAGCTAACCTTAATTGTAAAAATTAACTCCGAAGAAATAAATAGATCCTTACCATCTTCATTTGTTTCCTCCATTGTCTCAATCATATTTCAACTGAATTTCTACAAAACAGGATTTTTTAGTAAAAATAAAAGAATGTGTATTGCCTAATAATTTATAATTTATCTTAATGCAAATGTATATAAATAACAAAGTATGAAGAAATTAAATAGGAGAATCATCTACAAATTGTGAATAGTGTTAGATAAATCACACAAAAAGAATAAGTAACAAGATTATACCTCATAAAAAGAATGCAGGTCATGTCAATTAAATGGTCTCATAAAATAAATTAATTTATTCATATCTAATTACAGTGATCGGTAGCTGACATGGCACTTTTTTTTCCAATATTTTTACATTTCATAGTTTCATTTCTTTTTCCCCAATATTTCTGGGATGCAAAAAGGGGTGGAAGATATCCTTATTTATCCGAACCTATTTTCTGAGCGCATTGATTTCAACGCAAAAGGCACAGATGTTCTCTCAGCTCTCCGCCATCTCTAGTAGTCAAAAGAGCGAAGGACTTATAATATACCCATCCGCTTTCTTCATATATCGTGGGACTAACCTTCACACATCATCCGGACTTCAATAAAGTCTGACACGGGCCCACTCAATCCCCTCGTTACAGTCTTATTCTTGAAAATATATGGGCCGAATCAATATCACACTGTTTATCAAATGGGGCTTATCTAAATTCTAAATTATGTTAAGGCCCAATGAAATTTATGTTTCATTTAGGCGTATACATATGATTTGGCAACGACGAGGTTATATTGGGGTCCGACTCTGCTGCTTTTCTAGCAGAAAAGGAGGACCCTCCTCTTCCAAATCTAACGATTCAAAATTTTCATTTACGTATCTCGATAAAAAACTCTTTTCATGCACAAATCTCAACGAATTTTGAATCGTTAGATTCGGAAGAGGAGGGTCCTGCTTTTCTGCTAGAAAAGCAGCGGAGTCCATTCCGTTATATTGATGTAAACAACAGAATGGTGAGTAATAATTTAGCATGAAGATATATATTTTCTCTGTTCTGCTTCACCGACAATTATTAATTCATTGTCATATTTGAATTTTGTTAATTAGTATTTTAAAGTTTGTATGACTCAATTATCGGATAATTATTCGTTTTGTATCTGTGTTCATAGATTATTGGCTTCGTATTCATATCCTTTAAAGTGAATTTGATTTTACAGTTGACATTTGTTTAAAGTGAATTTTGACATTTTGACAATTATTCGTATTCGCTCACTAAAATATATGAATATGAATTCAGTTACTTGAGTAGAACTAGGGTGCTCCTAAGCTCACCAAGCCCTTCGTGAGCGCGACTCTAAAATTTATCGAATCGACTTCAAACGACATTTTCAAACCGTTAGATGCTCAATCTATATTAAAATGTGCTTGGAGACCAAATTTTACATTTTTTGGAATTTTTTTACTATTTATTAAGATGGTTTGAAAATCGCTGTTTTTATTAAAATTCTGTACCATTGAAAAACAGCGATTTAATCTTAATAAATAGTAAAAAAAATTCCAAAAAATGTAAAATTTGGTCTCCAAGCACATTTTAATATAGATTGAACATCTAATGGTTTGAAAATGTCGTTTGAAGTCAATTCGATAGGTTTTAGAGTCGCGCTCACGGAAGGACTTGGTGAGCTTAGGAGCACCCTAGTTCTACTCCAGTTACTTCAGTATCAGCATTATCCGCTCCGAATCCGCTCCGTTTTCACCGCCAGATGCAAATGATGCGGCTAAATCATGCAACGCCATATACAGCGGCCCAATGATCCAAATAAATACTGACACGTGGAAGCCCTGGATAGAGAATCTTATGCGCAATGCGCTATGTGCCCTTCGTGCTGCAGCCGACATAAAAATGTTTTCAACTATTGTGAACCATCAGATATTAGTCAGATGACATAGGATTTTTTGGTACATAATTATTCTTGTTCAATTACAATATAACTTTAGACAACCCTGATGTCTACTTATTAAATAGAATCTCAAGGCAAGACCTCCAAATTTCTTCTTTGTTCAAAGACTACTTCATCTAAAAAGTAATGCACGGCTTACCATTTTTATAAATCTTCCAGGTACTAAACAGTCTATATTATTTTGAAAAAAAGATATTATTTATATTCTGAGATTTATCCTAACAAGAAAAAACTAAGGTGATCACTTTTTTTTTTGTCTTAAGTGATTTAGAAAATGTTATAGGCATATATACAGCTGACTAATACTAATGACATGTTCTTGGTAAAATATTTAATATATCTATTTTCATTGTTAACTATTATATTATAATGTATTACTGGATAAATTTTGTTTACTAGTTTTATCATAAATTTGGATATTGGTAATGAGATCATTTTTTAGAGTAGAACTAAGGTGTTCTTAAGCTCACCAAGCCTCTTTGTGAGCTTAACTCAAAAACCTATCGGATTGACTTCAAATAATGCATCCAAACCGTTGAAACCGATCTACTTCATGAGTTATGAGTTTGCATGTTAAATTTTTAAATTTTTGAACTAATTTAGTATTAAGTCAAGCGGTAAAAAAAAATGATTTATAAGTTAATTTTAATGAATTCATTTTTCAACTTTTTTTGATCGCTTGACTTTATATTAAATTAGTTCGAAAAATTATAAATTTGACATGTAAATGCATCACTCGCGAAGTAGAACGGTTTCAACGGTTTGAATGTGTCGTTTGATGTCATTCAAAACTAAAAAAATATTCAAATTACAAGAAATTTAGTTTCCTTCTTTCTATTTTTGTACTACCGACATATTTGTTGCGAATTATAAAGTTTTAATCCAGAAAAACACAAAAAAAAAAAACATGTGAAAAGAAGACCAAACTAACAGCAGGTGACATGCATTGGGATTTATTTTATCAATTATGATTTGTTTATTAATCATATGATGAGCCTTTGTATGTAATAGATTTACATAAAATGGTGAAATATAATAGCTGACACAACATATATAGAAGATCAACATTAGTACATTTTCTTGTTGAAACTAACAGGGAACCTCTAAATCTAATCAGAGGGTGTGCCTAATTTTGTAATTCATGTGCTATATCAGAGGCTAGGTCATCTGAATAAAGCATTCATGCATGTGCTATATATATTCTCAAGTTCTGATAAAGTATTATCTAAAATTGGATGACTAATTAATGTTCTCCTTTATATCTTTTAAAATGGAGGGGGAATCTACTATTAATTGCAAATATTCCTCGGTTAGCATTGTTAAGGACAGAATTTTGGGGTCAGCAAGATAGTCTAAGCAAAGCATTTTTTAGCAGATTACAGTTATACCGCTCAGCTAAAGCTAAGAACTGAGCAACATTGTCAATGTCATGGATTTCTTCAAGTAAAATATCTTCACAGATGATCTTCAATTGATCAATTAAATATTGATCTGCAACTGAAAGAAGCTTCAGAGCCAACACGGTACGTGAAAGTTGCAGTTCGTCATCGGCACCAGGCTCTTCTATCTCGAGGAAACTATTGGTGTATATGACCGCACTGTGTGCCTTTACCTACAAACATGTAAAGCTTATCATCATGTGGTGTCATCTCAGAAGGTTTCCCAAATTGATCAAGTAGGTCGAAGTGGGTCTTTGCTCTCACGCCATTGCCTTCGCTTAATTGCACGACGAAAACCGCAGCCTGCTCGTTGTACTGGGGATAGAAATTGATGGCCCATTTGTGGCCGCCAACCTCAAAAGGTGTTGACTGGACGTAATCAATACTGCAGTTCCTTTCTAATAACAGTGAGTAGCCTGTCACTTTAAATAGATGTGAACCTTCAACCAACTCGTTTATGCTCACTGACACTAGTGGAAAAACTAGAATCAGGATCGGCCTAATAGTATCGGTTATATGAAACAACCGATTCTAATATCTATCTTGATCGGTTTTTTTAAGAAAACCGATCCTAAAAACTATTCGGATCGGGTTTTATGGTTAACTGATCCTAATTTATGAACAATTAGAATCGGTTTTTTATTAGAACCGATCCTGATAATATCAGGATCGGTTTTTCCAAACAACCGATCCTAATGGAACACATATTAGGATCAGTTGTTTGTAAAAACCGATCCTGATAGTATCAGGATCGGTTCTAACAATCAACCGATTCTAATTCCTATGTATCAGGATCGGTTGTTTCCAAACAACCGATCCTGATTCTTTTTTTTTTCAGACCCAACATTAAAAAAAAAAAAAAAAGTTATCAGGATCGGTTTTTTCAAAAAAACCGATCCTGATTTTTTTTTTTCAGAACCAACATTAAAAAAAAAAAAAAAAAGTTATCAGGATCGGTTTTTTCGAAAAAACCGATCCTGATACTCTTTTTTTGTTTCAGACCAACATTAAAAAAAAAAAAAGAAGTTATTAGGATCGGTTTTGTCAAAACAACCGATCCTGATTTTTTTTTTTTCAGAACCAACATTAAAAAAAAAAAAAGTATCAGGATCGGTTATTTGAAAAAACCGACCCTGATACTCTTTTTTCTTTTTTGTTTCTTTTTTTTTCAGAACCAACGTTAAAAAAAAAAAAAAAAAAAAGAGTATCAGGATCGGTTGTTTGAAAAACCAATCCTGATACTCTTTTTTTTTTTTTTTCCAGAAACAAAATTAAAAAAAAAATGCATCAGGATCGGTTTTTTGAAAAACCGATCCTGATCCTCTTTTTTTTTTTTTTTTTCAGAACCAACATTAAAAAAAAAAAAAAAACAAAACAGTTATCAGGATCGATTTTTTCAAAAAAACCGATCCTGATACTCTTTTTTTTTTAGAACCAACATTAAAAAAAAAAAAAAAGTTATCAGGATCGGTTATTTCAAAAAACCGATCCTGATACTCTTTTTTTTTCAGACCAACATTAAAAAAAAAAAAAGTTATTAGGATCGGTTTTGTCAAAACAACCGATCCTGATTTTTTTTTTTCAGAACCAACGTTAAAAAAAAAAAAGAGTATCAGGATCGGTTATTTGAAAAAACCGATCCTGATACTCTTTTTTCTTTTTTGTTTCTTTTTTTTTCAGAACCAACGTTGAAAAAAAAAAAAAAAAAAAGATTCCAGAAACAAAATAAAAAAAAAAAAATGCATCAGGATCGGTTGTTTGAAAAACCGATCCTGATACTCTTTTTTTTTTTTTTTTCAGAACCAACATTAAAAAAAAAAAAAAAAAAAAAAAGTTATCAGGATCGGTTTTTTCAAAAAAACCGATCCTGATACTCTTTTTTTTTTTTTTTTTTTAGAACCAAAATTAAAAAAAAAAAAGATATCAGGATCGGTTTTGTCAAAACAACCGATCCTGATTTTTTTTTTTTCAGAACCAACGTTAAAAAAAAAAACAAAAGAGTATCAGGATCAGTTATTTGAAAAAACCGATCCTGATACTCTTTTTTCTTTTTTTTTTCTTTTTTCAGAACCAACGTTAAAAAAAAAAAAAAAGAGTATCAGGATCGGTTTTTCAAAAAACCGATCCTGATACTCTTTTTTTTTTTTTTTCAGAACCAACTTTAAAAAAAAAAAAAAAAAAGAGTATCAGGGTCGATTTTTTTGAAATAACCGATCCTAATACTAATTTAACGCTAGAGCTTAATTCTGTTTCGCGCCTTTGTACTTACAAAAATTTTAGGACTCAAACTAATAGGATCGGTTCAATAAATAACCGATCCTAAAAACAATCAGGATCGGTTATTTCGAAATAACCGATCCTGATAACTCCTGCTTAGTTCTTATTTTCATTTCGCGCCTCTCATTTTCAACTTAGCGTCTCTCTCTCTCTATGTCTCTGTCTCTTCCTCTCAAATCCTCAGACCTCCGTGTCTCTCCTCTCTCTGTCTCCGTCTCGTCTCTCCCTCTCCTCCGTGTCTCTCTCTCTCTCTGTCTCCGTCTCTCCCTCTCAAAGCCGAGCCTCTCGAACCTCCGGCTCAATTGTGTCAATTTTTAATTTTTTTTTATTGTTTCAAAAATTAATTAATGGTGTTTGTATATTGTTTTTCAGTCTTGAGGACATCTCGCTCAAGTTACTTAATCATCCGCCCGATCAACTATCACGGTATTAGCTTTATCTAATTTTCTCATTATTATACTTTTAAAACACATTTTTTTTGTATTTTCAATTTATTTATTTATCTTTTTTCATTTGAGCAAGGCTTTTTGAAACTATCTTTTTATTTATCTTAATCATTCGGCCGATCAACTATATTTTTTCATTTGTATTTTCAATTTTATTTTGCTATTGCACCAAATTTCTTCAACTATTGTACTTCTTTTTGTGTTTCATGAATTTTATTTTGTGTTCTTAATTGGTTTTGAGCTCCAATAAATCAATGGTAAATAAAAAAAAAAAAATTTATGCTGGCCAGCAAATATATATGGAAGCTGGCCAAATAAAAAAAAAAAATTTTAGATCCAATATAACATCAGGATCGGTTGTTTGAAACAACTGATCCTGATAGTATAACATCAGGATCGGTTGTTTCAAAAAAACTGATCCTGATTCTTTTTTTTTTTTTTCAGAACCAATATTAAAAAAAAAGTATCAGGATCGGTTTTTTTCAAACAACCGATCCTGATTTTTTTTTTCAGAACCAACATTTAAAAAAAAACAAAAAAAAAAGGTATCAGGATCGGTTTTTTCAAACAACCGATCCTGATAGTATAACATCAGGATCGGTTGTTTGAAACAACCGATTCTGATAGTAACTATCAGGATCGGTTATTTAACCGATCCAGATTATTGTAAGTATCAGTATCGCCTTCATCAGGATCGGTTGTATTCCGATACTAATATGCATATATAACCGATCCTGATTCCATATTTTCCACTAGTGTGAAGCTAGAAAAGATGGGTCCGACTAATTGTACCCAAACATTTGTACCCAGTTTTTACCCAAAAAAACTGTCATTTGACTTACGCGAATACTGTAAAATACTATAATAAATACTGTAACTTCAACAACAAATCATGCATAATACCTAGTTAAAAATTTTAACAACCCAGTTTTTACCCAAGTTAGTTAAAAACTGTTAGGAACTAGAAAAGTAACTGTACTTTCAACTGTACTTTCAGCTTCTAGAAGACTTAACACAAACCACTTCCAAAACTTGTACGGCTGTACTTCAAGCTTCTAGAAGATTTGAAAAACACACTTCTAAAATTGGTTATTTTTTACAAATCACACTTAAAATATGCAAAATTAATTTTTTTGCATCAAATTAATTTATTTTTTTTCGAAATTAAAATTTTAAAAAAAAATTTGAATTTTTTTTTTAATTCATCAATTTTTCTTTAATTATTAATATTTATATATAGATATATATCATGTAAAATAAGATTTCAATACTATAAAATTAGCAGATGCAAACTATAAATCTAAATATGTCAAGTACAAAATTTTAATACTGTAAATTTGACACATGAAACTATAAAACTATATCATATACAAACTATAAAATGACACTGGTCACAAAAAATCATATACTGTACCATTTCACCACAACATAAACTGCACCATTTCAACACAAAAAGTACATTAAAATCAACTGTACCAATTAACCATTTCATTTCACCATTTCACCATCAACTGTACCATTTACCATTTCACTATTGACAAATATTTTCAACTGTATCAAAGATTAACTGTATCTAACATCAAACACAAAGAAAAAGTTGTTCAATCATTGTAATTTTTGGATGGTTACTTCATACACCGCTGATGCGAATTATTTGGATGCATGAGGAGCTTCATTGCTAGAACGACACGTTATTTAGAAATGTCATCCTACAAAAAAAAAGATTTGTAAGGGATTTAGATTACTTATGGAGTTACTTATGAAATATGTAAAATACTGTAAAACAACTTTGTGAATACTGTAAAATTATATGTCAATACTGTGAAATTACTTATGAAGTATGTAAAATACTGAAATTAATGATGAATGATGAATGAAACAAATACTGTAAAACAACTATGTGAATACTGTAAAATTGTATGTCAATACTGTGAAATTACTTATGAAGTATGTAAAATATTGAAATTAATGATGAATGATGAATAATGAATGAAACAAATACTGCAAAACAACACTGTGAATACTGTAAAATTGTATGTCAATACTGTGAAATTACTTATGAAGTATGTAAAATATTGAAATTAATGGTGAAAAATGAATGAAACAAATACTGCAAAACAACACTCTGAATACTGTAAAATTGTATGTCAATACTGTGAAATTACTCATGAAGTATGTAAAATACTGTGAAATTAATGATGAATGATGAATGAAACAATACTGTAAAAGAACTCTGTTAATACTGTAAAATTATATGTCAATACTGTCAAATTACTTATGAAGTATGTAAAATACTATGAAATTAATGATGAATGATGAATATGTAATATCAGTTATCAGGGGTATACACTACCCTCTTTATACACATAGCGCTGGAAGCCTACAGGTATTTGAAAGTAAAATATATACATCATAAAATTACCTGCGTAAAGTTGATAGGCATCTCAATGATTAGATTGTACACATAGCGCAGCAAAAAAATAGCACAATCCATCGATTTTGGTGACTGCTTTGGGCAGTTCTGCTCAATACTGCCAAGATCTTTCCAAGAAGCGTTAGCTGAAAGAAAAAAATGATATCAACATCTTTAATGTATAATAACTTCAAGTATGACATGAATCATGTAAAATAACTCATACATCTTATAAAATTATTGTATGAATCCTGTAAAATAACTCATACATCTTATAAAATTATTGTATGAATCCTGTAAAATAACAAAATCAGATCAGATCAGATCAGACTCGAAGTATTACCAAAATAAAAAAATAAAAATTTTATTACCAGATCAGAAAAATAAAAAATTTACAAAATCAGATCAGATCAGACTCGAAGTATTACCAGATCTGATCAGGATCCGTCAGAAGCAACGGATCGGTAGCGATATAGCACTACTACATTGAAGTTAATAAATTGTCACATCGAACTTGCCATAATTTACCAGAATTTAATTGCATGAAAGCTTCACAAGCAAGCTTAGAACATTAATAAATTGTCACATCAAACATGATTGAGAGAACATTAATAAATTGTCACAAGCAATCTTAGATCCCGTAAATATATGTTGTAAACTAAAATTTCAAATATTGATTGAGAGAAGCGCGATTTGGTCGGGACGGAGGCAGTCGCCGAAGAAATTGAGAAAGTTTACAGATCGTCGATCTACAGATAGTCAATTTGAAGAAAAAAAATCAGCAAATTGACAATTGCATCGTGTCAAAATAAAAAATAGTGGAAAATCAGGATATGAATCTAACATGTAGCAAACAATCAGCTAGCATGCAATTCTTTCCTATAGCGATCCGCTAATATGCACATGCTTTAATCAATATTTCACTTGAATCTTATGAGCAAAAGAGTGTTTGAAACTTACGCTTGGCTCCTTTCATCAACTCGCTGGCTCGTTCAACCACTCGCGTTCTGTTAGAGCTCTCTTCAACTAGATCCATAAAGCAAGGGTAAGGCATTTCTATTGGCCCGGAATGTGAGCAAATATATCATTTCGAGCATAGCGCCAGTCACCTTTCCTTTACTTGTTCACGGATGGTTAATCGAAGCAAAATCGAAACCGTGGTTCAAAACCAGTTCGAAGCCATGGTCCAGTACTTCATCGTCGTCGCTGCCGTCGACAGGTTTAGGGTTTAGGGTCCAGTACTTCGTCGCCGTCACTCGGAGGAGGATCGAGTAGATTCCACGACGCCACCACCGATTGGAGAAAAAAATCGAGTTTAGGTTGAAATTTGTTTTGTTGTGGAGGAGAAAAATCAGAAATTGAAAAGGGAAGGGATTGAGGAAGAAAGAGAACAGGAGAGAGAGTTTGGAAAAGTATTAAATAAGACAGTATCGGATAGGGACTACAAATGGTTTAAAGCAGTTTGAAAAAGTAATTTGGATAAAAAGTGGGTACAAAAAGTTGGGTACCAAAACCTTTTCTCTTTCTTTTTCTCATATCTGTCATATCTTTTCCAGCATATATTTATTAAAAAAAACGAGGCAAAATAATAGACAAATTAAATTTTGAAAAAGGTGGCAGATAAATTGAAAGTATTGAGATTTTTGCAAACACGCATAATTTTCTATTATTTATTTTATTTTTCCTAGTATACACAAATATATGTTTTTTTTTCTCTCTTTTTTGAGAATTGAATGCGTTTTCCATTAAAAATTAATAAACAAAAACTTTTTATGTTGAAAAAAGAGAAAATTGCTTATAAGGCAGCTATTTTCAAAACCTATATCTCTCATATGTGTATGTCTAGATCAGACTCTGCCTCTATAATTGCGACGCCTTCACGGATTGCTGATGCAGAGCAGTCGATAATTGCTTTGGCGTCAGAAGAAATGTAAGTAAGCTTACCAGCAAATGGATGGAAGGATGGCAACATGAGTGCAAGGGACGACTTGAGGGAACTAAGGATTGCAATAAAAGAGGCATCGGCAGTGTCGGAGTAGAGAAAGACGCGTTGCATATGCGGTAAGGCGATCCAGATTGAATCGAAGAAGGATAACTGTACGGTTTCACCAGGAGCTGGGTATGGGCCTGGCTGGAGTGCCACCCGGGACACATTAAGCACCCGTACTCTTGCCATTTTTGTACTGATAAGGCTACTTTAATTATACCTTGGTGGAAGATATGTATACAAATTTTATAAGATATGAAGAAACATGGAGCTAGATAGATACATACAGGAGCAACTAGTAAGACAAAAGGAAATAAATGATCATGTGATAAACTACACATCTCCAGTTTTATTTTGACGATGAAGCCCACATCGGTAAGACTAGTCTAGCTAGGAACTCTCAATTAATTAATTGCGTGATTCATATTCATAATAAAAAATTAAAAAAATCATTTCCGAGTAGGGGTGTGAATGGCATCCCGATCCGTACCGGATACAATAAGACAGATACGAGTAAGATTTTTTTTCATAAATTTATCGGATATGACTAAAACCTATTTCATACTCATCACCCGATAATATAATTATAAATAAATAAATATAAATATATAAATATATATATATATATATATATATATATAGTACGGCTAACGCGCTTCCTCTAGCATTTCGGCCGAGGTGCTTCCGGGGGCATATCTTGCAATTTGATGTTCAAACAACAAATTCAAACCGTTAGATGTTCAATTTATATTAAAATCTACTTGGAGACCAAATTTTATATTTTTTGGAATTTTTTTACTATTTTTTAAGCTGGTTTGAAAATCGCTGTTTTTATTAAATTTCTGAAGCATTGAAATTCAAAGTGGCTTAATAAATAGTAAAAAAATTCCAAAAAATATAAAATTTGGTCTCCAAGTAGATTTTAATATAGATTGAACATCTAACGGTTTGAATTTGTTATTTGAACATCAAATTGCAAGATATGCCCCCGGAAGCACCTCGGCCGAAATGCTAGAGGAAGCGCGTTAGCCGTACTCTATATATATATATATATATATAGGCTGTGGCTAATTTGCTGCTGGCAGCAGTTCGGCCGAGGTGCTGCCGGGGCTATATTTAGCCGTGTGATGTCCAAACAACAAATTCAAACCGTTAGATGTTTAATCTATACTATAATCTACTTGGAGACCAAATTTTACATTTTTTGGAATTTTTTTACTATATATTAAGATGGTTTGAAAACCGCTGTTTTTAACGTTGCAGAAATTTACTAAAAACAGCGGTTTTCAAACCAGCTTAATATATAGTAAAAAAATTCCAAAAAATGTAAAATTTGGTCTCCAAGTAGATTATAGTATAGATTAAACATCTAATGGTTTGAATTTGTTGTTTGGACATCACACGGCTAAATATAGCCTCGGCAGCACTTGGCCAAACTGCTGCCGGCAGCAAATTAGACAGACCCATATATATATATATATATATAAATATATATATATATATATATATATATATAGAGAGAGAGAGAGAGAGAGATGAGCTATTGTGCTTTGCAAAGTAAAGTCATCGTTTTACTTCGGCTTACTTTTTGGATTTTTAAAGTCCAAAACTTCGATCCGACCGTTCAAGTTGATCTACATATTGAAATGTGCTTGCAGACCAAATTTTACATTTTTTGGAATTTTTTTACTATTTATTAAGCCACTTTGAAAATTGCTGATCACATGGTCCAGAATTTTGTTGCACTGTTTTTTCTGGACCATGTGATCAGCAATTTTCAAAGTGGCTTAATAAATAGTAAAAAAATTCCAAAAAATGTAAAATTTGGTCTGGAAGCACATTTCAATATTTAGATCAACTTGAACGGTCGGATCGACGTTTTGGACTTTGAAAATCCAAAAAGTAAGCCGAAGTAAAACGATGGCTTTACTTTGCATCTATATATAGAGAGAGAGAGAGAGAGAGAGAGAATGGCTAATATCAAAACGTTTGTTCCTGGGCTCAGGAACAAACGATTCCGTTCTCCCATTTCCAAAGTTCAAACAACAAATTTAAACCGTTAGATGTTCAATCTATATTAAAATGTGCTTGGAGACCAAATTTTACATTTTTTGGAATTTTTTTACTATTTATTAAGCTGGTTTGAAAACCGCTGTTTTTCAATGCTGCAGAAATTTCATAAAAACAGCGATTTTCAAACCAGCTTAATAAATAGTAAAAACATTCAAAAAAATGTAAAATTTGGTCTCCAAGCACATTTTAATATAGATTGAGCATCTAACGGTTTGGATTTGTTGTTTGAACTTTGGAAATGGGAGAACGGAATCGTTTGTTCCTGAGCCCAGGAACAAACGTTTTGATATTAGCCATTCTCTATATTTATATATATATAGAGCTGGGCTATGGTGAGTTGCGAAGTAAGATGTCATTTTTACTTCACGCTCATATTTTTATTTTAAAAATCTAAACAACCGATCCGAACTGCTCAACATGTTCTCCATATTGAAATGTGCTTGGAGACAAAATTTTATATTTTTTGGAATTTGTTTACTATTTATTAAGCCACTTTGAAAATCGCTGATCGAATGGTTCATAATTTTTTACTGTTTTTTACTGTTCACCCGGATCTGTGATTTTCAAAGTAGCTTAATAAATAGTAAAAAAATTTCAAAAATGTAAAATTTGGTCTCCAAGCACATTTCAATATGGAGAACATGTTGAGTTGTTTGGATTGGTTGTTTAGAGTTTCAAAATGAAGTATGAGCGTGAAGTAAAACGACGTTTTACTTCACAACTCACCATAGTCGATCTCTCTCTCTCTCTCTCTCTCTATATACATATATATATATATATATATATATATATACATATATATATATATATATATATGAGGAGGGATCCAATTACATCTTTTTTGGTGACACACTTTGACACCTATCATTTTCAAAGTCTAAATAGTCGATCCAAACCGTTCAACATGATGGATATATTAAAATGTGCTTGGAGATCAAATTTTACATTTTTTTTGAATTTTTTTGCTATTTATTAAGATGGTTACAAAAATCGTTGTTTTCGAACCATTGAAAAACAGCGATTTTGTAACCATCTTAATAAATAGTAAAAAAAATCAAAAAAATGTAAAATTTTATCTCCAAGCACATTTTAATATGGTGATCATGTTGAACGGTTCGGATCGACTGTTTGGATTTTGAAATCGCAAAATTGACCTATATAAAAAATGGTGTCATGATGTGTCACCAAAAAAGGTGTAATTGGATCCCTCCTCTATATATATATATATATATATATATAGGCTATGGTGAGTTGTGAAGTAAAACAACATTTTACTTCATGTTCATATTCTATTTTGAAAATCCAAACCATCGATCCGAACCGCTCAACATGATCTCCATATTGAAATGTGCTTGGACACCAAATTTTACATTTTTTGAAATTTTTTTACTATTTATTAAGCCACTTTGAAAATCACAGATCCGAGTGAACAGTAAAAAATTATGGACCATTCGATCAGCGATTTTCAAAGTGGCTTAATAAATAGTAAACAAATTTCAAAAAATGTAAAATTTGGTCTCCAAGCACATTTCAATATGGAGATCATGTTAAGCGGTTCGGATCGGTTGTGTAGATTTTCAAAATAAGAATATGAGCGTGAAGTAAAAATGACCTCTTACTTCGCAACTCACCATAGCCCAGCTCTATATATATATATATATATGAGTGAGGCTATGGTGCTATGCATAGCACGGATGGCTAGTGTACTACGGCTCAATATGGTACTTTTTAAAATCCTAACGGTCAATCCGACCGTTCAATGTGATAACCATATGAATATGTACTTGCAAACTAAATTTTATATTTTTTCGAATTTTTTTACTATTTTTTCAGATAGGTAGAATTTTGATGGTCCAGAATTGTCAAAAAACACTGATTTTTCTACCTATCTAAAAAAATAGTAAAAAAATTCAAAAAAATATAAAATTTAGTTTGCAAGTACATATTCATATGGATATCACATTGAACGGTCGGATCGACCGTTAGGATTTTAAAAAGTACCATATTGAGCCGTAGTACACTAGCCATTGGTGCTATGCATAGCACCATAGCCTCACTCTATATATATATATATATATATATAGAGAGAGAGAGAGAGAGAGAGAGAGAGAGAGAGATAGGCTACCATGCTTTGCAAATTAAAGCCCCTTTTGTGCTTTGCGCTCATTTTCGGATTTTCAAAATTCAAAATGTCGATCCGACCGTTCAAGTTGTTCTCCATATTGAAATGTGCTTGGAGACCAAATTTTACATTTTTTGGAATTTTTTTACTATTTATTAAGCCACTTTGAAAATCGCTGATCCATTGGCCCAGAAAATTTTACTGTTTTGCTAGTGTGACCATTGGATCAGCGATTTTCAAAGTGGCTTAATAAATAGTAAAAAAATTCCAAAAAATGTAAAATTTGGTCTCCAAGCACATTTCAATATGGAGAACAACTTGAACGGTCGGATCAACATTTTGAATTTTAAAAATCCGAAAATGAGCGCAAAGCACAAGAGGGGCTTTAATTTGCAAAGCATGGTAGCCTATCTCTCTCTCTATATATATATATATTAAAAATTATTGAAAAGAGTGCTTTAATTGGTTTATTTGCGCTTAGCATGATTATAATTTGTTTTTCAACAAAGTACTATATATGTGTGAAATAACTGTATATATTTTAATATTTTATTTAATAAATAATACAAAATATTATTATATTAGTATTACCTATTATTTACTGGCTACTATTTCGTTATCCGACAACCATAACAGGTAAGAGTATGGTACGGATAAAATAATTTGTAACGGGCAAAGATAGAGTACAGATAAGAACAATTTGTAATAGGTATGGGTATAAAAATGCTTTCGGCCTATTCTTACCGTACCGGTTGACATCCCTATTTTCGAGGTCCATGAGTTGATTAATTATTAAAGTTTTTAAGTTTAGGAAGTGTTAATTGATGGTTGGCTTTATCTCTTTGACGTACTGGTGGGATCCACGTTCATCATAAAAAAATGGAGTTGGCGATATGTACTTGTCAAATTAGATCTGTTTTATGCTAATGGAAGACACGACTTAGTTGTTACATAATAAAATAAAGAGAAATTTAGACCAACTCATTGTAACTTTCAATTAGATCTCTCCATTTAAACCAACTCATTTTAATAAGGAATTATTGTACCCATGGAAACTTATAAAATAGCTATTTTTACCATAAAAACATCTTAATATCCAATATCCCCATAAAAATTTAATATTCTTTCTTTTATTCATTTTTATTTATTAAATTTATTTCTCAGACAAATATAACTCTTATTTTCAAATAGAAATGTCAATTTCAATTAGCAACAAGATTAAATTTAAGTCTACAACAAGATCCATAGTACCAACAAAAAGTACGAACACCAATCAAATATTTAAAAAACACCTTATATGTTACGATTATATCTAATTTTAATTATACAACCTAATTTAAGAATCTCGTTGTAATATGAAAAAGGCTATATGACTATGTCGACCGTGATTTTTATTAATATTCAAAGTTAATTAGAAATTAATAAAAATGTCCAGAGTCGCTAGGAATTTTTAAAAATATCTATACCGGCTAGAAAATGGCCGGTTCCTATTTAAACAATAATAAAAATGTATAATTTAAAAATATACAAATTCAGAACAGTACAAATCCAAAACGGTGTATTATTGATCAAATTTTGGGTTATATTAATGATCAATTTTTTTGTGATCAAATTTCTTAATGAGCGAGTTATGAGCGAGTTGTGGTATGCTCATGCTCGGCTCATTAAGTTAATGAGCGAGTTATAGTGAGTTGATAATAAACGAGTTGTTAATGAGCATTTAGCAAGCGAGTTATGAACAATTTACTCACCCCTAGTTGCGCCCTCATTTATGTTGCAATATCCATTAGAGATTTAGGATGTTAGATTTCAGATATTTTTTGAGAATTTTATCCTCACGGATCGAGTTAGTTAGGAATTCTACGTCTTGAATTAAAATTAAGCGGATTTAATCTGATGATTTCAGGTCCTAATTGTTTTGGATTTTGATTTGGTTGAGTTGAGGTTAGCTCAAGTCGGGTCAATTCTCGAGTCTCGAATTATTAACCGGTTGAGTCTATAGTTCGGGATTGTCCGACTTTTAAATTATTGGGAATTATGCGTCATTTAGATTTTTACGGTCTCGGATTACTTATTTTTGTGTTGTCTACTTGTCTTAAATTTTGAATCGTCTCGAATCAAGTAGACACAACATTGGATCAATTTAGTTTTCCAAAAAAAAAAAAAAAAAATTCGGATATATTCAACCAATTCGTGTCACGTGAGATGTTTAGGTCGAATCATATATTTTGCGAACTCTATTTTTATCGGACTCGAATCTCGTCATTTCCTTCAATGAAAAAAATACCAATCAAGCACAATAAGTATATACAGTTATACACCAAACATCTTTTCTACCTTTCTGTTCGGCAATTTTTTTTTTTTTTTTTTTTTACTTTTTTTTGTATGGGTTTACGATTGATGGATGCCATTACAAAGATATAAATAGAAAATATTAAAGACGAGTATCTGAATGATCGAATGGATGGCATCCAAATGCAATATTATTTAAATGAGAGGTTGTATGTATGAAATATTTTAGAAAAATTATCTTAGATATGCAAATTATCTCTAAAATTGAAGTGTAGGAAAGATTAATGAATACTAACAAAAATAAAAAATTATCCTAGTATAACTCTTATGCTAAGTTATATTGTGTTATATCATTATATTTTATTTTGTTGTGCAAATGAAGAATAAAAAAAATAATAATGTTTATATTATTCCGTGTAAAAAATTTAAAGAATTATAATAATGACGATATTAATGACAACATAAATGACAAAATAGATCTTATACCACAATAATTCTCTAATAATATATAACAATAATGATATTGAATATTATAATTTATAAAGATAATCAATTAAATAATATAATGTAACAATAATTGATAACTTTGATAATTAAGAAATAAAAAGTAAACACAGAAAAAGATAAGTCTTCATTCACATTTTTGTGTTATCAATATAAAATAAATATTTGAGAAATGCTTTATGATCAAGTAAGGGTTCCCAAACTCATATAGCATTTCTCAAGTATTTCTCAAGTATATACTTTAAATATGAAATGCTTGAGAAAAGTAAACACTGATATAGCATTTCTCAAGTATTTCTCAAGTATATACTTTAAATATGAAATGCTTGAGAAAAGTAAACACTGATATAGCATTTCTCAAGTATTTCTCAAGTATATACTTTAAGAGTAGGGTTCCAATGCCTCATCTCCTCATACCTCATCCATACCTCATGTTATATATCTCCATTTTCAAAGTCTAAACTATCGATCCGACCGTTCAACATGATATTCATACTAAAATATGCTTGGGGATGAAATTTTATAATTTTTGCAATTTTTTTACTATTTTTTAAGATAGGTACAAAATCACTGTTTTTTTAATGGTCCAGATACAGTGATTTTGTACCTATCTTAAAAAATAGTAAAAAAATTGCAAAAATTATAAAATTTCATCCCCAAGCATATTTTAGTATGAATATCATGTTGAACGGTCGGATCGATAGTTTAGACTTTGAAAATGGAGATATATAACATGAGGTATGGATGAGGTATGAGGAGATGAGGCATTGGAACCCTACTCATACTTTAAATATGAAATGCTTGAGAAAAGTAAACACTGATATAGCATTTCTCAAGTATTTCTCAAGTATATACTTTAAATATGAAATGCTTAAGAAAAGTAAACACTGATATAGCATTTCTCAAGTATTTCTCAAGCATTAATTTCTCAAGTATTTCCCAAACTCAAATATATTTTAAATATGAAACTAATATAGCATTTATCTCCATATATGGGTTCCCAAACTCATATAGCCAGATCTTGAAACTCATTCTGACTAATCATGAATATGTTAAATATGAAAATATACAGGATCTGAAATAATTATTTAATAAATTAATTAACTATTTATTTTCATTTATATAAATAATATAATATAAGATTAATTGTCCATATATAAATATATTTACGATCAATTGAAATAAAAAGGTTTATCGAGTTGCTCAAAACGAAGTTTTATCATTTTATCTAGTTCAATATTTTCGTTTTCCTCATAGTTCAGTATCATAATAACACTTTATGTTATAAAAAATATAAAGAATTAAATAGATTAATTATCTTATTCTAATTTGCAAGTACAAACGGTTCATAGTTCATTTCATATTTATTCTCACCGGCAGTTAATATTGATATGTTAACTGCAAAAATTTACTCAAAAGAATAAATAAATTCTTACCGTTTTCATTTGTTTCCTCCAATATCTCAAGTATATTTCAACCTAAATATATATAAAACAAGAATCTTTAGTAAATATAAAAAGAATGCATATTGCCTAGTGATTTATCTTAATGCAAATTTGTATATATAAACAACAAAGTTTGAAGGAATTAAATGGGAGAATCATGTACGTAAGAATTGTGAATAGTGTTAGATGAATCACACAAAAAGCTTAAACAACAATAAGGTCCAGTTCGGAGACTTCACTGTTCACGTGGAAAAAAAAAAATCACTCAGAGCTAATTTTTTTTTCCCACGTGAACAGTAAAATTTTATTCAAATTTATCCATTACTGTGCCCATTCCCAGCAGCCGAACTGGGCCTAATAGACCTCGTAAAAAGGATGCAGGTCATGTCAAATAAATGATCTTTAAAATATATTTTTTTTCATATCTAATTATAGGCAACGATTATCCGGGCCTGGATAGAAAATTTTGTGTGCAATTCACTATGTGTCCTTCGTGCTGCAGCCAACATAAAAATGCTTTCAACTGTTGTGAACCATTAGATATTGATCAGATGAGGCAGAATTTTTTTGGGAGATAATTGTAATTGTGCAAAGACTGCTTCATCCAAAAAATAATATGCGGCTTTCTTTTCAACGAATCTTCCTGGTACTAAACAATCTATATTATTTTGGAAAAATATTATTTATATTCTGAGATTTATCATAACAAAGAAATATCTACGGTGATAATTTTTTTTGGTCTTATGTGATTTAAAAAATGTTAGAGGCTTACAGCTGACTAATACTAATCACATGTTGTTGGTAAAATATTTAAATCTATCTATTTTTCTATTTTTGTCATAAACTTGGTAATGAGTTCATCGTGATTTTATATTTAAAAGTATAATTGAGTCATCCTATGTCAACTGACTTGTTGTGGAGCTCACTCTAGTGTGTGCGTGTGCACACAAAGGTAGAGTCAGACTTTTAAGTTATTGAGCCAAATGTAAATGAAAATCAATTATATAATTCTTTTTGCTGTCAATGAAGATCAATTAACTCAATTCCTTCAAAATGGCTCCACCGCTGTCTGTGTGTCATGTTATAAGGGCATTTATCATGTTTAGGTTTTTTAGATATTGAGATATTACTTAAACAACTATTTATTTTGAAAATCGTCAAAAATAAGAAAATTGCATATATCATCCATATAAACAATTAATCGTTTTTACACATTTTTCACTATTTATCAAGTAATTTAAATTTTCAATGATATAATTTTAATGCTTAATAGCTTCATCACAAAAACATATTCAAACTACATGAAATTTAGTTAGTACGTTACGTATGTCCAAAATATATTCCAATTTAAACTTTTTAACTTATTTCAATTAATTTCAAAATAATATCAGAATTGTCAAGATAAATAATTCTCCAGTAACTCTTTCTCTAAGATTAAAACAAATTTACATTAATATACGTACTATTTGTAGACACTGTGATATCTTGCAGATACGTACAATACCACAATTAAAGATGTTATTCATTTAAATATTTTGATGGAAACAAACACGAAAATTGTTCCCATAATTTAAGCTCAAAATTTAGATGAAATAACCCAAAATTACCTGCGTGGGCTACAATTAAGTTGTTAGAATAAATAGGCCCAATAACCTAGCCCTGGCCCGACAAAAAAACAGCTCGGCAGGGACAAAATCGTCCACAAATTGAAAATAAATCTATAACGGAAAGTAAATAAAAGACGAAAAAGATATGACCTAAAAAAAAAGACCGAAGAGGATATCTTTATTCTCTGCAATTAAACTAATCAGATTAGACTGATGATGATTTTTTTCCACCGCCAGATCAAATCAGATGATCAAAGTATTGATAGCAGGGCCTTGTTATATAGCGATACATGTAGAGCACAACCAAGGGTCTAGAGTCCAGAATATTCATTTCAGGGTGCGAGAGATATATAAATAGACCCGAGGGACCAGATCGAGAGAGACTGGAAGAGAAAGAGCGGCGGCACCGATCAGGAGAGATAGGGGAGGATCGAAGTCTGCGCACGGGACAAAAAGGAGGCGGAGAACCAGCGTCGGGTGTAGCTGATCTACGTCTATGAGGTAAATCGGTTGCTCTTCTCTGTTTTTTATTACTATATGTTCTTTGAAATTTGAATTTGAGGATCACTATTTAGAGAACTTGAATAGATATAAAATCGGGTGCTTATTGATCATTTCTAGTGTTTTAGAGACTGGATCGGTCACTGTGTGTTTTTCAAAATTAATTTGTTGATGGTTGATGATAATGTTGGCTGATTCCATTCAAATGGAATCGTGTCTTGATCCCTTAGAAATAATCCTGAGGTGTCTTGTAGAAATAAGTAAATAAGACATAAGGGCGACTGTTTAGCTGATTGTAGGGACTATAGCATAATTGTTGTAACAGCAACAAACAAACAAACAAAAAAAAAAACTGAAAATGGAAAGAAGAATACAAGCTTTAATTATTGGCACCTGGTATGTGTTGGACCAGTTCCAATTAGCCAAAATCATCACACACCGTATTGGTTAAGATTTTTTTATGAAGTTGTGGCAACCTCAGCCATTAACCTCTCAAGATTCACACGGAATTTACTATTATAAAGGTTCTTCGGATTAAAAATGTGAAAAATAATACAAAATATAATCAATTACTAGAATAGTCTATGTAAATCATTAGTTAAGATAGGATATGGAACCGGTAACAGCTTTTGACGCCTTGATAAAAATGTTATTTTCTATTGTATATCTCGCAAATATATTATGCGAAAATTCAGACAGCTTACTTGGATAATTTATTTTGTATTCAGATAAGCATACAAGGTCTAGTCCGCATTAATGGTCCTCAAACATTATATCGCATTTGTTGTTTGCGAGAGTTTGTATTATTAAAACGAACATTTCTTAGGATTTTGCTTCGGTCATTTGGTTTTTATAGAGTTTTTTTAATGACAATCGTAGACTACAGACAGGCATGAATTTTTCAAAAGATAACTTTCAAAGAATCATATTTCTATATAAGGAAAAAAACTCACTTATGGTGCTATATATTGTTTCTTGATTTATACATACTGAAGAGTATTGATGAACGAATACTGTTGTGCATATAGAAAAATGATGAAAAATAACAAACTCTTATTCATCTAACATTTCCAGTGCAACTCTTACCTTTTATATTTAAATTTGTTGAAATTGTTCAACCAGTTTATTATGCTTATAGGAGTAAGTCATTGCTCTTATTGGCAGAATGCATTTTATGATCAACTCCATTGTTTATTTAATACCCGCTTTGTAAATCCTTGATTGAATCCCAATATTATGACCAAAATGACAGTTTGATGATACCAGTCCTTGTCACAATTGTTCTTAATATGTTCTATTTTTTTTTTTTTTGTATTCTTGTAATGTAGATACTTATGAGGTTGCATCATTAGTCATGGAGATTTGGCATGAGTTGTCTAGGAAATGAAACGTATGTGTTTCTTGACGCCACCTCTCCACAAGAGCTCTGATAGGAGACCGGCAGCTATGACATACTACTCGTAACGACTTACGAGGGCCCCCACCGTAGAGCCTCTGTCTCGGGTGAACAGAAGCTTCAATCACATACCATGATCTATGGCCAGCCTTTAATTTGAGGAGAGATGGATATGTGGGGCCGGTGCCACGAGCCTGGACAACATGTGACAGTAGGGTTGATCAGAGAAGCAGGGCTGTGAATAAAGTGTGGCCGGTAGGTGTAGTGCTTCTGGCAGGTGCAGAGTGTCCGGTGGGTAGAAGCGAAGGCTACAGTATTTGGTCAATAGGTGGGAGAGGACAGAGAGACTCACGAAAATTTCAATGGAAACGGTGCAATGCCAGTGTACAAGATTCAACCGTCCCTAGTGGTAGAGCTATACGGCACAGGGCTATACAGCAGTGTACAAGGTTCAAGTGCAATATTTGCTTCAACGGTTGGATTAAAGATTTGCAATTTAGTCATTTTGTTATATCTATGCTAATCGGGTAGATTCATCACGGCGTTCTTGTCTTGTTTTTTTGTTTTTTTTGTGTAATGTATAATTTGCTTGAACTTTGAAAGTTACTTGTAGTTGCAATTTGGTATCTGGCATTTGAAGTCTTCTGTTGAACTGAAGTTCCTCTTATATTTTATGTCGTGGCTCAAATGATGTTAATTTGGTTGAACATTATTCAACAAGCTGGATTTATATATAAAATAAGAGCGACGCTATGGTATTATGCATAGTGCGGGTTGATCCGTACAGTAGATCAATATTTATGTTTTTTAAAGTCTAGACAATTGATCTGAACTCTGTTCAAGATAATTTTTATATGAAAATGTATTTGTTGACTAACTTTCAAGATAATCTTGGCATGAAAATGTATTTGCTGACTAACTTTCAAGATAATCTTTGTATGATAATGTATTTGCTGACTAACTTTCAATGGAAATGCACTGCTTTTAAAGATTATTTTTCTATTCACCCTTCATATATAGCTTGTCCATTTTCTTATTTATCCTTGGACATATTAATTTATTCTACTTACCTTTTAACTACTTTTGCAATTCTTTCTTATTTACTCTTAATATAATTAGTCTCGTGTTAATTTTAATTGCAAGAACTAAGCGTAGATTTGAATATCCTTTCATGATACTGAAAATATTTTGCCAAAAGGGAACTTTTTCCTTAATCTATTGTTAATTACTTGATCCGTACAGTGAGAGAACATAGGCATGAACTCAGTCGGGCACCAGTACTGCCATCTCTGCTATCTGATTCTTGGAGGGAATTGCTTGTTGATGTACAAGTGCGATCCCCACGAAAATTCTGGAGTTGTTAGTGATTAATTGCAATTTGAGCCGCTTAATTTCGTTGCTTCAGCTTTTCTTCTCTCTATTTCTCTTTTACTGGTCACTGTTTTTGTGTTATCAAGGTTGTATTTTCTGTGCTCCAATTACTCAATTATGAAAACTGTAAAGTGCAATTTGTGCTTTATCTGGTTAGTTTACGGATCAGTTCCCTCGTAGTCGTATGGTAAATAATATGTCATTTACCAACAATTCTTGAAGTATGAAACTTTGTGAGAATTTTGCAGTGGCATGTGAGATAATTCCAACCCTCTTCTGACTAACCTCTTCTAATCACTTATCATAGAGCTTTTACATAGAGACTATGTGAATGAGGTAAATTAAGATTTTTACATAATTTAATTAGAATTAACATGAAACTAACTATATTAAAGGTAAATAAGAAAGAGTGGCAAGAAATGAGAGGTAAATAGAATAAATTAAAGTGTAAATAAGAAAATGGATAAGTTGTGAAGGAAAATAGAAAGTTAACCCTACTTTTAAATGGTATAGAAATGAAAATCATATTGAACGGTTTAGATTAATTGTTTGAATTTTGAAAATGAAAACATCGATCTATAGTACAGACCAATCTATGAATAGTACCATAGCCTCGCTCATAAAATAATTATATATTACATATTGATAATTTTACGCTCAAAAGCAATTAGTACAGTTAAAATTTAGATATCATGATGTTATATAGAACGTGAATTTTTTATGTGTATAATTAATTGGAGTAGAACTAGCGGGTTCTTAAGTTCAACTCTAAAATCAATCGGATTGGCTTCAATGACGAATCCGAACAATTGAAACCTAATTACTTACGAGTGATGTGTCTACGTACGAAATTTTTTGAATTTCTAATTAGTTTAGTATAAATTTAAGCAGTCAAAATTAAAAAGTTTATGAATTAATTTTAATACATTCATTTTTTATGAAGTTGTTTTACCACTTGACTCTATACAAAATTTATTCTAAAATTTTGACCACATCACTAAATTTTAATTACAAAATAATTTTAAATTATTTTGTAATTAAAAAAACTTGTTAATTGTTATGAAATGCGCAAGACAAAATATAAAGATTAAGAGGTTCAACTTATTCCATCATATATAACTTCAACCCACAATCAAACAAAATTATCTTATGTTATTCTAATTTAGAATAAACAACTTAATCTATCATAAATTTAATTCACACACAAAAATAAAAATAAACTATTTGACACTGTTTAAGTTTTATAGAGTTGCTTACAACAAACATTTATCATTTCCTCTAGTATAATATGTCAGTCCATGGAAAACAAAAAATTCATTATCATAATTGTGGTTTATCTAATTCCATTTCTTTAATCTGCTTTGAAAATAAAAAAATGGCGATCATTTGGTTCCATTTTTTTCATTGTCACTTCTCTTCTAAAATCTAAAATGGTGGTTATATTAGAGAAAACGGACGAATATCTAGCGTTTGTTATAGCCCTTTCCGTAGCAATCTTATCTCTGTTGGGGATGTCAATCCGCATGACACTCTATTCGTTAACTCTAATTTTAGGCCTAAAGTTAATCTAAGCACATTTAGCAAAACATAGAGGTACGGTTTTATTTCTATTGAAAAAAAGATCAATCTCCTTTCTTCAAATTTCTAATCCTTTTATCCTAAAATTTCTGCAAAAACAAATTAATTGAGAAAATATAAAGTTTAGATTGTCTTTATATAACTAACACTTTATTTTATGAAAAATAAATAGTTGATATTTGTTATAATTTAAAGTACAAAGAGTTGATAATTCATTTCATTTATTTCGCATTTGCGCATAACCTTATTTGTAAAAAATAATCTCAAAGAAAATAAATGAACCTTTACCATCTTCTTTTGTTTCCTCCAATGTCTCAAGCATGATTCAAACTGAATATCTAACTTTTAGTAAATATAAAAAAATATGTATTGCCTAGTGATTTATGATTTATCATAATGCAAATATAAATAAACAACAGAGTATAAAGAAATTAAATAGGAGAATCATCTAAAAATTGTGAATAGTATCAGATGAATCACACAAAAAAAGCTTAAGCAATAAAACTATATACCTCACAAAAAGGATGCCGAGTCATGTCAATTAAATGGTCTCATAAAAAAAAATTTAATTGTTCATATGCAGTTATACACAATGGTTATCCGGGCCTAGATGATATTAGGCTTGTATTAAATTTTAAGATTGGTTCCCGACTGGCACCTGTATTTATTGGGTTGACTTTCTCTTTAAAGTTGATGACATGACACTTTTTGCCGAGATTTTTATTAATACCCTAAAAAAAAAATATTAAAAATGCCCTCAGTTTGATTTTTTTTTTTAAAATGCCCTAACCGCCCCATAATGGGGCGGTCCACTGGTGCTAGAAAACCGCCCTATTTCTGGGCGGTCCACTTCCTACAGACAACCGCCCAGAGGTGGGGCGGTTCAGTGTTTTTTTTTTTTCAGATTTTATATATTTTTAAGATTTATTGTTGTTTGTTAAGGTATATATTTTTATAAGGAAATGTATATTGATGTATATATATTTTTAAGATGTATATATTGTTAAGATATATTTTTCTTTTTTAAGATATATATATATTTATAAGTAAATGTATATATTGTTAAGATATATTTTTATTTTTTTAAGATATATATATTTATAAGGAAATACATATTGGTATATTTTTTTTTAAGATGTATATATTGTTTAAGATATATTTTGGTTTACTAAGATATATATTATTGTAAGGAAATATATATTGATATATATTTTTTTATTGTAGATTTTATATAAAAATGAAGGAAAGTGCTTAATTTTTTTTATTGTAATTTTCAATAAAAGTGAGTTGAGTTTTGATGCGGTTATACGGCTGTTGTACTGATTGTCGATTTGGCTAACGTGGTAAACAGTGAAAAATATGTAATCTAAATCGTAAGTCCACAAAAAAAAAAATCCAAACTACGTAAAATAAATGTCCACAACTCATGCAAAACAGTCCAGATCGAATACACAATAGTAGAAACCTATCAAACTACAAAATATAAAAAAACCTAACGGCGAGGGCGAGGGCGATGACCAGAGAGATCCAACCTACGAGGTGGATGACGGTCCCTGGGGGGCTGTACACGCCTGACGTGAACCTCCTCCTCCTGTGCGGCTGTATCCGCCTCGGCCCATGGATCCTCCACCAGTGGGGGGATGGGCGGCATAGTAGGCACCTCCCATGGCTCCCAGGTCGATAGATACGTAGGCGGAGGAGGCGGTGTGCCAAATATAGCAGATGCATAGGCATCTGCATGCTGTGCTCCACTCCCACTGGCCTCGTCATCGTGCTGTCTGGCCTCCGGATATCGTGGTATGTGGAGGCTCCGTCTCTCATCCCCGGCATAATCTCCGGTAAGGTCAGCCATAGTGAACTCCGGAGTGGAATGTCGTGGGGGAGCTCCACCCTTAATGGAAACAATGTTAGTTTTGCTACATACAAATAAGTAGTAAGTTGAATAAATAATAAATTTTTGCTACCTGTCCAACCTGCACCGGAACTCCATATTCATTGTAGTAAGCGCTCCACGCATTATTATTCAACACCCATTCGTGGAAGCCCCAACCTGATTCATCCACTGCATAATTGAAGACAAATTAATGAGAATAGTTTTTTTTAACGAGAAATGACTGTGTACAACAAAATCAAATTACCTGGAGGAGGTGGCGGCATCTCATAAGCGTAGATAGCGACTCTGGGCTGATCCGGATCTAATGGTGTGGGCTCTATCTCGCGCCAGTTTATGTTCTCCCCACTGTCATGCAACATGCCAATGAGGCGGCCGTCAAAGCCGGAGTCCTCCACCATAGGAGCACTGTGCTGGAGCATTGTACATCCCACAGCTCGCCAAACTTCCTTTGCCATACACACCAAGCTGTGTGCCACTCCTCTGATACCGGTAAGAATCTGCACAAAGTGTTTTTTAATTATTTTTATGAAAAAATAAATAAACATTTACTGTTTTAAATATGTTAGTTTCGTAAGTAATTACCTGGCGAGCCTGGATCGGTCCGAAAGACACAAAACCTCTCGACCCTGTACGAGAAAGCCTCCGCCGAAGGGTCTCACCCCAGTGCCCGTGAGGTATACCGAGGGCATGCCCCACCTCTGGTACCAGACTAAGTACCTCAATCCTCCAGGCCCTGCGCCTAGTGTGACATCATCGGCCGTGGGAGGCTGCCACAAGTGAAAATGTGGAGACTGTGCTCGGAGGAAATGATCTGCGTGGCGCGTTCTCCAGTCGACGTTGGGCTTATTGTGTTTAGTCCTGCAGTACATTTAAATTAAAAAAGAATGTTAATCAAGTGCAAAACTGAACAAGTAACGGTAGGAGAGCAATTAAGTAATTTTAACTTACTTGTGCAACTGGGTGGTCTCAGCCTCTCCAAGGTCTGGAAACTGCGGGACAAATGCGTCTAGACCAAACTGTCGGGTCACGCGATCTGGCCATGTGTACTCAACAATCCAGTAACATACACACGGCCCCCGATAAAACCAGAGATGCCTCTGCTCCAATGTCAGTCGACAAAATGCGTTCCTTTCGTAGAACTCCCGGTAGGGGAAACAGTCGACGCTGCTCTCGTGAAGCATCTGGAGCTGACTCCGGACATATGAAATCCTCATAGTTCTCCTCCTGCCCGTGTTCTCGTACGTGTGTCGATCGCCCCATATGGCACCGTACGCGGGACACCTCTCGGCATCCTGTCTCCTCAAGTATGGGACAAGAGACGGACGAACTGGCCGACATACCGGCAAATGAGACCACGACCATTGCTGGAGTAGAAGAAGCGGTCCGTGGATCTGCTTGTTCTTCACCTATATTATTGTAATTTAAATTCCGAAATATTTGTGAAAACTTACCAAGCAAGCATGGCACAAGCTCCGGTATAAGTGGGCGATCACAGCTCCGCCCCAGTTCCAGTTCGGTGGATTCTCAATTTCTGTCAACAGAGAGAGGAACATAATCGGAACCGCGTCACCGCTGGAGTCCACGAACATGACGCTGCCACAGAGATCCAGCACAAAGGCCCTCACATACCTAAAAATATAAAATAGTAAAGATAAATTTAATGATTTTCACTGTTGAGTTCGTAACATATTTTAATTTCAAGATTCTCAATTATTACCTCCTGACGGCCTCCAGATCAGTGGTCTCGGCTATGATCTGATGCAGAAAAAAGTGATCACGGAGCGACGCTAGGCTAATGCAGTACCCGAATACCGGAACTCCTCATCATCCTTCCTCTTCTTCTTCTTTTGCAGCATCTTTGGATCCTCTACCCCCAGAAGCTGCCGTATCATCCCCACGTGAAGTGGACTGTCGGAGACACCGCTGATAGGCTCCCCGTCGATCCGTAGACCCCATAGAGCGCTCATATCTGCTAGGGTCACGGTCATCTCCCCAAAGGGTAGGTGGAACGAATGAGTCTCCGGTCGCCATCTCTCCGCAAGCCCGCTCATCAGAGCCTGGTCGATCTGACCCTGAGGCATGGTAGCGAGCTGATACAATCTGAGATGCATAATGCACTGCTCCATCAAAGGATGACCGACGTACGGTATCCCGGAGGTGCGATGTCTCACGGTTAACATCGTCTTGTCCTGTATTTAACAATGATTTCAGTCTAAGCGACTTACTATATGCCATATTAAAAATCTGTAATTTGAATTAAATTGTTTAAAAACCAACGTACCTCAATAGATGCGAGCGCGACCCTGTGCTGAGCGTGTGGAATCCACAGAAGAGGGCTGAATGTATCAGCTGCGTGTGTAGCGTGGTCTACACCGAGAGCCTCTGCACCGGATGCACTGGGAGCCTCTGTGCTGGACGAACTACCGCCCCTCTCCATAGTATCTGAAGTGCACAATTTTCAAATAACTTAAATTTCACAAATTAAACCCTAAACCCTAAATAAAACCGTATTTTAATTTATAAACTAGACCCTCTAAATTATGCCGCAATTAAATAATTTTATTTCTAAAATAAAACCCTAAACCCTAATTTTTATCAACTTACTCGCGTCGGGAAAATCAACAACCCGCACACGGCAATTCAATTTCCAAAATGAACCCTAAACTCTAATTTTTATCAACTTAATCGCGTCGGGAAAATCAACAACCCGCACACGGCAATTCAATTTCCAAACTAAACCCTAAACTCTAATTTCTATCAACTTACTCGCGTCGGGAAAATCAACAACCCGCACACGGCAATTCAATTTCCAAACTAAACCCTAAACTCTAATTTCTATCAACTTACTCGCGTCGGGAAAATCAACAACCCGTATACGCCAATTCAATTTCCAAACTAAACCCTAAACTCTAATTTTTATCAACTTAATCGCGTCGGGAAAATCAACAACCCGCACACGGCAATTCAATTTCCAAACTAAATCCTCTTAATTCTACAAAAAATAAATTAATAATTTACGTAAACGTACCAGAAAAAATCCGATCGAGAGAAAGTTGGCCGAGAGAGAGAGAGAGAGGGTGGCCGAGAGAGGGAGAGAGGGTGGCCGAGAGAGGGAGAGAGGGGCTGAGGTGGGGGGCTAGTTCGGGTGGGGGGTGGTGGTGGCGGGGTGGGGGAGGGTAGGGGCGGCCGGGTAGAGAGGAGGAGAGACCGGGTAGGGGGCGGGAGAAGGGAGGCCGGGGGTAAGGTGGCCGGGGAGAGGGGAGGCCGGGGGTGGGCGGGGGTGGGCGGGGCTGGGCGGGGCTGGGCGCTGGGGTGGCTGTCGGGTCGGGTAGGAGGAAGGGTGGGGGCGCGGGTAGGTTAGAGGGGGGGAGGGGAACCAGAGGAGTTTAACAAAAAAAAAACGGGGGTAAACTGCCCCCTCATTGGGCGGTTGGGTATAGGGCGTGAACCGCCCAGTGATGGGGCGGTTAGATGGAGGGAGTGAACCGCCCGTTAGTTGGGCGGTTAGGGCAGTTTTAAATTTTTTTTCAAAATGAGGGCAGATTTGATATTTTTTTTTTTTTTTAGGGTATTAATAAAAATGTCGGCACTTTTTGTGTCGTCTCATTGCAAACAAAAAATAGGCCCTAATAATCTCCTTTTAAGCTAGTGTTTTGAAATTACCCGGACGGGTCAAATCCGGTCCGGTCCACCCGTGACCCGTACCCGTCCGGTCCAGACCGTGCCCGGATTTGACACAGATTCCCGGGTAATCCGGGTAAGGGTTGAAAAGGGTCATATCCGGTTTTTTGTCATTAAATCCGTGATAATCCGATTTGACACGGATACCCGCCTAATCCGTACCTGTACCCTTGACCCGTGATACCCGTACCCTAAACCCGTGCTACCCGTAATTTTAATTTAATAAATTTTTTATTTATATTTTATTGTTTTAAATTTAAAGTAATTGATTTAAGATATTTAAAGTAATTAATTTAAGCAACATTGTTTTAAAACAATTCGTAATTTTTATTTATATTTTATTATAACAAAAATTATTGAGTTCAAATATGCAATCATGTCAAATGAATTTTGATTTATATTTTATTGGGTTTAAAAAATGAAAAAAAAACCGGTTCGGACCGGACCGAACCATGCAACCCGCCTACCCGTGCTACCCAGGGATTGAGCCAGACCGAGTATGATTTTTGAAAAAAAAGCCCGTGCTACCCTACCCGTGTCGCCCGTGACCCGTGTTGCCCGTGCCCGTGCTCGCCCGTTGCTCGTCACGGGTTTTACCCAGCCCGGACCGTCCGGCCCGTTTGCACAACACTACTTCAAACATTAAGGGGACATTTATCCTGAGGCATATTCCTTACATGAGAGGAGAGGTCAACATATTTGTATCACGATTCAGACTTTAATATAGTGATTAAGACAATATTCTTTATATAAAAAATTGTATGTTTGAAATTTGATTGAAGTATTTTTATAAATATTTAAGGCGATCCCACATGTTTGAGATCGCTTGAACTTAATTTTTATTAAAAGAAAAAAAAAACAGGTTTAGATAATTCTTTGCCTGTAAAATTAAAATCTTAGAGAAGATGAATAAATGAATACTAACAAAAATAATCAAAGTTTACCGTATCATTGACTTCATATTTATTTATAGTAATTTTTTACCAAAATTTTACCGTATCATTCTTCCTTTACAATTGACGACATCAATTTCGGATGCCAAATTTGAAAATAATAACAATTGTGGATAATAATCGAACAAGGTACAATTGTATGTATGTTGACATATATACAGAAACAAGTCGAATTTATTAATTTAATATATAAAGACTAACATAAAAATACATATTTTATGTCAAAATACAATATATTAATATTTTTTACTATTTATTAAGATGGTTTGAAAATCGCTGCTTTTATTAAAATTCTACACCATTGGAAAACAACGATTTTCAAACCATCTTAATAAATAGTAAAAAAATTCCAAAAAATGTAAAATTTGGTCTCCAAGCACATTTTAATATAGATTGAACATCTAACGGTTTGGGAATATCGTTTGAAGTCAATTCGATAGGTTTTAGAGTCGCGCTTACGGAAGGGCTTGGTGAGCTTAGGAGCACCCTAGTTCTACTCGGGATATGTGTGCTATTTAAAGGAGGGGTGCAAACGGGTGGATATTATCCTATCTTATCCGTATCTGTATTCAGATTTTTTTAATTCGGATAATCGAATACGAATTCGATTTTAATCTAAGAGCATCTCCATTCCAGCAAACGTTTAGCAATTAATTTGGGCCACGTCACTGAGTTTAGCAATTAAAGGAATTCATAATTTCTAAATCACTCAATCTCAGAAATTTATAGAGTTACTTTTAAAGCAAACTTGCTAATTTAAAAATTGTGGTACATTCTAACAATTATATTAGCAATTAACACATCAGATTAGCATATTTCGGTCATCGGATATCCGTTTTTTTTTTTTTTTTTTGTCTTTCCGACTTTTCCGTATTTGGCTGTTTCTCGGATTTAAATTCCCACTTCCGACTTCTTAAAAGTATGTTATTATTTTCTATTACTGTTGTGTCGAGTCACCAGTAAAACAATTAGTCAAGCTTGCTATAACCATTAAAGATATATTATTTTTAACTGACATATATAGTCAAGCTTGTTGTAATCATTAAACATAGTCAAACTTAGTAATGCAAAATTTTCAGATTCTACTGTTATTATTTTCTTAATTCAATTTATTGTTTTATAAATAGTATAGGCCTTAACTTCATGCTATCTAAATAAGAGACACAAGTCATTAAGAATTTTTTAGATTCAAACGGGTCTAATTGGATTTTTTTTAATTAGATATAAGTTTCAATTATTAGTTTAATTTCAGGTCATGCAACATCAATTCTTGATTTTACTGAGGAAACACAAGAAGGAAATGATAGATCTTGCTCTGAAAATGGTGACAGCGATTGATATGCTACCAAAATATGATCAATTTTTATTTTATTTTATTTTAGAATTACGTGTGTTTAGATAGATATTTTTTTGTTGGTATATATTGAATTATTGATTAATGATATGGTTATGTTGGTGATGAATTTTAGTTAAATAGATATATTTTTGTGATTGCCTAACAAATTAATTATATATATTTTTTGAATCAGAAATCCGAATCATATTCGTATCCGTATACGTATTAAAAAAAATACAAATACGGATATGATTTTACCACCATCCGATTTGTATCGATCCGTTTGCACCCCTAATTTGAACTCTGTGCTCTTTATTGATTCATTGAATAGTGTAAAATACTAGAATATATATCTACCATTAACAACTTAATTATTTTTAAGCAAATCAGTAAAGAAAAAGTACACTTTAAAGTTTAAACGTAAAGATGAGAGGTTGACAATTAGTTCAAGAAATATTGATAACAAATGACATTCGATTAACTAAAATATAAGAAAAAGGAGAAATATTATAATCTCCAAGACTATTTGCCAAAAATCGTATTTGACAGCTTCTTAATCAGGGGAAAGGGTTGTGTTTAACGTCCATCGAATTCAAAATTTGAGTTCGATCGATGGATTTCCGTCCGATTCACTTTAAGATCCATACACATCGCTTTAATATTTGTACGTATTTGTGTCAAGATTCATGTCAATCTAATACACAAGGATCTTAAAGAAGATCAGACGGTTGAGGGATGCAAATTGTACCCCTTAATCAGAGTTTCACATTACAGTTATTAAAAGGGCCTAAATTATTTCATTTCCGGATTTGGAAAAGCTCAATAGACCAGTGTTTTAAAAAACAACTTTAACAGCTGATTAAATGCCCGTTTAATCATTAACGGTAGTCAAACCGTTACGAATATACTAATCGGAGGTCTGTTAGCTGATTTTTCTATTAATTGGCCAATTATTTCCAATTATTCTCTGTTATTCTGTTTATTCTCATTTAATCGCCCGTCTATTTTCTTTTATTTCAGTGAATATTTATTTTCACATTGTTTTTTTCTGTGACTGTATGTGATAATAAATTTAATAAATTATGTATTGTAATTTTATGTGTTTGAATATATATTCAATATTTTTTATATATTAACTATTTTAGAAATAAAACTCAATAGACTGGGTCAAATGGGTACAATTATGACTCAGTAGTTAAGCTTTGATTAATAGCAATAAAAAATATTTACCATAACAATAAAATATAACGTTATCGATTTTTTTTATCTCATATTTAATAATCTAATGAATTTTATTGATCTCTCTATATGTTACATTAGGGATTTGTTTTCCTATTATTCATACAAAGAAGAGCGCTCTTTTCATATTTGGCCATCCATCTGCAATTGCACAGATAAAAATCACATCAGCAAATGCTCTTAACAAATCAGCAGTCGATTCAGTCCAATCCGTTTTATGTTAGATCAATTGGATTATACATGCAATGGAAAGCCCATCTTCATGTCATGATTAATAATAGACTCAAATCTACAACAGATTAATGTTTAGGTTACTTTAATTAATTAACAAACAATGAACAATGAACAATTTTTTGAGTAATTTTTGCATGCTGATGAGATTTAAATGGAATTAAAAGACATGTATTAAAAACTCTTTTAAAGCCAATCCACAAACGCCAATTTATTTTTCTATTTGCTTGCACCAGTGCTTAAAATCTGATAACCTTTGTAACCTTTGTTTTATTTTGCAAGTGAATGATTTACAAGACTTTTTTCTCTCTCTTTATCTTTTCCCTTCAATCTGATAACCTTTGTTTAATTTCTCTCTCTCATATAAATGGAAGGAAACACAAAAAGTGCTCCCTCAATATAAGCCCAATAATTAAGATGAAGCAAGCCTACATCACTACTGCAAGGTACAATTAAAATGTTAGATATTCGGCCCCAAATAAGCTAAGTGGGGAAAAAAAAAGGTACAGTTAGGCTGGGACCCGAAATTTTTAAATCTAGCACAGATAAAAAAAAAAATACCAAAACGTCACCGTTTGGTCGGAATTTCAAATTTAGCACAGCCGCAGATCGGCTGAGCGGCCCCATTTTTTTTTTTTTTTTTTTTAAGATTTGAGAGACAATATGAATGAAAATGAACCATAAAAATTCAAATTTTGTTTTTAATATTTGTTAGATTACTTTTTTTGATGTATCCCAATTTTTTTTTAATTAATACTAAAATACGCTAAATTACTTGAAATTATATTGATTTATGCTGAATTACACTAAATTAATTGAAATTACAATAATTATGTAGAATTATGCTTAAATACGGTAAATTACGCTAAATTACGTATGAATGAGGCCTATTTTGTGGCATATTTCATAAATCATAAAAAATAGTAAAAAAAATTCCAAAAATAATAAAAATTGGTATTCTACAAGTTCATTACATAACTAATTTACTGAGTTACGTAGATTGGAGAATAGAAATGAAAATCTTAATCGGAAACTTCAACTGAAGTTTTGAGGCCCTTCCCTTTATTTTTTGGCGATTCTGAATTTGGAAATCCGGCGTAGCTAGTTCGACGCATGCGCATTTTCACAAGCTTTCCAAAAAGTGGTCATTTGCTGAAATCGGACACTCGAGCGCCGTTTTATGGTCGTTTTTCACCTTCTCAGTGAAGATATCATCCCAATTCATACGTAATTTAGCGTAATTTAGCGTATTTTAGTGTAATTCAGCATAAATCAATATAATTTCAAGTAATTTAGCGTATTTTAGTATTAATTAAAAAAAATTCGGATACATCAAAAAAGTAATCTAACAAATATTAAAAACAAAATTTGAATTTTTATGGTTCAATTTCATTCATATTGTCTCTCAAATCTTAAAAAAAAAAAAAAAAATGGGGCCGCTCAGCCGATCTGCGGCCGTGCTAAATTTAGAATTCCAGCCAAACGGTGCCGTTTTGGTATATTTTTTTTATTATCTGTGCTAGATTTAAAAATTTCGGGGCTGGGACAAGGCGTCAAAAATTAAAGAATTAATCTATAACGAAAAGAAAATAATGTTATGTATTAAATAGAAAAATAAAAATATAATTTTCATTTAAGCTGTCAAATATAAAATATTTAGATCAGTTTAAAATGATGTAAATTAACTGTAAGTCGGTCCAAATTAAAGCACTTATTTACATAATTTAACTTATTTCATCTGTAATTTGTTGTTAATAAAAATGATATTTTTATTATTTTATCTCTTTGTTTAATTTAACTCCTCTTAATTTTAAATTTTCATCAAATAAAACAATTTAGATCAACTTAACTTATGCCTACCTATTACCTAATTTAAATCTTTGTAACTTAAAATTCCACCTAACATATCATAAAACACTTTGTAACTTAAATTCCACCTAACATGTCATGAAAGAACAAATAACGCATAAAAGAGATGATATATACAGACTATATATCCGACCTGAAGTGGGGGCTCCAGAAACTTCATTTGAAGAGTGATAGACACACAGGAGCAGATCTAGAATTCCGGTCAGGAGTAGACACAAAATAAATACTAATAAGAGTATAATTTTTTTTTCCTGACAAATTATAGCAGAAAAACAGATAAGGATTTAAAAAACTCATGACGTGACCAGATACGTCACGACACGATACGGTTCATTCACAGCACAACACGGTTCCATCACGGCATGACATAGAACGTGTGTCGGTCACGTGTTGTGACTCGCGTGTCCCGTGTTGTGACCATTCACGCGATGTGATCATTTTTCGAAAATTTGACACGACACAGCATGTCACGCGAAAGATTTGGTCACGGCACGGCACATGGTCACGTGTAATTAGGACCGTTAGATCTTGATCGAATGGTGAATCTTGAATTAAATAACCTAAATTATGAAGAAAAAAAAATTTAATAGTTAAACATGACCAAACGTGACCAGTCACATTTAGATGCGTTAAGTGTGGTCATGGCATGCCTTGGTCATGGCGTGATTAACGTGTTGTGACCATTCACGTGCCATGATCATCCTTTCAAATTTAGTACGGCATGACTAGTTAGGACATGATATATATTTAGATCCCTAGTAGCATATTTCTTTTTACTCATGGCGAATCAGCGATTCTTCGGAGTGGAGCAGCGAATCGGACTGTGTCTTTTTTCTTTAATTCTTTTGCACGAATCAGTCTAGACTGACTTTCTTTTCCGCGTAATTTTCTTCTGCTTTGCCGTAAATTAAATCCAGGAGTAGGCATTGCTTCCGTCTAGGGGTAGGCACAAGTGTAAAATGTTATTGGTAGTGTAAAATGACCTCATTCGCAGCAAAAAATAAATTATATGATTGACCCGCATTTACGTTTGACTCCCATAACTTGGAAGTCTGGCTCCGCCCCTGATTCACCTCAAATTCGGCATGAGTGGTTTAGGAAAAGAGGCCTCGCAGGTATGAAATTGATTTGATTGTTATTAAATACATTTATATTTAAGTATTATACGTACTTTTCATAATTTAGACAAAATATACTTTAGATACTGAAAGTTAATTTTTAGAACATTAATTCTCATACATTTATGTTTTATCACTTCATGACCAATATGATACTAGATATTTATGCTTTATATAAGATTTTGTTTTATGGTGCAATCGATGCAGGAACACAGTTATGTTTAGTGCCGACTTCTATAAAACTGATGCTGAGAGGTCAAGGATGTCAGTGATTCCGGTCAGAATTGGAGAGAGCACAATAATAAGGTTAGAGAATTTAATTATTTGTTTAAATCAATGTTGTACTAGTTAGAGAATTAATTTAATTGTTTAAATATCAATGATGTAGCAGAAATATATACTTTTTGGGCCTTTTGCTTATTTTTTTTTTTTAATTTCTTCATAAATTTAGGTTGATATGTTTAATCAAGATATTTATTTCGTGTTACAAATATTATTCATAAAACCAAAGTACAACAATTAATTTTTCTAAACTGTTTCTATTGCAGGAAATGCGTCATTGATAAAAAAATGCATGAATTGAACGGCATGTTACAATTACCAATTCAGAGAGGTACAAATCTATTACTTCAATTGCATTCAATTTCTTATTTCCGATAACCCATCTGTACGATACAAAATATATTGTTAAAATATCGTAAGAAGCTTACTTTTTCTATACTGACAATGGGAGCATATTCAAACGAAAACAAAATTGTGCCTGTTATTTGATAAAAGAAAATAGTGTATTTCAAGATATTAAATCTGCAATGTTTCCTTTTTATTAATTTTTCAGTGTATTCTGAATGCAGATAGAAATTCTGACGGATTTTACATAAGAGGGGGTATAATAATTAACATGAAGAACTCGACTATAGACGATGGGATGATTATATAACTACAATTTTCTACCGACTGACTGACGCATCGATTAGTGACTAATGTTGGAAATTAACTGGATTGTAAATAAAAAAGAAGATTGCATATATAAAAAAGATGAGTTATTTTGTATTTATTTTAATAAAAGAAGAGTACAAGAGAAAACACACACGGTTCATGTCTAAACCGTACAGAAATCTTGTTTGATCAGAATTTCTCATTTTATAGTCCTATAAAAAATAATTAACAAACTGATTTTATGTGGATCATATCCTAACTGCATGCACTTGAATTCGAATTTAATTTCAATTATGTCTGATGAAAATTGTCAAGGTGCTAATTGCACAACGTTCAAACCGCATAAAATTTAGATTTAGTACATATGAAGTGGAAATTCAGAAGAAAAATATTCTAAGTTATTAACCTACACATCATATTGTGTATTTGTTTATTTTTTTAAATTGCAGTTATGAAAGGAAATTCTAATTTTAGGTGTTTATAAGAAATGCTCTATTTTCGGAGTAATAACGAACCATTACTTCAAACACCAACAATTTTCTAACCTTTCTTTTTCACAGCATCAACAATTTTCAAATTTTACCGTCTCTAGAAATTCTAAGAATTCTACAACTTTGTTAGCCTGCTATTGAAAAACACGAAATGCACACGGTTGCTCCTCAACTGCATAAGTCTTCATTCACACAAAATATCAGCATAAAATATATAGTTGAGAATTGTTTTCTAATTAATTAAGGTCCAAAACTCATATAGCTAAACCTTGCAACTCAATTTTGACTAATTAAAAAATTGTTGAACATGAAAAATATATAGAATCTTCAATTTTTTGATCCAAAATAATTATGTAAATAAATAAATAAATTATTTGTTTTCATTTATATAAATATTATAAAATAATTGTGCCTATATAAATATATTTACGAGGATTGAAATAAAAAGGTTTATAGAGTTGCTCACAACAAAATTTTATCATTTTATCTAGTTCAGTATTTCTGTTTTCCACATAAAGTTCCTTATCATAATAACACTTTATGTTATAAAAAACAATATATAAAGAATGAACCAGATTAATTATTTTGTTCTAATTTGCAAACAAACGGTTCATAGTTCATTTCATTTATTTTCACCAGCAATCAACATTAATTGTAAAAATTAACTCCAAAAAATAAATAATTATTATCTTTCTCATTTGTTTCCTCCAATGTCTCAAGCATATTTCCAACTCAATATATAGAAAACAATAATCTTTAGCAAATATGAAAAGAATATATATTGCCTAGTGATTTATCTTAGTGGAAATCTGTATATACAAACAACAAAGTTTGAAGATTTTAAATGGGAGAATCATCTAAGAATTATGAATAGTGTTAGATGAATCACACAAAAAGCTTAAGCAACAAAAATAGACCTCATAAAAAGAATGCAGGTCATGTCAAATAAATGATCTTTAAAAAAAAAAAAAATTCATATCTAATTATAGGCAACGATTATCCGGGCCTAAAATTCGATGACATGACATTTTTTTTCCAATATATACCGTTCATTCTATTAATTTCCTATTTTCAATTTTCTGCTATACAAAATATGCGGCCTATCATGCAGCGCCATATTAACAGCGGCCCAAATGGTCCAAAGCCCAAACAATTACTGACGCGTGGCAACGCTGGATTGAAAATTTTGTGCGCAATTCTTCGCTATGTGCCCTTCGTAATACCGAAATTTTTATTTATAATATTTTCTCAAAAAAAAAAAAAAACCAAAACACTCCTGTATCTGAGAAATTCGATTTAAAAAATGTTAGACTAATACTAATCACATGTTGTTGGTAAAATATTTAAATCTATCTATTTTCAGACAATAATATTAACGTATTACTGGATAGTTATTTTTCCTATCTTTGTCATAAACTTGGTAATGAGTTCATTGTGATTTTATATTTTAAAGTATAATTGAGTCATCCTATGTCAACTAACTTGTTGTGGAGCTCACCCTACTGTGTGTGCGCGTGCACGACTGCACGCAGGGGCGGACTTAGATTTTTAATTTATTAGATCAAATGTAAATGGAGATTAATCCTATAATTATTTTTGTTGTTAATGAGAGTCAATTAACCCCAATTCTTTAAGATGGCTCCACCCCTGTTTCTATGCCATGTTGTAACAGACTTCTTAGATATTGAGATATTACTTAAACAACTATTTAGTTTAAAAATTATCAAAAATAAGAAAATGTTGCATATATCCCAAAACTGCTTAGCAATAATCTGACAAGTGGATAATATTAGAATGAAGCTCAAGAGTTTGGGTAGAGCTATCCCTAGAAATAATTAAGCGTTTTTACAGATGTTTTACTATTTATTATGTGATTTAAATTTTCAATGATATAATTTTAATGCTTATTATATTAATCACTAAACAATATTCAAATTACATGAAATTTAGTTAGTACATTACGTATGTTCAAAAATATACTTATAAGTTCCAATTTAAACTTTCTAACTTATTTCAATTAATTTCAAAATAATATCAGAATTGTCAAGATAAATAATTCTCCAATAACTCTTTCTCTAAGATTAAAACAAATTTACATTAATAAACGTACTATTTGTAGACACTGATATCGTGCAGATACGTACAATACCACAATTAAAGATATATGAATCATTTAAATATTTTGGAGTGAGGCTACGGTACTATGCATAGCACGGTTTGGTCTGTGCTACGGCTCAATATTTGAGTTTTCAAAATCCTAACGGTCGATCCGAACCGTTGAACATGATTATAAAATGAATATGTACTTGCAAACCAAATTTTACATTTTTTTGAATTTTTTTACTATTTTTTAAGATAGGTAGAAAATCACTTCATCTGAAAATTATGAACCATCCAAAAACAGTGATTTTCTACTTATCTAAAAAAATAGTAAAAAAATTTGAAAAAATGTAAAATTTGGTTTGCAAGTACATATTTATTTTATAATCATGTTAAACGATTTGGATCGACCGTTAGAATTTTGAAAACTCAAATATTAAGCCGTAGCACCGACCAATCCGTGCTATGCATAGTACGGTAGCCTCACTCAATATTTTGATGGAAACAAACACGAAAATTGTTCCCATAATTTAAGCTCAAAATTTAGATGAAATAACCCAAAATTACCTGCGTGGGCTACAATTAAGTTGTTAGAATAAATAGGCCCAATAACCTAGCCCTGGCCCGACAAAAAAACAGCTCGGCAGGGACAAAATCGTCAACAAATTGAAAATAAATCTATAACGGAAAGTAAATAAAAGACGAAAAAGATATGACCTAAAAAAAAAGAGACTGAAGAGGATATCTTTATTCCCTGCAATTATACAAATCAGATTCGACTGATGAAGATCTTTTCCCACCGCCAGATCAAATCAGATGATCAAAGTATTGATAGCAGGGCCCTGTTATGCTAATTTACATGTAGAGCACAACCAAGGGTCTAGATTCTAGAGTATTCATTTCAAAGGTGCGAGAGATATATAAATAGATGAATCTGACCTGAGCGACCAAATCGAGAGAGACTTGAAAGAGCGGCTGCACCGAGCAGATCAACCAAGAGATAGGGGAGGATCGAAGGCTGTGCAAGGGACAAAGGAGGCGGAGAGCCAGCGTCGCGTAGCTGATCTAGCGTCTATGAGGTAAATGAGAATCGGTTGCTCTTCTCTGTTTTTTATTACTAGATTTTCTTTGAAATTTGAATTTGAGTATCACGATTTAGAGAACTTAAATCGGTTTAAAATCGATGTAGTGTTTTAAAGACTGGATCGGTCTCTGTGTGTTTTTCAAAATTAATTTGTTGATGTGGAGACTTATTAGGCATGAAAATTTGTTGATCGTTGATGATATGTTAGCTGATTCCATTAGAAACAATCCTGAGGTGTCTTGTAGAAATTAATTTGTTGATCGTCGATGGTATGTCTTGATCCTTTAGAAACAATCCTGAGGTGTCTTGTATAAATAAGACACAAGGGCGAGCGTAAGCTGATAGTAGGCTGAATGTTGGGACCATAGCATAATTGTTGTTACAGCAACAACAAAAAAAACTGAAAATGAAAACTAAAATAAGAACTTTAATTATTGGCACCTGTTATGTGTTGGGCTAGTTCCAATTAGCCAAAAACCAACACACACAGTATTAGTTAAGATTTTTTATGAAGTTGTGATAACCTCAGCCATTGACCTCTCAAGAGTCACACAACATTTACTATTATAAAGGGTCTTCGGATTAAAAATGTGAAAAATAATACAAAATATTCTAAACAATTACTAGAATAGATTATGTAAATCATTAGTTAAGATAGGATCTCTAACCGGTAACAGTGTTTGACACCTTGGTAAAAATGTTATTTTCTATTGTATATCTCGCAAATATATTATGCGAAAATTCAGACAGCTTACTTGGATATTTTATTTTGTATTCAGATAAGCATACGAGTTTAGTCATAATTAATGGTCCTCAAACATAATATCGCATTTGTTGTTTGCGAGAGTTTGTAATATTAAAACGAACATTTCTTAGGATGTTGCTTGACTTGCTTCGGTCATTTGGTTTTCGTAGAGTTTTTTAATGACAATCGTATACCACTGACAAACATGAATTTTCGGAATGATAACTTTTGAAAGAATCATATTTCTATATGAGGAAAAAAACTCACTTATTTTGCTATATATTGTTTCTTGATTATACATACTGAAGAATATTGATGAGCAAATACTGTTGCACATATAGAAAAATGGATGAAAAATAATTGAACTCTTATTAATCTAACATTTCCAGTGCAACTCTTACCTTTTTTTTTTTTTAATTTGCTAAAAATGTTCAATCAGTTTATTATGTTTACCAGGAGTAAGTCATTGCTCTTATTGGCAGAATGCATATTATGATGAACTCCATAGTTTATTTTATACCTGCTTTGTAAATCCTTGATTGGATCCCAATATTATGACCAAAATGACAGTTTGATGATACCAGTTTCCAAAATTAGCTTATCAATTAATAATGTCTGGTTTGCATATAAATTAGATTTTTCAGTCCTTGTCACAATTGTTCTTAATATGTTCTAATTTTTTTTTTAATTCTTGTAATGTAGATACTTATGAGGTTGCATCATTAGTCATGGAGATTTGGCATGAGTGGTTTAGGAAATGAAACGTATGTGTTTCTTGACGCCACCTCTCCACAAGAACACTGATAAGAGACCAGCTGCAATCACATACTCCTCATAACGACTTATGAGGGTCCCATGAGAGCCTCTGTCCCAGGTGAACAGAGGCTGAAGGTATTCTCCTTCAATCACATGCCGTGATCTATGGCCAGCCTGTAATTTGAGGAGGTGGATATGTGGGGCCGGTGCCGCGGGCTGGGACGACACGGCCGATGGTGACAGTGGGGTCGATCAGAGAGGCAGGGACTCTGAATAAAGTGTGGCCGGTAGGTGTAGTGCTGCTGGCAGGTGCAGTGTGTCCAGTGGGTAGAAGCGAAGGCTACAATATTTGGTCAAGAGGTGAGAGGGGACGGAGAGACCCATGAAAATTTCAATGGAAATGGTGCAACGCCAGTGTACAAGATTCAACCGCCCCTACTGGTAGAGTTATACGGCACAGTGTACAAGGTTCAAGTGCAATATTTGCTTCAACGGTTGGATTAAAGATCTGCAATTTAGTTAGCGGAGTTGATTTTGTCATTTTAGTTATATGTATGCTAATCGAGTAGATTCATCACGGCTCTTGTCTTGGTTTTTTTCATTTTTTTTTTTTTTTTGTAATGTATAATTTGCTTCTACTTTGAGAGTTGAAAGGTAACATTGTAGTAGCAATTTGATATCTGGCATTTGAAATTTTTTCTTGGCTCAAATGATGTTTGTTGGAACATTATGCAACAAGTTGGATTTGTATATAAAATAAAAGTGAGGCTGTTACATAACACGAGATCACCAACTAGGGGTGTAAACGGATCCGGATTATCCGATCCAAATCCACTTTGTATTCGAAGATAATCTGAATCCGAATTAAACGGAGCGGATAGTATCTGGATTCGGATCCGGATATATTCAAAGTGAGGAGAAAATGTCCGAATACGGATTCGGATAATTTTTGCGGATCCTAAAAGGAGCGGATATCTGTATATATCCGGATACGAATCTTCACGGATCCAGTTACAGCGGTATCCAATAGCTCCCCACTCCGCTGTTTGAAGCGCTGCTTCCTCCCTAAATTTTCTTCTAATGTGGGATTAATATATCAACCAATCCGGACGTCGTTGCTTTCGAGTTTGAACTGAATTTTTTTTTTTTTTTTTACTTTAAAGCTTGGCCGACAGCGACATACTGCTTTGAAGTTTGTTCCTATTGTATAAATTATTCTCCATTTCTATATTCAAGAACACCTCCATTTTTTGTTTTCTTAATTTAATTAAATTTTTTAGTTAATATTTGTATCTTAAAATTCATATGACTCAATTATCCGATAATTATTCGTTTAGTATCCGTATTCGAATCCGTATTCGTGGATTATCCGTTCTGTATCCGTATCTGTTTAAGGTGGATTTGATTTTACATTTTGACATCCATTTACTATCCGTATCCGTATTCGTATCCGCTCACTGAAATGTGAATATGGATATGATATCAGCATTATCTGCTCCGAATCCGCTCCATTTTCACCCCTATCACCAACGGTTAAAAGTAGACATTAAAGATGATTTTTTTTTTTTTTAAATCTTGTCGAGGGTTGTCAAGTGTCAAGTGTTAACAGATGATTTTGTTACCGTCAGAAATTATATAATACTCCAATGACGGTTAAAAAACCAACGTTATTTTCATCGTCGGTGATATGTTTTTTCTTCGTACCTTTTGTTTTGCATTAATTAAGCATGTTTTGTGATGAGAGTTTAGGCAACCATACTTTTATCTGGATTTCAAAAAGAGCGTAGACAGCTGCTATAGAAAGTTTCATGCCACAACCGATTTCACAAACTCTCTTAATTAAAGTCTTCAATTAGGCATTTTTGAGAAGAGAGGTCAATATATTTGTATCACGAATCAGATTTTGATATATTGATTCAGATGATGTTAATTTTTCATATGATCAGAAATTATATGATCGAAATCTGATTAAAGCATTTTTGTGAATATTTAAAACGATCTCGAATGTTTGAGATCCTTGAACCTTATTTCTATTAAAAAAAACAGAGTTTTAGATAATTATTTACCTCTAAAATTAAAATCCAGAGAAGATGAATAAATGAATATGAACAAAAATGACCAAAGTTACAAATGTTTAGAACCAATCTCTTTATTCTTCATTGACGCACATAATAGTTTATTATTACAATTCTTCTTATTATTACAATTCTTATTATTATTGTTATGTTCCAAATATATCTTTATTATTACAATTCTTATGCCATCTACATTTAATTTTTTTCCCTAAATAAAAAGGATATATTTGGATTGGTGATGCTATTCTGAATATGATTCAATTCAAAAGTCAAAACGAATTTTGAAATACTAAAAACAACACCGGATTAGCTTTATTCTAATGACCAAATAAAAAAGAAATATAAATTAACAGGATAAGCGGCTTTCCCTCCAACATTGTTTAACTATATATGCATTTCAAATCCCTCTGGCAAGAAATTGTTGAAACCAAGAATTAGATCACGGTTGCCTTTGAATAGATCTTTGACTCTCATAATCACCTCATTTGTATCAATCCTGCAGAAAAGAAATGTATGAATAAATTGTTACTTGCCAGCATAAGTACCAAATTTGGTTGTTCAAAGTATATATTCAATTGAAAAATAATATACCTTTGGCACTTAAAATCCTTCATAACCTCTAAAAACTCGTCATATTTTTCCTTCTGGTCTTGAAACATCTCTTTGACCTTTTTCAGATAATCCAAAGCATCATTGGTAGTCAATTTTGCCCCGCTCACAGAAGCCTGCACAACAGTTGGCTGTGATTGCACCGACCTGAAGGAAAATAAACACGGAATAACAAAATTTAGATCTTTTATTACACACCAAAGGCAAAATATTCCAACTTTCTTGAACCCAGCATTCCTTTCTTCTGATTTGTTAGTACTGATATATTACTATATTTCAACGATACTAATAAGCTTCTATTTCTTATATAATATTTTCTTTTTATCTCAATCTTGACGACGTACTTTCTTTCAGTAATGCTTCTCGAAACAAATAAGTACATAGCACACAATATATATATATATATATATATATATATATATATATATATATATATATATATATATATAGAGTAGGGCTATTGTACTTCGCGAAGTAAAACGAAGTTTTACTTCACGCTCATACTCCCATTTCCAAAATTCAAATCGTCGATCCGAACCGTTCAAGTTGTTCTCCATTTTGAAATGTGCTTGGAGACCAAATTTTACATTTTTTAGAATTTTTTTACTATTTATTAAGCCACTTTGAAAATCGCTGATCCATTGTGAACAGTAAAAAAATTCTGGACCAATGGATCAGCGATTTTCAAAGTGGCTTAATAAATAGTAAACAAATTCCAAAAAAATGTAAAATTTGGTCTCCAAGCACATTTCAATATGGAGAACAACTTTAACGGTCAAATCGACGTTTTGGATTTTGAAAATGGGAATATGAGCGTGAAGTAAAATATTGGTTTTACTTCGCGAAGTACAATAGCAAAATTCTATATATATATATATATTTGAACAAATATAAGGGAGTTGGCTATGGTGCTATGCGTAACATAGAGGGCCTCCGTGCTACGACTCAATATTTGAGTTTTCAAAATTCTAACTGTCGATCCGAACCGTTCAACATAATCTCCATATGAATATGTACTTGCAAACCAAATTTTATATTTTTTTAGAATTTTTATTATTTTTTTAGATATGTAGAAAATCACTTGATCAGAATGGAATTTTCAAATCAAATGATTTTCTACCTATCTAAAAAAATAGTAAAAAATTCTAAAAATATAAAATTTGATTTGCAAGTACATATTCATATGGAGATCATGTTGAATGATTCGGATCGACCGTTAGAATTTTGAAAACTCAAATATTGAGCCGTAGCACGGAGGCCCTCTATGCTACGCGTAGCATATTAGCATTTTCCCAAATATAAGTATTTGGACCACAAAATATGACAATAATTTACCAATTGCATTTAATATGTTGTCTTTTGGATGAACAGAGTTTACAAATCTAATAACAATGACACGAAAATAAAAAAAAAATTATAGCAATAGATTTTTATGGATTGCTAGCAGATTATATTAACAACAAAAGGGCCTAAAAATATACAACCATGCAAAAAAAGAAAAGAGAAAAAACAAGTTGACAATTAACCTAAAAAGGTAAACACCATAACTTCTTTTTTTTTCTTAATTAACTCTAAGTTGATCTTAACTTCTAATTTCTATAAGACAGATACAACTCACAATTGTAAGGGGAATAATATAATAAAACTCATAGATATCCTACCAAATCAAAGCTACAGAAGCAGCAAAAGGTTAACTATATTAACAAAATACAAATAACAATTAAAATAAAGAGAGAGCTCACGGATCCCCCTTCATCTATCTCAAAGGCTCAGATTCGATCTACCTTTCACTGTACTTCTGGAGAGGTGGAGGCAAAGAAACAATTGAAAGGAAAAAAGAGCCGCCAAGGAGATGAATAGAGGAGGTGAGAAGCCGCTATTATGTATAATTAATGATATAGCTTTTCTATTTGAGCAATGTAATTAAAGCAAATTTAATAAAACCAAATATGGAAGTGCAGAAAATCTGCTAATATGATCTGATCATTTAGATCTTTTTTCTTCGTATATAGATTTTATAGATTTAAAAAACACAAAATAAGAAAAAGTAATCTGTTAATTAACATCTAATTTATATTTTCTTTCCTTCATGTATAGGATTTGTATCTAAAAAAATTATGAACGGTATCTATTCAAAAGAAAGTCATTGATTTTGATTATACCTTAAAAAATTTATTCCTTTTAGATAAAAAAGAAATTCATTTTAATATGCTATGATTAACATATAAATTGAAATGTTTAATGAACGTACGTACAGTACTATAAATTCAATTTTTAAAATACGAGTATTTTTAGCGTATAATATATTTTTATTTGATATACATACTTCTTAATTTTAATTATTTAAATTCTAGAGATTAATTATGACAAGTAATCCTTGTATTTAAGTATGTAAGAGCTATATGTATCAATATTATCCCAGCTTGTAATTACAAACTTGAAATAAAAATAATATATTATTTGTTATTGAAAAAAACAGTCCAACCGATTAACCTATCAGTCTGATCAGTAAACCAATGACTCGAAGCTCAACTGGATTGATTTCTGATCAGGTTATGGTAAAATTGATTTGTTTAACAACTCGATCAATTTGGAACGGGCTAGATTCGTGTATATTCGAATATGCAACGATTACTGTGAATTTGCATCCTTAATTAAATGACATTTTTAAAATGAAAAGAAATTATAATTAATTAGAAATTAAATCGAGTATCTCACAATCATATAAGGGAGTTTAGGAAAAAAATTGGAAAAAAAATACGAAAAAACCATATAAGGGAGTTTAGAAATAATTTGAAACAAAATAGAAATATTAAGACATCTACATATGGCGAGTACTTGTCCAAATAAATTTAGACTTCTATACGTAAAATAACATAAAAAATATGCATAAAATAAGAAAAAAAAGACAAATTATTTGATTGGAGGGCTGATATTCAATCCGATACTTCAACTTTTAATCATAGCCGTTGGCGGATCAGAACATCTATGTGCTTAATATAAGAATAGAGATACACAAATTAAGGTTATCCAGACTTAGATGAGATTAGGTTTGGATTAATTTTTAAGAATTTTAAACTTGCAAATAAAATAATCCCAAAATCAGTTATGGCTTCAAATTAGCCCCAATAATCTTCAATTAGGCATTAAGTGGATATTTATTACGAGAGATATTCTTGACATAAGAGAAGAGGTCAATATATATTTGTATCACGAATCAGATTTTGAGATTTTGATATAGTAATTAAGACAATGTTCTTCATATTAGAAATCGCATGTTCGAAGTCTGATTAAAGCATTTTTTATGAATATTTAAAGTGATCTCGGATGTTTAAGATTACTTGAACATTATTTTTGTAAAAGCAAAAAAGTAGAGTTTTAGATAATTACTTACCTCTAAAATTAAAATCTAGAGAAGATGTATAAATGAATTAGGGCTGCTAATGAGCGGGCTTCGGTTCATACTCAGCCCTGTTCAAAATTTAAATATGAAGTGTCCAGTTCATGATCGGCTCAAATATGAAGAGCTTTTGTCCATGATCAGTTTGTCCAATTTTGTTCAGCAATTGTCCATGATCATTACTTACTCAAGTTTGGAAAACGTCCAGCAATTGTCCAGCAATTATCCATGATCATGATCATTAAGTATATTCCGAATTATATGCCCTCCAATTAAGTCCAGGGCGCATGTAATTGGAGCACGGTTTCACCTCCTTAAATTTATTTGGTCAGATTGGTAAAAAGTTAAAATGTGCGTTCAATAAATGGCTCCATATGCAATTATTAAGGGAAAACCAAAAATCCCAATCCCAATAAATAAAGAAAAATAAAAATCTTGACCATAGCAAAGGACAACACAGCAGAGAAAACAAAATGGTGAAATTATATCATATGCGCACAAATGAAGCTAAGAAAAGGGTCAATGATCCATGACCAGTGATGAAATATCTCTAAATATCGAGACTGATTTAACAACAAACTAAAAATCAGGTTCAAAAACATATACAGGACCACACTAACTAGCTAACTACATTCAATTAAACATAAACACCAAATTCCCAATGTTAAATTGAGGCTCCATTTTCTTCACCATCTCGCGTAATACTCATTCTCCTTCAATTTCCAGGTATCAAAATAATAGAATCAGTGCAAAGAGAGAGATCAAGTCAAAATAATTAGATATGCCAAACTAATGAAATCAAGGTCAGCACAGGGACAGGGAAGAACTTGACCCTCAAACAACCAACATAAGTAACACAAGGAAGAGAGACAATGAGTTTGCATTACCTGTTAATAGATCCAATCAGCACCCAAGAGATAATGAATGATGCATAAAATTCCAAATCAGCCCTAACTGGGTCTGTACCAGTATGGCATTCAGAACTGGTACCAGTCTCCCTTAAGTTTCTTATCAGGTCTATTATAAATTTACAACAAGATTTCCAAATATATATATCTCTAAATTTGTCAGAATTTACAAAAATGGGTATTTAGGGCTGGTACAAAGGACATAAATTAACTACTCGGCCCGTTTGCCCACGAGCCGTCTGTTATAACTTTCTCTTTTCTTTGAGATCTCATGATTAATTATGAACAATTCAATTAATAGCCCAAAGATCACCAATACCGAATATTTCACAAACAAAACTTAATATGATCTATTGTTTAAGATGACATACCTTGATTAACAGCGGAAGATGTAATGGCTGCCATCTTCTTTCTTCTGACTCCTAATGGTTACTCTTCTTCTCATAATTCAGTTTCTCTCTCTAACCCTATTTCTTTATGCGTTTCTTGATGGAGAAGAATGCGACTCTTAGCAGGGAGAGAGAGGACCCAATCCTTTATATAACATTTAACTCTAAATCTGATACGTCTATCATATACCAATTCAACGCTTAAGATTAATCACAGATCTAATGCTCTAATTATAGAACGATCTATTCATGACTTAATTAATCGGGTCACATTAAGATTAGAAACTGCATAACGTTAAAAGTAAATGAGCCAATTGCAGTTTCTAATAGCAGATTTCTAACACCGTCCTGTCCATTTAGCAGGCCTAAATCTGAGGCAAGAAACTGAGAATGAGATCGATGGCTGCTCAAACGGACTTGTTCATGGACAACTCAATGGACAACTCAACGGGCTGTTCGGTAATCGTCCAAATCTAGTTCAATTGAAAAATATAATTTGATATTGAACCGAACTATGGGCTCTGATCGGACCACAACTCGTCCAATATTAAAAAATTAACTACTCGGCCCGTTTGTCCACGGGCCGTCCTGTCCATTTAGCAGGCCTAAAATGAATACTAACAAAAATGACCAAAGTTACAAATATTCAGAACTAATATTCATATTTATTTATACAACAACTGATGCGCATAATAATTTATTTTTTAATATTTTGAGATTTCATTAGGCAGCCAAGAGCCAGACTTTCGCTCTTTGAGAAAGGCGTTTCCGAGCGACAACCCTAGAGCCGCCAGCTTATCTCTTCAACCCACACTTCAAATCCGTCCATCATTTTCATTCTTGTAGATCTCATCTCCGATACATCATTCTCTCCTCCTCATCTCGATCGGAGTGCGACGGTGAGTAGATCTAACCGTCAGAGTGCGACAGCGGTCGATCGGAAGGACGGATCCGATTGTGGAGCAAGATGGGAATTAAGGTATTAAAGTGATTATGAGTGTATATAAGTAGGATTAGAAGATTAGATCTAGTTAAAAAATATATCTAAAAATTTCGGAAGTGATTAAGAATGATTAGAGTAATTTTGAGAATTTCGTAAGAATAAAATAGTAGATTTACGAATTAGAGTCACTTGACTCGTTGTAAATATATTTTTTATCAATCAAATTGTTAGTAGACATTAAAGCCACTTACCTTCAAAAAAAAAAAATTATTAAAAAAAAGTGGCACCAACGGCACCACCCTTTTCATCTGAAAGATACCAAAATTTTACCGTATCATTCTTCCTTTACAATTGACGACATCAATTTCGGATGGCAAATTTGGAAATAATAACAATTGTGGATAAAAACGAATAAGGTACAACTGTAAATGTATACAGAAACAAATAGATTTTTTTAATTTAATATATAAAAGACTAACAAAAAATCCAATAAATATTTTATTTCCAAATAAATAAACTTTTATGCTCTGCAAGATCCTATATAAAGGCATCATATAATTAATTGATATTTTTGCAGGGAAATGCCGTATGCGTACTATTTTGAGGCAGTACAGCATGTAGCCATGTGAACTCTGTGCACTTTGTTGATTCATTGAATAGTGTAAAATACTAAAATATATATCTACCACTAACAACTTTGGTGATTTTTTCTTTTAAAAAAGTAAAGAAAAAGTACACTTTTAGCCTAAGGATGATAGGTTGACTAATAAGTTCAAGAAATAATGATATCAAATTGGCCTTATTTGACCAGTGCTTCTTAATCAGAGTTTCAAAGAGACGCCAATATCAATATATCATTAAAAAAAATTGAAATTTGAAATTACAGTTCTTAAAATGGCCTAAATTATTTCATTTCGAGGTTAGCAATAGAAAAAAAATATGGCAATCAACTGCAACATGTGCAAAATACCATAATAATAAAATTTAACATTAGAACTTTAATTATCTCATATTTGAAAGTTTTTCAAGATGACAATAATTATATATTTGTGTTACCTCAGATGTAAAAAAGGTACAATTACACTTTTAAACAATATTTGTTGCATAATTCAATTTCAGCATAGATTAACATTGCTAAGTGACCAAAATAAATTATCATCAAATACTATAATAATATTCTAGTTCATAATTATCAATTACACGGTATGATAATAGATACAAAATATCTCATATTATATCCCTATTTAATATAATCTAATGAAATTTTACATTTTTTTGAATTTTTTTACTATTTATTAAGATGGGTACAAAAATTCAATGGTTTGAAAATAACGATTTTGTAAAGTACTTAATAAATAGTAAAAAAATTCAAAAAAATGTAAAATTTGATCTTCAAGCACATTTTAATATATCCATCATATTGAACAGTTTGGATCGACTGTTTGGACTTTGAAACTTGACGATGTAATTCGATGTCACCAAAAACGGTGTAATCCGATCCCTCCTCATAATAATATTATAGTTCATAATTCTCAATTGCACGGTATGATAATAGATACAAAATATCTCATATTATATCCCTATTTAATATAATCTAATGAAATTTATTGATATCTCTATGTGTTACATTGGAGATTTTTTTTTCTTCCCTATTATTCATACAAAGGAGAACGCTCTTTTCATATTTGTCCATCCAATCTACAATTACAGATCAATTCACATTAAGAAATGCTTTTAAAAAATCAGCAGTCGATTCAATCCAATCCGTTTATTTTAGATCAATTGGATAATACATGCAATTGAAAGGCCTTCTTCATGCCATTTTTTAAATAATAGATACAAACCTACAACCTATTACATGTTAGGTTACTTTAATTAACATACAAATAACAATAAACATTTTTCTGAGAAATTTTTTCATGCTGATGCAGTGATGCGAATTAAAATGGTATTAAAAGATATGTATTGAAAACTCTTTTCAAGACAATCCACAAACGCCAATTTATTTTTCTATTTACTTGCACCAATGCTTAAAATCTGATAAACTTTATTATAATTTGTAAATATAAAAATTCTTTTTAAATTTCGTCCAATATGTGGAAATTTTCTTATTTTGCTTAAGAGTTAAAAAAATATCTTTCAGCACAAAAATTATTTATGAATTTTGAAATTTAAAAGGCTAGATCTTCAGCTTTCTCTTAAAAAAATTATAAAAACTTGATTATATATACATTAAAATTGTGAAAGACATGTAGAGTCTGACTCAACAAATTCCCCACTGAAGAGTTGGAATTAAATTATTTCCAGCCTCATGACAAAAATCATAGGTCTTTTAATTTAATTAATTTATTTTCTAGGGACCTTTTCTTTTACTCTTTTACTTTAATTGTGTTTGATGACAGCAATGCCAATAATTCATCAATAGCTTGTTGTTTCTCTACAGTGACATATCATCTCTATTAGAGGTGGGTTAGGGAAAGAAATGTTTCTTTTAAGACCATGAAAGGGCCAAAAATATATATATAAATTATTTCTTTCCTAATCAGATGTGACACTTTATTTGAATATTTAATTTCAAAGACCTTTTGTCTTGCAATATTTTTTCTCTCTACTTTTAATTTGAGAAAGAATCAGTTGACACTTGACAATATGGTTATTTTGATTTTTTTTTTTTACAATATATTAAAAGTTCAAATAAATTAAAAAAATTGTAAAGTCAATTTATGGGTATGTTATTGTAGATATGGATAGCCTAACAATTAAATTTCATTAATTTTAAATATTATTTGATGGTGCATCAAAAATTATTAAATTAGAACCGTTGAAATTTCAAGTTAATTCATGTATGATTAAAAATACATCAAATGTCAATTTCAATTTTAGATCATTATTTTTAAAAATTATTAGACTAGTCAAAATAAAGAATTATCAATTGATCGCTCTCTTTTAATTTATCTCACTTCATAACAAGTTAGTACTCTTTAGGTATTTTTTTTCCTTTTCAGATAATAAATGCGTTATTCTTACATATAAAAAAAAATTAAAAATAGACATTTATATATGTCAATTTAATTTTTCTCTCCAAACTTTTATTTGTTCGACTTCGTCTGACAACACCATCAATACTCCAGAGTTTATTTTTTTTTAGTGAAATAAATAACTTAACCATTTCTTTTATGTATAAAATTCAACTGGGTTGAAATTCAGATATAAATTTTTATTTATGGAGCAATACTTTTGACCAAATATGCAAGGTGTAGTTTTGTACATTTTATGAGAAAATTGGATCGCAGGAGTTATTAAAAATTGTAGGTTAGTTAAAAGATGGTTATGACAAATTAAAAAATGTTCATCCATGATTGACCTATTCATAAAAATCTTAACCTAATACTTACAAAATATTATTTTGATATTTTGTATTAGATTAGTATTTACGGCTGATGCAACACCTTTTAAATTAGTATTTTGTATTAGATATTTTAAGGCTGAGTAAGAAGACTTTCCATCCAGAGATAGGCGGCAAGGGGTCTGAATCCCCTAAAATGACTTTAATTTTAAATTTATTTTGAGTTTAAATTTGTACCGTTCAATCATAATCTGGACTGATTCCACTCAAGTTGAAAATTCAGGCACCTCTTTAATATTTGTGGACACTCATTTCACAAAAAAAAAAAGCCATGAATATTCAAATTGTATCAATTTTTGGTTAGAAAATTATTAAGGAGATCCTAAATGACCCCCATATATATTTCTCATAAACATTTAATTGCTGACCCCCATATAGCAATTTTGATAAGAGAGCGATACAAAAATGCAATTGTTAATGATGTAAGAATGTAAGATTTGGTTCTCTCTATCTTTTCTAAATTGTCATTGCTCTGAAATTTGGGCCTCATATATAGTTGTTTGTTTTTCCGAAATTATATCCGGTTGTTAATTAATGGAGGCCCACAACAATTGGATAAGTTCCAAATGGAGAGGATAAATTAAGTTACTTTCTCAAAGATTCTAAATTTTTATGTAACGTCACTTTCTCTCATTTTTTTTTTTGGGTACAACATTCAAGACGATCAACATCATAATTTAATGCGGATGTTATCAAGTTTTCAATTGAATTGCTGAAATTAATGTTTTGAACTCTAATTAGGGGTGAAAACGGAGCGGATAGTGGTAAAACCATATCCAGATTCACGTTTCAAAGAGCGGATACTAATATGGAAACGGATAGTAAATGGATGTCAAAATGTAAAATCAAATCCACCTTAAATGGATACGGATACGAAGCGGATAATCTACGCATACGGATTTGAATACATATACAAGACGAACAATTGTCGAATAATTGAGTTATATGAACTTTAAGATATAAATTAATAATTAATAAAATTAAGATATGAAAATAAATGAATAATTGCAAGTTGATAGAGAGATTGATGTTGGAAAGTTGGGAGATATAATATATTCCATTGATATAATATATAAATAAAATAAAAAAGTACGTAGTAACAAAAGATAGTGTGGTGTATTGGTTTGTAGCTTGGTTGTTTAGATTCTCTTCTCACATGACATGAGTTTGAATTCCCTTGAAGGCAAAATAATTTCTTTTATACTAGTGGGTCCGAAAATATTTATTGGGTTTCGGATGGGTCCGGATATCTGCTCCGTATCCGAATCCGGATTTTCTGTGAGTAATTGATAACTATCCAGATCCGTATCCGGAATATTCATATCTGTTTAAATCCGGATTCAGATAACAAACGGATTCGGAGCGGACATCCATCCGGATATCCACATCCATTTACAACCCTAAGTCTAATGAAAAACATGAAATATTCTGCACACCGGAGGAATAAGTGTGGAGTGAAATAATAGTGAGCCCTACCTGTATACACAATAAGTGTACCCGAGATTTTTATTTTTACCCCAAAAAAAAAAAAATTTAATATAAATAACCAAGTTTTAAAAAAAAAAAAAATTATACTAAAACCGTAAATAATATTTACGGTTTGAATTCTTTATTCAAACCGTAAAAATTATTTACGGTTTGAAAACGGAATTCAAACCGTAAATAATATTTACGGTTTCAAATCGGATTTTATTTTTCCAAACCCGCCCGTGTCTCTCTCTGCCGCAGAACCAAAAAAGAAAAACCCTCCGCTCCGCCCTCCGCGCCTCCGCCCCTCCGCCCGAAGACCGGCGGTGACTCCCTCGCCGCCACCCTGTCCCGCCGCCACTCCCTCTCCCCTCCGCTGCCACCTCCTTCACCGGCTGCCACCTCCTCCGCTGCCACCTGTTCCTCCTTTATCGGCTGCCACCTCTCCCCTCCGCTGCCACCTCTTCCTCCACCACTGCCACCTCTTCCGGTAAGTTTTCGTATTTCGATTAAAAATTAATTAGGGTTTAGGATTACAGTTTAGGGTTACGGTTATTGGTATGAATTGGTGTTGCGAAATACCTCGTTGAATCGTATCGGGTTGTTGATTTTCCCGAGCGATTGATCGATTGTTTTAAATATTTATTGTAGGTAAAAATTTAAATATTATTTCTTTATGTAATTTTTTTCATGTAATGTATTTATTTTCTTCAAAAGAACACACACAATTTTGTATAAATAATTAAATTCACCCAAAAATAAGCAGTTAAAAAAACAGATGATAATTAAAAGTTTTAATCACAGACTAAATTGAATTTACTCTAATTAGTTTTGCAATTTTTTTGCTAATTAAAAAGTTTGAATTAATTAAAATATACCGCTTAAATATAGTTTTCCAAAATAATTGACTGTGAATCGGAAAATTTCATTGTTTGTAAATTCACAAAGAATGTGTATATAGATGTTCTAGATTTTAACCAAATTTTTTATGCTTGATAAAATAGTTTAAATGTTTCAGATTTTAACCAAATTTTAATTTACTCATATAATGTATTGTACATATCGTTTGAGTAGTTCCATTGTTCCTCATTTAAAAAACTTTTAATTATTTTCTGAACAGTGAAACAAATCTGGAGACCCAATTTTATATTAGTTTCTTTTATCTCCACGCATCTCGGACAGTCCTTTTCAAACCGTAATTTTTCTCTAAAAAAAAAATATATTTAGAATTCAAACCGTAATTTTCGTCTAAAAAAAAAAAAAATTTCAGAATTCAAACCGTAAATATTATTTACGGTTTGGGTATAAATTTAATTTTTTTTAAAACTTGGTTATTTATATTAAAATATATTTTTTTTGGGGTTGATAGGGCCATGTTCCACAGGCCCTTTTACTTGTTCTAAACTGGGCCATAAACGACTGGGATTCGGACCTCGCTAAGAGGCCAACCCGATGTCATATGAAAAGCCCAAAGATTCACTAAGTCGGGGCCCAATACAGCGGCCTCAAATCATATAGCCTTAAATGGGGTTTTGATAACCGACATACGGGATGATAGTGGAAACGGCTAGCTTAATGCCCCCATTCCAGTAACGGCTGACATAACTACCCACGTTCCCCATAACTGCCCGAGATGGCAGTTATGGCTGGACTATATAAGACAGTGATTCCCATGAATAAGGGGACACTTTTTCCAACTATAAGAGAGATCACACAGGATAGAGTACGAATCTCTCACAATCCACCCTGAGTTCATAACTCCATTCACATCTCGGCCTGCCATCCCATGGCAGGACGAACCCAACTCAGCCCAAATTTCCATACGGCCTCATCTCCCGAGATAGGACGTATCAGGAGTAAAAATAAAAATATCGGGGAGTAAAATAATAGTGAACACTACATGTAGAATAAGTGTGGAGTAAAATAAGTTGTGATGAAGTTTGTTACTTCATGTTGATATTATTTTTACTTCTCGTTTTACAATGCAACGGTACAAATGTGAAATAAATAGTTGACTCACCTCTTATTGCACAACCAAAGCACTGGTGCAAGTCAATACAAAAATTAATTAGTGCCTGCTATTTTAATTTCATTTTAATCCCCATCAGCCATGAAAAAAAATTTGCAAACAAAAGAAGTGAACACATCGTTTGGCAGCAAAAGAAATTAATAGAAATCGGAGCAATTTTTTTTTTTCTTGAGGAACTTTGTTGCAATGTCTAAAGAGATTATAAAATAAAATAGGTTTTTTTTTTATATGAAATTGCAGCAAAAAATTTTGTACAGGTGAACACATCGTTTGGCAGCAAAATTTTAAGAACCAATACTAAATTCATCTAGCTAATGATTTACCTGCATGTTAAATTGAAATTTTGACTTGCTAGGAGTCAAGTTGTTTTCCTTGTTATTACTATGTTTATTATTTTCATTTTTATTTCCTGAATTGTCTTACCACCATCAATAGGGATGCAAACGGATCGGATAGTGCTCAACCCATATCCGTATCCGTATTTTTTTTCGGATACGAATACGGATCGGATACTAATCAGATATTAAACAGATACAAATACAGATCGGATATTTTCGGATACAATTACGGATACGGATATAATTTGGATTTCTAATTCAAATTATATATATAATTAACTTGTTACGTCATTACAAAATATATATCTAATTAACTAAAATTCACTATTAAAGTAAAGAAAAGAAAGTGCAAATTTATTCTAATATTAGTCAGGTACGCTCTTTGCTTAGAAACCATATTTTCACATGCCTATTTTTTTTTTTCAATACAACCATTTCTTACATTTACATAAAATTAGTAAAGAATTTATGGTCCAAGAGCTATATATAAAGCAAAATTCACATTAACTAGTACTGGTGAAGGAAAAAAAAAAGATTTGAATGCATAGTTTTGAACTTTAGTATTACAACAATTATTGGTTTGGTTTTATAGAAAAGGAAGAGTCAAATACGTAGACCAAAGAGAAGTAAGTCAGAGCACTAGACATTGCTGCTATCAACAATCATTGACAGATTTTGGCGAGGTGGGATTATTATCGGATATCCGAAAAATTAAAATATACGGATACGGATAATTATCCGTATCCATATCCAATTTCGAAACTCAACCCGTATCCGCATAAAAGATATCCGTATCCGTACCCGAATCCGTAACTATCCGTATCCGAATATCCGAATCCACAAAAATTCGGATCCGGATCCGGATTTTTACGGATAGACCCGTTTGCATCCCTAACCATCATCATCATCATTTTTTAATTATTATTGTTGTTATTGATGATGACCCTCCTAGTCAGATGTTCTGGCTCCCTATTACTGTTTATTTTATTATTTTTCTTTGTTTCTTTCAAGAAAAAAATACACTTTTTAGACAGTAGAAAAAATATTTTTAAGCATTTCTTAGGCTATGCACGCCGAGAAGATTACTTACAAATAGAGAAAAAAAATATATATTGCTACCAACTTTTACCTGATTTTTTGGCGAACTTCGGCATGTCAGGCCCAAACCCAAATATAACGGTGTTGTATACTGTTCTTTGGAGCAAATTCAGGGACACAAATCGGGGATCTGTATCAGTACTGATATAAAAGCCGGAAATAAATCTGCTGTTATATTCCGATCCCAGCCATTGCCCATTGATCGGGCACACGAAAAACTTTTTTCCGTGAAATTCGCGTTAGAGTGGGCAACTCTTGACCAATTCATCATATGTCATCATCATTTTATCTTTTGCTCTTTTTTTTTTCATTTTATTTCCTGAAGAATTATTCTATGGTAGAATACTCTCCACACCGCACCAAATCTAAACTGTGTTAACACCTCTAATCAATGAGTCCATTTTAGGTGTACTTTTCATGATATATTATCTCTTAGTAGTGGAATAAGGATTCCTACATGAGATATTTACCAGTAGCTGCCAAAATATTGTTTCGTTGGAGAATATAATGTTGTTTATGACTTGACTTGACTTGAGGCAGACAAAGATTCCATTCACCAAATGGCATTATATTTTTTCCAATTTAGATAAAATGTTTTATAGATTTTAGTATAATGTTCATCTTTCTAGTTTAATTGACAACTTAATTGTAATTATAAAATTAGCCAACTTATCCAGAGCACATCATCTATATCGAATATCGGATTATATTAATCCAAACCGAGTCAAATTTAGATTACATTACTAAATTCCCATTGAATAATATAGTTTCATTAATCCATCATGTATAGCGTATCTAACTGCTTAATTTTGTAATATAAATATTGAAATGTCGTTATGTAATACCTAGTCAAAGCACATGAATCTCATATCAAACAAATATCAAGACCCAAGTAAATTGGTAATTAAAAGCAACTAGCTATTATAGAGTATATAGACCTCAATTATTATGCATATGTACAACTACTACGAAATAGCATGTACAAAATGCTAATCATGCAAAAAGCAAAATACCCCCTACTAAACACCCACTCCATTTACAAAACCAAACCACAAAACTAGAACACCTCTAGATCTGTTGTCTATGGGTACCCGCCTTTCCACCCGGCATAGGCGTGATTATCCCGGCGGTTGTTCCTGAAAGCGCAACACCCGACCGAGTACACGATCACAATGAAAATCAGAAAGATGATGTTGAGAATGGAAACCTTCTTCCAGTCGGACTTGAGATTTGCGACCACACCAGCCTTGCACGACTGGCAGTCGTAGCAGAGAGTTGTGTTGGTGTTGCTCCATGTTGTACAGTCGGAATTGGTGAATGTTGAGTTAGAGTTCTTGCTCCAGTTGATCGGGCTCACGTATGTGAAGTCACATTCTGACGGTGGCTTACAGCAACCAGACTGAATTTAAAAAAAAATAAAAGGTTATTGTTAGAGAAAGATGTACAATTTATAAATTGGGGGCTTTTTTAAGGTGTCACCAATTGAGTAGGAAGACAATTTATAGGATTATTTGTATTAAATTAGATCGATGCATATTTTTAAAAGATGTAATTCTTTGCAATATTTTTAAAAAGGAAGATTAATTAACTCTTCCATGTGGCAATTCAACTCTTTCTCGCCACAAATTAAATCAGAAATTGTAAATTTCCCTTATTAAAATCCACCAGATACTTTGTTCACACACTACATAAAAATTGAGAATAAGAATTCATCGTACCTGAACTGGAGAAAGATGTTCTTGGTAAAATTCAGCATAAGTCTCATTCTTCTCCTCCAAACTCTGGCAAACCTTCGAATCGACCAAACAAGTCCTAATTTTGGACCAATTCTTGGTACTACTGACTCTCTTTTGCAACCAACTCGAGTAATCCCCCAATCGGTACTCCTTGTACCCCCTTCCTGACACAACCTCTCCCGCCCCCTTGTTCGTCACGACAAACGCGAAGATGGTGAAGCAAAACAAGAGAAGGATCAAGATAAACATAACAAATAGATAGATCCAGAGGAGCCATGTCACTCTACAGCAGGCCCCGATCAGACCCGCTAAAGAGACGAGAAGGAGAAACACGCCAATAGCGATCAAAGGACCTTGGAGGAACTTCTCGCACTCAGTCGCCTGAGTCGAGTGCGTTTTCAACCAGATACCTCCAGCGAGGATCGGAATGGAGAGGAGGAAGGTGAGGAAGTTGAGAATCCCGACAAGGTTGTTGCTTATGCGAAACGCCATTAGAGAGAGAGAGAGATAGGTAGCGAAGAAGAAATGAAGAGGTGTGTGTTGATGAAATTGAAATGAGTTTGTAATGATTTGAGGAGGGTTTTATAGAAAGGATAAAAAGGCGTGTTTCTTTGCGTTTGCGACTTTGCCTTCGTTTTTAGTAATTATTTTGCTAATTTGGTACATGTGGATTTGAAATTTGAGAAAGTTCTCCGGCTTTTCTTTCTGTCCTTTATTTTAGTTTTCTTTCCGACCTTTTTCCGAGTGGGTAGGACCGCAGCGGATAGAATAACAGAGGATATGCTTTAATATTCGTGCCAGATTAAAACGGACGACTCAGATTTCTTTATTCACGATCAGGTATTGCACTGGATCTAATTTCCTTTTTCTTCGTTTCCTTGATATTTCCTTCTGGTTTTGAATAGGATGAGTCTCACGCGCTTGGACCGGATCCCTTGCTACTGCGCCTTCTCGGCCGCCGTCTCTCTCTCACTCGGAGTCTATTACAATTGGTGATATTTAGTGTGGCCGAGTGGATTCCATAATTGTGTAGCGAGTAATTAACAAAACATCTCTGGGTTATAAACTTGTAATCTCGTCGGTGACTCGGCACACTGTGTCTTAAAGGATTTGACCTTCTCCGGAAATGGACCAAAGGCCAGTAATATTTATTTCATTACTTTTAGATTGAGTATAAAATCATTTCTTCAATTTTAGGTAACGCCACATTTATTGATTGCCGCGTGTTATGTTGTGAGTCTTGACCGAAACAAACTCACGTTACAACGCTACATGTCATTCACAGCACAGGAGTATTCTCATGAAAGATATAGATTTTGGATTATCTTGACAAAAATAAAATTATTCGATGAAAAAAAAAATGTGGATGATAATGCATGTACCAAAAGATGAAAAGAGGGTAACATCAATGTTGACCCGTTTGGTCGGTTATTGGTAAACCGTGTCTTCGTGTGATGCGAATTTACATATGTTGTTATTAGCCGAAAATTTTTTTCTTACCACCCTCTAAAATTCAAATTAAATCAATACCACCTGTTTAATCCGAATTCAGATTCCGCCACGTACGCGCACTGGATCTGCGCACGGATCCCAAATCTGTGCGCATAGTGGATACGCGGACCGATCCGTGCGCGTAGCGGATCTGCGGACGGATCCGTGCGCTTAGCGGGTCTGCGGACGGATCCGTGCGCGTAGCCAATATGAGGACTGACCCTGACCCGTTCGCGCAGTGGAGATGCGTTCCTGTTACATTAGCCCTATATATCCAGAAAAGCAGTCCAATTTTTTATTCTTCACTCATTCTTCACCGAAGCTGCTGCATAGGTGCGTTTTTTACCTTATTTTTTTTTTCAAAAAAACATATTTTTTGTATTATTTTTTAATTTAGTGCATTATTTTGTAATATTTAGGTTCATTCAACCAATTATGATTGGAATTGCTTTATATTCTGGTGGTGAAGTATTACAAGGACCAAATGGCGCTTATTATAGCCACCAGATGCCGAGAATGTTCAATGTCGGCTTAGGTTTGGATTTTAGAGGTATAAATAGGGAAGTGTACCAACAACTCGGTATTGACCACCGTAATTATGAACTGGTAATTACCGCAAGGATCAATATTGGCCAAGGCAACCAAACCTGGTTCCAACAGTTTCCGGTACAAGACGATAGCAGTTGGGGGTTATATGTCGAAATGACAATGAATATGAGCACTCCTTTCAAGTTCCTAGAGTTATATGTGGTAGCCAACCCCAGACAAAACCCTAGACAGAACTCCAGACAGAATACCAGACAATTGTTGCAGTTGACTCAGGGTTTGGGGCTCGAGCAATCCGTAGCGGGTCCAAGTCAGGCGCCATCCGTAGCGGGTCCAAGTCGGGCGCCATCCGTAGCGGGTCCTAGTAGGGTCCGATCTGACAGGGGTCGATCTCCAATTCCATCCTCGTCCTCTAGCCGAGTCCAATCTGAAAGGAACCGATCTGGAACCCCAGAACGGCTTTATTATGCTGATAATACGGACGACGATCCTGAAGAAAGGGAGGCAGAGGCTAATTGGGATGATAATGGGGACGGTGGGGTATCAGATCACAGTGATGAGGATACTGGTATTCCTGTTCTTGGCAGGCGGAAGTGGCCTTTATTGGGTCGTGGGGAAAGACACCCGTTTGAGCAATTTCATTACACATCAAGGTTTGAAGAGGCCGATAGCTCTTTTTTTGCGACATGTGAGGTATGTTTGTTAATTTATATAAAATTTTAATTTAATTATTAAATTGTTGTTATTAAATTGATGTTGTTCAATTTTTGTTGTTTCTTTTGTAATTAAAAGGGAGAAAGACATGAATTGTTTGAGGGGATGACATATGACAGCAAGGATAAGATGAAAGATGCAATTAACCACTGGTATATCAAACTAAATAGGGAGATAAAAAATACACACAGCGATACCACCAGGCTGAGGTACAAGTGTGTTGACGCCCGGTGCAGGTGGGCGTTGGTTGCGAGGGCTACAGGCTTTGGTAATACTTGGGCCATCACGAAGAATGTGGCTAAGCACACATGCCACGCATCGGCTTCCAGGTTAGATCATGCACAGTTGACGTCCGCTATGGTCGCCAACTGTATAAAATTGTCATTGGAAAAAAATGCTGATATGTCTATCCGGGCAGTCGCTGACTTATGCGCTGAAAGGTACGAGGGTGTCGTTCCAAAGTACAACAAATTATGGCGTGGCAGAGAGTTAGCAATTGCTCGGGCCTTTGGTAGTTGGGAGGGGTCTTACGGGCTGATTGTCCCTTTGCTAGAGGCAATAAAAAGAACAAACCCGGGAACTGAATATAAGATTGTTTCAAAGCCAACCAAAAAGCAAGGGTATCGTTTTTTCATGAGAGCAGCATGGGCATGGGGACCATGTATTGCTGCAGTCGATCACCTCAGACCCGTCATCAGTATCGATGCTTGTTTCTTGTCTGGCAGATACAAGGGTAAGCTGTTAATTGTAACCGGATATGATGCAGAGAACCAGTTAATCCCGTTAGCATTTGGACTGGTAGAGAGCGAGGATTTTGAGAATTGGGGATGGTTCATGAAGTGGGTGCGGGAGTTTGTAATTGGTTCTGGTAGATTCATGTGTGTGGTATCTGACCGACACAAGGGCATAAAAAAGGTGTTTATTCAAGATGATTTGGGTTGGTGTGAGGAGAATGAGGAGTGTGCCCACCGCTACTGCTCTCAACATGTGTTTGAGAACTTTGGAAAACACACTAAGGATAAGGTTGCTTCCACTTTTTTCAAGGTTATGGTTAAAAAGAAGAAGAGAAGAAGATTGCAAGAAGGACTTGAGGCAATCGGGAGGCGAAATCCTGATTGGTTGGCTTATTTGGATACATGTGGCAAATATAATGAAAATGATGAGGAAGAATCGCCTAAGCCATGGAAGGTGTATCAAGCTATGGATGATGGATCTCGTTGGGAAATAATGACTAGCAACGGCTCCGAATCGCTCAACAATGTCTTCGCCACTTCTCGAAGGTTTGTATTTTGCAATCCTTCTATATTTTTATTATCGTTTTCTTCATTTAATTGTAATTTTTAATTCTCGTAGGTTACCAGTTGCCGCAATCATTGAGAAGACGTTCTACAAGTGTGTCAGTTGGTTTGTTCAGAGAAGAGAGAAGGCTGTGCAATTGCAAGCAGCAGGTCAGCTTTTTTCCACTCGCGTACATAAGAAGCTGGATAAGCACATCGACAAGGTTGGAAAAATGTCAGCGCTTGCATTCGGCCATCATGGAGAATTTATGGTGACCTCACATGGCGAAAAGATTAATTTTGACATGGAGAATGGCAGATGGGTGCACACGTCTAGCGACTGCAGGTACAAGGTAGTTCTGAGGAATGACCATGAGGTGGAATGTATGTGTCAGAAGCCTCAGATGGTCGGAATACCATGTGTTCATGTGATGGCGATTTGTCGCTTAAGGTAAAATTATGTTTTATTTAATTTGGAACTTGAAATTAGGGACCGCATTACTTACTAATTTGTTAACATGATAGGAGCTTGGATCCAAATGACTTCGTCAATCACTATTACAACATTCAAAAACTCATCGACACATGGAGTGGTGAATTTCATGTGTATGACAATCAATGTGATTGGCCGGTGTACGAAGGAGATATCTTAGTTCCAGAGCATCGGTTGGTGAAGTTGGGTAGGAGACGGCACAACCGCATCCAAATGTGGATGGATGTATTGGAAGGACGATGAAGGGGTCACCAAACCAGCAGAGAAACTCTCGAGAGGAATGCGAGAAGAAGAAGGGATGCGAGAGGAAATACGCAATAAGGTCAAGAGGTGGTAGTAGAACTGTTGTTTTTGTCTGTTTTTAATGGTAGTAGAACTCATGTTTTTAATTAAAGTATAACTTATGTGTATTTTTATTGCAGTAGAACTTATGTGTATTTTTATTGCAGTAGAACGGATGTTTTGTTTAAGTCGAAGTTATTAGTTTGAATGATGTAGAACTCATGTTTTGGTCGAAGTCGATTTTGAAGAAATGTAGTGACAGATGTAATAAGGTCATGAAAGACAAACATAAACCAAATAAAAGTAAGAATAACATGATAACTAAATGACAGTCCGAAAAACATACATAAAAGTCCGAATATCTGAATAACTACATAAAAGTCCGAATATCTGAATAACTACATAAAAGTCCGAATAACTGAATAACTACATAAAAGTCCAAATAACTACATAAAACTACCTAGTCGATGGTGTGTACGGCTTCTTCGCGACCTTAACTCTCTTACCGCGCCCCAAGTCATCTTCCTCCGAGTTCTCTTCTTCCACAATCTCCGAACTTGCTTGAGTGAAAGGCGACATATACTGGCGCGATGGCGGTGGTGGGGTCTCCTCTGGTATCTGTCCAAACAAAACCTCCTCAGATGAGCCAGGAACTGTCGAAGGACCGAAAAAAGAAGCTACAGCAGACTCTGCAAATGATGGTCTCCTCTCAGTCTGGTACACTGCTGCACTGCCCTCTGGTGGTGGCTCATCATGTGTGTAGAACTGTGGAGATGAGTAATCCTGAGTGTATATATAACTCGAACCCAAGTCGAACGCAAAATCCTGCGATGTCTGAGTCCTCTCAAAATCCTGCGATGTCGGAGGCTCCTCAAACCGGGGCTCATATCCCTGAAAATAGATGGTTAATAATAGAATAATTTGGTTTTGCAATAAGTAGGTTATTAGAAAAATGCACGTACCACTCGATCTCCAAATCGCTGAAATGCTGCATCAGGCATCGGTGCAGACAATATCTCCGAAAAATCTGGCTCTGGTGTGCTCATCGGCTCTGCTGAATCTTTATCATTCATATCCCCCAAATCCTCGTATCTTGGAAGATCCGCTAGCCTCAGGATCTTGTCTAGGTGGTCCTTGTACCCAGCGACGACCACCGGAGGTGCAGATGAGCACAACATAATCTTCCCCAGCCTCTTCCAGCCTCTGGTGATCCCATATCTTGCTGCTCTCAGAACCTGCTTGATGTTCATAAGTACCTGCGAATAAACCATTTTATCAATATTTCAAAATATGATTACCGTACCTGTATTGAAATAATAAAATAATATAAAAAACTTACAATCTGTGCAGCCGGACCACCGCTAGGGATGAAACCGTACTGAGTGGAGGTCGTGTCGCGTGGTACATGATGCGGCTTCGCATTTATCTCTGAGATCTGACCGAACATGTACACCGTGAATGCACAATTTTCCTGGTACCACTGCCGATAATGCTGGTCCCACTCCTCGAAAGCATAAGTCTGATACATATCAGGAACCATGTCATTCGGACTCATATCCTCCAGTCTCCGTACATGCAAGGCGTGCTCCGTCCGCCAATTCTTACTTACCGCGGTGCACAACGGCTGGTGAAGATCATACCAGTCGTCCTTTGTGATAGGCGGCGGGACTGGAAAAAACTGGGCCATACCAAACTGTCTCATCACCCGTCCAGGGTAATAATGCTCAACAACCTGGTAGTAGATAAGCGGTACCTGCCAATATTTTTCATAGTCTAAGTATCAATTTTAAACTACAATATGATTATGAAATTGTAAACTAGAAAATAAAAAAATAACTCGCACCTGAGCAAACCAGGACTGTCGCTCGCGTCTGCAGATGTCTGGAAGTTTTGTAAGAAAACAGTAAGGCACTTCATCTTGCTCAAAAACCTCGACCCAAAAATCATACGGCCTCCACTCGACATGTAGATCTGGAGTCATCTGCTCGAACTGAGTGCGGAAAAACCAAACTCCCGAAGGCTTGCCGTGCGGAGTCGCGACAAAGGTCTTTCTTGCGCAGAATCTCTGAGCATACGTAGGACATGTCTCCCCGTCCGGATGACCCCAGTCTGGAGCCCAACCGTCTACTGATGGTTGCGGACGACCAAATGGAAATCTCGTCCACGACCAATGCTGAAGGAGACCAATCGGTCCGTACAGACCAGATTTGTCAACCTATTTTCATACAAGTTGCGGTTATTTTTAATACAATAAGAGCAAATAATTTATTTACAAAAAGAAGATTAAGTAATTTATACCCGGCACGCAGTGCATAAGCCTCGGTACAGACATGCCAAGACCGCCACACCCCAATTCATCTGTGGAGGGTCTGCCAAGTCCCTCAGCCACTCCAGCATACAAGCAGGGACGGTGCTTCCAGAGGAATCTGGGAACAACCAGCAGGAGAACAACTCCATGATATAAGCTCGGGTCCACTGATCTACCAGAGCCGGAGGCGCATTTTCTCGCAAAGGTCCTCTATAAATACAAACTAATTTAGTACAGAGTATCAAGCATCGCAAATATTTACTATTATAAAAATACAACTTACTTGAAAGCCGCCCGTAAAAAAGGTATACTGATGTCGTTCTTCGAAGCAACCTTTGACCTCTTGAGGGCCCTTTCCTTCATCAGGTTGGGTCCTAGCAGTTCTTCGACATCCTTTGTGAAGTCCCCGTACTCCACACCCATCACAGCCCGTCCAGTAATGGGCAGTCCCCAGAGACAACTGACATCCTGGAGAGACACCGTAATCTCTCCAACTGGCAGGTGGAATGTGTGTGTCTCCGGCCGCCACCTCTCGACCAACGCAGATAGAAGAGCAACATCTGCAATAATGGGGGTCAGCTGTGAGACATGCCACAACCCCAAACTCTTCAACGCGGGAGCGTATCGCTCATCGTAGACTATACTCATTTGATTGTTCCGCGTCCCCGTCAAGGTATGAGTCTGCATTCAATTTCAAAACAAACAAACATATAACTTACATATTTTTAACTAAATAAAAATTAAAATTATTTGCATTTCTCAAAACGTAAACTTACATATGCATTTCTAATCTTGTGCTCCTCGAATTTATACCAGCAAAGAGGGCTGATGCTCTCTTTCGTCATATTTGGAAATATCGTACGGGCCAGTGATAAATCCAACTGTAAGTCATCTTGCGTACGATTTTCTTTGCTACCGCTGGTTGACGCCATACTGACATCAAATTAATTAATTTTGTCAATTTTAGCCTCTATCGATAATATATCATCATTCTTGGATGGATCGGTAAAAAGTCATACAATACGGCCATTCAGAAAAATAAATTTCTGATTTGGTCCATTTCTACTCAATTTTTGTCTAAATACAACAATGTATTATTACAATATTTGGACATTTCTAAATTCTAAATACAACAATATTTGGACAATATTTGGACAATTCTACTCAATTTTTGGACAATTCTACTCAATTTTTGTCTAAATACAACAATATATTATTACAATATTTGGACATTTCTAAATTCTAAATTATAATTCACAGTTCTAAATTCTAAATACATTTCACAATTCTAAATTGGTCTAAATACACAAAGTTTTTGGTAAAAATACACAATTCTAAATTGGTCTAAATACACAAATTTTTTGGTCTAATAACACAATTCTAAATTGGTCTCAATTCACAATTCTACTACTTAATAAAAAATGTACACAAATATTTACAAATAAACTACAATGTACTATTTTGATCTAATTTACACAAAATATTTACAAAACTACACAATATTTTAATCTAGTTTACAATATACTACTAATTTGGTACCTAACTATACTACACTAATTAATAAAAAATTAAATAAAAAAATTTAACTTAAAAAAAAAAAAAAATTACCTGCTGGACGGGCTGCTGGGGTGTGCTGGGGCTGGGGTGCGCTGGGGTAGGGTAAAAAATGTCGCTGCTGGGGTTATATCATTTTTTAACACGTCCGCATATTGGCTACGCGCACGGATCCGTCCGCAGACCGCTACGCGAGCGGATCCGTCCGCGTATCCACCATGCGCACCGATTTGGGATCCGTGCGCAGATCCAGTGCGCGTACGTGGCGGAATCTGAAATCAGATTAAACGGGTGGTATTGATTTAATTTGGATTTTTGAGGGTGGTAAGAAAAAAAATTTCGGTGTTATTAGCATGTCATCTGATTTGTTTATTTAAAATTTTCATATTATTATAAACCGTGTGTCCGTGTGGAGCTCTGATTTTATGTAGGATGAAGCAAAATTTAAAGTTTGAGACATAATTTTATTTTTTTTTAAATATTAAGTAAACTTTAAATATTTTTTAGAAAAAAAAAAGCATAAAAATATAAGCATATTTTAGAGAGAAAAAATTTAAGATGAGACATGATTTTTTGAAACTAGATTTTTATCACCTTTTTTTAAGAAAAGTTTTGAAAGAGAAATATATTTTTGAATTTTTTTTTTTTTTTTGAGTTGGGGGCAAATATTTCTCTATGACTGGCACAATTGATAGCTGATACAGATCTAGTGTGGTGCTAGTTTACATGTTCTCATTTCTTCTAAACTAAATTTAAAACAAGTGAAAAAAAATCAAAATTTATATCTCAAATTAATATACAAATTAAATATAATTTGTAACATACCTAAAGTACCTATATGTGTTTTTGGTGATCTGGCATTATTCTCATTCATAGTGCTTGTGCTTGATTCTTTTCCAAATTGTTATTATTGCAGCTACTTTACAAAATAAAATAAAAAAGATGAATCATATCATGTCATTTCATATATGAGGTGTCACAACTTGAATCCATGAGCAGGATTAGGTGGTCTAGCCACCTTCTCCATAAATTAGCTTAAATTAAAGTCAAATTTGAGGCAAATTCGGAAAAAAAATTCTCTAGAGTTCTGGTAATTTCTCTATCACTTTTTCCGAAATTTCAAAATGACACAATTACTCTTTTTGTTTCTTCAACTTAATGATTTGAAGTTGAAATACCAATCTAAATAAAAACGTTTTGACAGATTGACACTAGTTGTATTAGGGTATAGCCGTGTTTAATTTTGAATTTATTTCCTTTCTTCTTTTTGATACTATTCTTATAGCAGTTGACGACGTCAGATAAAATTTTCACAGAAACAGTAAGCTGTAGGCATGAAGAATTGCGTGACGCAACATTTTTTAGGAGGTTTTTTTATATTAATTTTTATATTTCAAAATTTTAAATTTTAAATATCAAATAAAAATTGATGAAGTTGTTTATTTTGACAAAGATGCGCTCACATATTATTTTATAATTTTCGAAGTTTACTATCTACAAGATTGAGAGGTCAAATAATTGCACCGAAATTAATCTATCATAATCAATTAAATTCTCTCAATTTTTGGGATCCAACTCAGGTCCTCTTTCTGCTTTTCTGATCTGAGCCATTCAAATTTGTTGAGATTTGTGCATGAAAAAAGTTACTTTATCGAGATACACAAATGAAATTTTTTGAATGGTTCGGATTGGAAAAGCATGAAGCTATTTTTCTCTAAGAAAAGCTGCAGAGTCGGATCCCAATTTTTGGCCTCTGATCTAGTATAAATTGACCTTGAAAAATGATCAAATTTCATTTTAAAACATTATTATGAAAATGAACAAGTTCAACTGTTTAAGTTTGACATTTGTTTTTTATATTTTCTAAAATAGAAATATAAAAAAGAGTATGTGATACTTTATGACAACAAAAATTTATGGCATCAAAATCACCTCTTTTTATATAGGTCTTCAATTCTTCATGTAAACTCTAACTTCCTAATAAAGTTGACACAATATGCTAATTAGTTCACTGTGATACTATGTATAACTCTGATTAGTTTTACTATAGAACAATATCAGCATTTTTAAAGTCCAAACAGTTAATCTAAATCATTCAATATTAATCTCTATAGGGTGCGATTGGATCATCCAAGAATAGAGCTAATCTTGGGTTAGCTCCACTATTCTCAAACCTTGGTGATCCAAACACAAATTAGCAAATTGAATTAGCTCAAAAATAACTCTATTCTACTAACCCATTAGAAATGGTGGGTTAGTAAGAATAAAGATAGTGGGGTTAGTGATATTAATAAAATATTTGATTCCTCTCAGTTAGAGTTAATTTAAATACTAAATTCATATTAAATAAAATATTAGTTTCAATATTAAATGTAATATAATATTAATTTAAAATATAGATTAGTAATAAATAAATATAATATCAATTTAGATTAATATTAAATAAAATGCTAGATTAAATCTTATTGTAGTCATTTATATATTAAATGTAATATAATATTAGTTTAAATATTATATTAGTATTAAATAAATATAATATCATATTAGATTAGTATTAAATTAAATATTAGATTAAATATAATATAATATTAGTTTAAATGTTAAATGTAATATAATATTATTTTGAATGTTAAATGTAATATAACATTAGTTTAAATATAATATTAAATTAGATTAGTATTAAATAAAATATTAGTTTAAATATTAAATGTAATTTAATTTTAATTTAAATATTAGATTGGTATTAAATAAATATAATATCAAATTTAGATTAATATTAAATAGAATGTTAGATTAAATATAATATAATATTAATTTAAAAATTTAATGTAATATAATATTAGCGTAAATGTTAAGTGTTGAATATAATATAATATCAGTTTACATATTAGATTAGTATTAAATAAAATATTATATTAAATGTAATATAATATTACTTTAAATATTATATTAGTATTAAAAAATATTAGATTAAATATAATATAATATTAGTTTAAATATTTAATGTAATATAATATTACATTAAATATTAGATTAGTATTAAAAAAATATTAGCTTAAATGTAATATAATATTAGTTTAAATATTAGATTAGTTTAATCATTATTTTATTCATTCCCTCAATCATTATTTCAAATATATAGTCCTAAGAATAAATATTGAGGAGCAAACTTGAAACTTTTGACCGCTTTTTTATTTTCATTTGCATTCTTGACTCCTCGATTTCCGCACTATCAATATTAAAAAAATAGGAAACTTCTTGCTTTTGGAATTTGGAAAGTTCAACAGTATAAAGAAAATTAAAAAAAGGAAATGTATTGAATGATTGAAAGAAAGAAATCCTGAGCATCTCCAGTTCACCAAAAAAAAGAAGCAAACTAATCAAATTTTAGAAGAGTGGCGAAATCCCACAGAGCGCATCTACAGAAATTCAGAAAACAAAGTTAAAGAAGAGCTACGAAATTCAATTTTAATTGAGGTTTGTATTCGATTGTATTTTTTAAAATTATTATTCATTGTAACTTTGAGATAAAAAGTGATAATTTATTTTTTTATGTATAATTTGTACACAGATAAAATTATGTCTAAGAGAAAGACATTAGACTCTTATTGACACGAGAAATAGTCCAGTTCTTAAAGACTCCTCGTCGTTCGCTGACTTATGTCACTCACTAGTGGAAAGTGGCAAATCCGCTGTGTATCCTCTAGTTGATAGATTGCTTCGACTAACTGCTACTCTTCCTGTCTCAACTGCTACTACAGAACGAGCTCAGCTCATTAGTAGGCCTACTAAAAAACTTAGGAGCTTAATCTAAGGGACTGAATTGTGCTTTCATCGCCGAATTGAATCCTCTGTAATATTATTTTTATTTAAATTATTTTCGTCACATAATAAGTATTTAATACATGCAACGTGTTTTCTATTTTTTCTATAGTAGACAGAGTATTTTACTGTTATTACATCAGAAGGAACTATTAAAATTTTCAAATATAAAAATTAGTATCATAAAAAGATTAGTTAGAAGTACCACAGACCATCCGATCATGATCAGATGATTAAGAATATTTATTTTGAAAGTACGTTCATTTACAACAAGCACATCTGCGTATAATTTATTGAGTTGTTCTAACATGGAATATTACCACAACTCTCTAAAATTCATAAACCTCATATGCATATCTCTAACTCATTGGCTCGTGAGCCGAGCCGAGTTCGGATTTTATTTAGTTTAGGGCTTGGCTCAATATAATTTATTGAGCTGTTCAACTCATTGACTCATGAGCCAGCTTGGCTCATTAGCAGCCCTAATTCCAGTTGAAAAAAAATAAAATATGGTTTGCCATCTAAACGGGTTTGTGAGATGGAATTCATCAAATTATAAATTGACACAAGAAATTTAACTTGCTTGATACTGAATTCATCCTTTTTTTTTGTTTTGCTTTTCTGTGTTTTATGTGTTCAAACTTCAAAGCACCATATCTTCTGAGGGCCCTTAAATGAATGTATAAGTTGAGTGCTATATATGTATGCCTGTCGGACGAACCAGAGCAATATATCACCATAGCTTGAACTGTTTCACCTGTCATTTTCGTTTCTCCTTGGGAAAAATTAAATCTCGTTTTTTCCCTCTCCTAATTTGTCATATTCACTCCTGATCTGATCCAACACAGATAGGATGCAAGGAACAGTACGAATTCATTTAGAGATTATGGTTTAGGCAGGGAATCGAAATCGGTGTAATTCCGGTCTAAGTCATCTAATCCGTGTTAAGATTCGTGCAAGCAATTTTAAATCTATACTAATAGCACCTGCTCCGTGAATTTAAACTGTTCGGACGAATCTCAACGCAAATCGGACGATTTAGACCAGAGATCAGAAGGATTTCGATCTGATGCTCCTCAGAAGCTCTTACTCTCGCTTATTGTGGCAGTGGTACCTTCTTTCTCTACATTATTGTGGGCTTGTGACACAAGCCCAAATAGAATAGAAGAAATGATATAAATAACAGGTAATATTACATAAAAAGACAATTTACAAGCCCAACTACAGCCCAACTAGGTCATCCGTAGCGCTTCAAAACTATTCCACAATATGACCCACATGTCAGACGAATTCCCATCCTCTGAGATAATACTGGGCGTCTGCACGAACTTTGAGTGTATTTTAGGAAAATCTCAACCGTTCAAATACGTTCTGCACAAATATCAAAGCATAAATAGTACTGGCCGTCTGGCCCTGCGTTATACCCGAATAGACACCGTACATGTCGGTCATGCAAAAATTGAGATATCTATGAGAATACGCACTCCATGTCAGACCATTCCTTCTCCAACAAACCTCTTCCTCGAATTCGTATCCTGTGAGTTAGCTCAAATTTTTAGTTTAGATCTGGATCGTCTGATTTAAATCCGCACGAATATTAAAGGTGTACGTGCATTCCATGTGTGGGATGGATTGATCCGAATTCTGATTGGACGATTCAAAATCAAACTCGATAGGCTGTAGGCATGAAGATTACATGAGGCAAAATATTTTTGGGAAGTTTCAATGCCATTAGTTTTTGGTATCACAAAATATCCCATGTTTTTTATATTTATATTTATATTTCAACATTTTCAATTTTAAGTATCAAATCAAAATTGGTGAAGTTGTTTATTTTGACTAAGATCAATATTGAATTGCGAAAATGAAAATTAAAAAGATGGTTAATTTTGAAAATGAACAAGGTATAGAGTGTAAATTAACCTCTTTATCTTTAAATTATTGATATTATGATTGGAAAATTTGAAGTCGCACCAAGGGACGCTAGTTGCCAAAAAAGATTGTCATTAATGTAATTCTAACTGTCTGATCCTAATCTTACGGTAAAAATGAGCCCCGCAAGGATCTGATATGGCACCTGTAGGAATTCGTATCCTCTGAGAAGTTCATAGAATATAGTAATGATCCGGATCGTTCTTTTTAACTTTGCACGAATCTCAAAGCACAAATAATACTGTCCCCTCCAATCTCCCGAATAGACACTGGCTGAGAGTAAATCTGAGCCGTAAAGTAATTTACTGTTCTGTACAGTACTACAGAGCATACTGATCTGGCACCTGTAGAGGTCTTCTTAACAAAGGAGACGTCGTAAAAGGGTTGTTATAACTTTACAGATTCGGGTGACTTAGATCCGATCCGATTGCAGAAATGGACGCTCTGGTTACGCGAATTGATGACGTCACGGGAAATAGACCGTCTGGATGGAAATGTTCTCCGCTCAAATTGTACAGATTTTATTCATGCGGTGGATCTTTTCATCTCTAGCCGTTCATCTATGATTCGACTTCTAAATAAAACTTGACAGTATACTAATTGTCACTGCTTGTCCATTTGTTTGATTTTAAACTCTGCTATTTTCATACGAACCACAATTACCTCTCTTAAATATCGTCTCTTTGTCAATAATATTTAGTTGAGAATTTGTTTATAATTATTGAAAAATATACCGATGATCTTTTGATTAATTTAAATGGCTCAATGTTAGGAACGGTATTTTTGCTTAAAAATTCCAGAAACAATCAAAATAGCAGTCACAAGAATATTTTTCCATTTTCTAGCAAAGAATTTTAAGTTTTTTTTTCATGCACTGTTGACTGCATGGAGCATAGCATTATAGATAAATTTTATTGTGTTTGAGCAATCAACCACTAATAAATTAAAAGACATGAATTTTTTTTTTACCTATATAAAAGATTCTAAAATAGTGATTGTTTATCTTTATATCTACAAAAAAAAAAAAAGAAATTCTAAAAAAAAAAGAAATTTTGGTCTCCACATATAATTTCATATGAAGATCATGTTAAGTATTGAGTAGTTCAGATCAAACAATTTTGCACATGTCGGTTGTTTGAACTTTATAAACATATATATAAAGAGGAGGGATCCAATTACACCTTTTTTGATGACACACTTTGACACCTACCATTTTTAAAGTCCAAATAGTCGATTTAAACCGTTCAACATGATGGATATATTAAAATGTGCTTGGAGATCAAATTTTACATTTTTTTGAATTTTTTTGCTATTTATTAAGATGGTTACAAAAATCGTTGTTTTCAGACCATTGAAAAACAGCGATTTTGTAACCATCTTAATAAATAGTAAAAAAATTCAAAAAAAATATAAAATTTGATCTCCAAGCACATTTTAATATGGTGATCATGTTGAACGGTTCGGATCGGCTGTTTGGATTTTGAAATCGCAAAATTGACCTATATAAAAAACGGTGTCATGATGTGTCACCAAAAAAGGTGTAATTGGATCCCTCCTCATATATAAATTCATATTACGGACCATTATACGCTTTTCAAAGTATTGTAACCTCACTCATTGCTCTGCATATAAAAATAGAATTAGTTTTAATCATCCGGTGATTGTACTGAGGAGACAATAGTAATTTTATTTAAATTTAATTAATCATGCAAAATGACATAAGTTTACAATTTCAATAATTTTTTCCTTCCATCGATTCTAAATTTATTGAATTTGCAAAATAAACTTTCAAATCGAAGTGTGTTATATACTTTTGTCATTTCTATTATTTAGTTTAAGATAGATATAATTAGTAGTCAATTGAGTAATTAATTTAGAGCTTACTTGGCTTCCAAACTTCTTTTTCTCTGACGATATCTCACAAAATCTCTAGCTCTTGATCATCTGTGGTGCATGAAATATAATATCAAAGTGTTGATTGATGAATCTTTTAGGTTGAGACGTGTCGAGAATTTAACCACATAAGAGTATTTGCATTGAATCTTTCTTTTTTATTTCTAAAAATATATCGATATTTTCTATTTTACTTTTTGAAATATAGCGTAATTTTTAATGTAAAAAGATTTTATTTTAAATTGTTTTCTAACTATTTTTATTGACTCTCGTTCTAACTTTTTAATAATAATTAATAGCGTGACTACTAAAATAATTTGAAGTTAATTGGTCAACTTAATTTATATTTATTACTTAACTTTTGTTTTTAATTTCTAGTGGTGACTTTTAGAAAGTCGGAATCTATTATCTAATTCTAACCTAATTATCAGGACTCAAGAGGAGCTGCATGGGTAAAACCACAGAAAATCCAAACCATCCACCGCTATTAATTAATTGTGATTCTGTGTCAATCAAGCACTTCTTCTATAAATAGCACTGAATTGTCTCCTCTCTCTAAAACTCACAAATTGTGTTAATCTTCTCGCGCAGAAATTAAAGGTACGAGATAATTCGAACCTCTTTACTGAATTATTCTTTTCTTAATTTTACGATCTGTTTTATTATTCTTTGACATCGATCTTGGATTCCCGGAGATTAAAGTTTGCATTTCGAACACTTAATTATCAATAAATCTGTGTTTTTTCTTGTTCTCTTTTTTCCCCAATTTTCCCTAAAAAATATTATATTTTGTGATTAGCCTGTCTAATACTTCTCTATGATCAATTAATAACTATATATTTTCAAATATAGTATTATTATAATAAATACACACCATTTTCTTTTTAACGATGTGTTTCCTTATATTCTACAGGAAAAGATGCAGATTTTTGTGAAAACTCTAACAGGAAAAACGATCACGCTTGAAGTCGAGAGCAGCGACACGATCGATAATGTGAAGGCCAAGATTCAGGACAAGGAAGGGATCCCACCTGACCAGCAGCGTCTCATATTTGCCGGCAAACAACTCGAAGACGGAAGAACCCTTGCCGATTACAACATACAGAAGGAGTCGACGTTGCATCTAGTGCTGCGATTGAGAGGCGGTTACATCTACGACAAGGAACTCAGGAATCTTGCAAATAAGCATAATGTATTCAAGATGATATGCCGCAAGTGTTACGGCCGCCTCGCGCCGAATGCCACCAATTGTCGAAGAAAGAAATGCGGTGGCAACAGTGATCTGAGAAGAAAACATGCGTTTTCTTACCGATTTATTAGTAGTAAAAAAAATCTACAATGGTCAAAAGATGAGATAAGTGCAAGGACAAATTATTACTAGTTAAAAGTTAAAACCGAAAGAATATACAGCCTTAATGTAGATTTTAGTGATGATGAACGTGTTGTTTAATTTCAGATGTTATTTTGGTGTCAGATTTTTGTTATTGTCGCTTGATTAAATTTAGATGAATGAATCGCCACTATGTTTTTCTGTTTTAAATTTCTGTTGTCAATTAATTAACTACTCATGGTTGTAATAAGATGCATTCGACTTTGATAAAACATACTATACTCATCATTTAATTTGACAATCAGAATAATCGATATGAAATTTTTTTAGTGTTGGATTTGATAGTTTTAATCAAAATATTCAATTCAAGCAATAAATGAGAAAAGAGAATAACTTCCATCTCTTTCATTCATCGTCTCTAAGTTCAGCCTCATTGAGATTTTAGACAACTTTACCAAAAGACCCACAAAATATCACAAATATATCTATGCAGTAATAACCTCATATATTACATAATATTATTACAAGCATTCCCTTCAAATTAGAGCCCGAGCATAGATATTTATCAATGCCCAACATGGAAAGAACTCATGGAAACAAAGAAGGATCTCTTGTGCAATTGTTACATTAATGTCTCGTATTAAACAAGATACCGAATTGCAGGGCCGGTCCTGAAGATTTTGGAGCCTGGGGCAGGAGAAAAATTTAAGTCCTTTATATATACAATTTTTTATGAGACCGGCTAATTCATTTGCATAAGTACTTCAACGACATATGCTTATAAGTTATTTTTACATTTTCAAAATTCAAATAATCGATCCGAACTGTTCAATATGATATCCATATTAAAACGCACTTGGAAACCAAATTTTACATTTTTTGAAATTTTTTTTTACTATTGATATGCCAATAAATCATACATATTTATAGAAAAGTTTGGACTCTTTATATATACAAAATTTGAACTCAAATATTTTATTTATTTTTAATATATATACAAACTAATTTTTTTTTGGGCCCCTTGAATTTTGGGGCCCGGGGCGGTCGCCCTGGGTGCCCTGCACCAGGGCCGGCTCTGGCGAATTGGATCCTTTTGGTCCATCACACACTGCACAATCAGTCTCGCAATCAATCCCTCTTGCTCTTAGCTCCGCTCTTGTCACTTGTCAGTAGCTTCTCCTTCAGCAGTATGTAGCCGAAAATGCGCACTGAACGTGGGACCTTGGCAGCCCAAATTGACCTCAAATTGCATGAGACTTTTCTCCCTGTTGCAAGCATTTTGTAAATCGAGTTGGATGAGTACCTCCCCGACGGGCCCCACTTCCATGAGTCTATCACTGGTAGAGTCTATAGGTTATGGGGTAAACAAACACCACACATTCACACTACAATGAGCCTATAGGTCAAATATGACGCTGGTTAAACACTACACAACAATTCAACAAAGGAAGCGTATCCCTTTTATTTATTCTCCAATCTCCATCTCAATCTTCTCACACCGAGCTGCCTGAGGCGGCGCTCCCAGTCTCCCACTGGAAGGGTAACGACCCGCATCATACCATATACAATTCCAACTCCCCGCTCAGACAATCCAGGCTCTCGGCTCTCCAATGGCATCATCTCGCCGCGGTGTGGTTGCCATCCCATTCCCGGGCAGGGGTCACATCAATCCGATGATGGTCCTCTCCCGCCAGCTAATTTCCCGCGGCGTCCACACCACCTTCATCGTCACCGAAGAATGGCTCGGCCTAATCAACTCAGCTCATCCACTACCTCCTCCAGAACTCAAAATTATGACCATACCGAATTGCATACCGTCGGAAAGTGGCCGCGGGAAGGACCACCCGGGCTTCATAAAGGCGGTTTACACCAAAATGGGTGAGCCGTTTGAGGAGGTGCTTGACCGGCTCGAGCCGGCGCCACAGGCAATTATTGCGGACACATATTTGCCTTGGGCGGTGGAGGTGGGGAATAGGAGAGGCATTCCGATTTGTTCGCTTTCTACAATGCCGGCAGCTTTCTTCTCTGTGTTGCTTCACTTTGAGAGAATTCCTCCACCGGAAAACCCCCACTCGCCGGTTAGAGGTACAATTGATACATACTAATTTGGTTTAGTTATTTGATAAACCTGTGTTTCAAATTGAGCATTGACGGATTCCAATTGGCTTCGTTCACCTCTAAAGCTACTTAACTATTGAGTGTGCTTTAACAGATTATTATTTGTCCATCTATAAAAACAGTGATTTTCAAATAATTATTCTTCGGCAATAACAGAAGTATACCAGGAACCTTTTCGGCTAGGATAACCAGGGGTCGAGGGGGTTTAAACAGGGTTAACTCGTTTTTAATTCTGTTAGGGGTACTTTGTACTAATTGAGAACCGTGTGAATAGAGCTAGGACGACGGTCATTTGACTGTCAAAATTCCTTTAAATACATTTTTTAACCAATCACTATACATGTTAGTGGAATTTCCACTAACCTTAAAGAAATAGGAACCTTCCGATCTCAATCATTGATTTTCGTTGAAATTCGAGCATGAAAAACTTATTTCAACAGTTGGAATTGAAATAACAGGTTCTCGTTATTCCTTGAGAATAACAACAAATTTATTTCCACATATAACAGTTCACATCTAAACTCACTTATTTTGCTCATAAGCTATCAGATTTCCACCAAGTCTTGAAATCCTAACATAATATAAAATCTCACTTTCAGATATAGCTAATCAATCCAAAATAGATAAATTACCAAAAACAAGTTTAAAACACAACGCCATACATTCCTAGACTTTCTAAATAAACATTAAACTAATTTTATATCTGGTGTTTGTTAATTTTTTAGTTTGAACTAAGTTCAAATTGTTTTGAAAATTTCCCCATTAAAATTTACAGAAAAAAATGAACTCTTGGAGAAGTACATTCCCAGTCTTCCATCGATGAAATTATCTGATGTCGACCCAATGTTTGCTATGTCATCGCTTCAACTCGCTTTACAAGCCGCATCAACAGCAAAGAAAGCTCAATGCATGCTGTTCACCTCATTCTATGAACTCGAACCCTTTACTATTGATTCGATAAGAGAAAACCTCAATTATCCTGTGTATGCAATCGGTCCTTCGATACCGCACATGCTTCTACCAGAGGCGAACTCAAGCGATCACATAACTTGGTTAGATAACCAGCCAAAGAACTCAGTCTTATACATCTCTCTTGGTAGCTTTCTATCTGTGTCACCTTCTCAATTTGAAGAAATCGCAACGGGAGTACATGCAAGTGAGGTTAAATTTCTCTGGGTTGCCCGAGAAAATTCTTCTCTGGTGCAAGAGATCTGTGGAGACAATGGCTTAGTTGTACCGTGGTGTGACCAACTAAAGGTCTTGACACATCCCTCTGTCGGTGGTTTTCTGACGCATTGCGGATTCAACTCAACACTAGAGACTCTATTTGCTGGAGTTCCGGTTCTAGCATTGCCTATATTTTGGGATCAATTGTCGAATGGCCGACTTCTAGCAGATGAATGGAATGTTGGTTTGAATTTGAGGGATAAAAAGGGGAAGGAGGGGATCTTGAGCAGAGAAGAGATTAAGAATGCTGTGAAGAAATTAATGGATTTGAGAAACAGTGAGAGTAATGAAATGCGGAAAAGAGCTTCTGATTGTAGCATAACTGCAAATAGAGCAGTTAAAGAGGGCGGATCTTCATTTATTTCTCTTAGTAATTTTATTAGTAATTTCATTGATGAAGAGAATTAAATGAAAAAAAAATATTGCTCAATTTGAGTTTCTTGGGTAGTGAATCGAGTGACTCTCAATGTATGAATTTACGTTTTGGAATCTTTCGGACAATTTTGTTAAATATTCTTCTTTTCTAAAACATCAAACAAAATATGTTTTTTTTTTTTCAAATTTATTAACAGAACTCATGTGAAAATCAAAATATACACCCTACCATACTTCATTGTTTCCTCCCTCCAATGAAAATCAAAGTATATTTGAGTCTCACACTCAAATACTCCATTATCATTTCCTATCCAAAATTCCAAATACACACAAACTCAAACCAACAATTCACACACTCAAATGTTAGAAGAATTGTTTCCGATATTAATAGTTGTTTTTATACATTTTAGATAGTTAGTAACGCAGAATAGTTGATCTTAACAAAAAAATATTGAACAAGTTATTTTTTATAATAATATTGCCCTTGTAAACACTTAATTATTATTCTAAATTTCCTAATTTCTTGTTAACATATTGTTAGACACGTCTAGTGATGACACAAGTTATATGTATGGATGGTCATCATTACACTTTTGTATTGTCATCACACATGTATTGAGAATTGTAAATATATAAGTATTAAACAGAGTAAACAAATATTAAAAGGAGGTAATTAAATGTTTATAAGAATAATTTTTTTGTTAAAAATAATTAATTTAAATTTTGGGATCAAATGTCCCACTGATTTAGTGACCCAATCATGCATGTCCCACATTCTTATCTCAGTTTTTAAAGTCCAAACAGTCGATTCGAACCGCTCAACATGATCTCCATACTAAAATGTGCTTGGAGACCAAATTTTATATATATTTTTTAATTTTTTACTATTTTTTATATAAGCACAAAAATATTGTTTTTCAGAAGATCAGTTGCGTGTAAATTTGTTTAGATATATTTTCACATGCTGTTTTTAAATACTTTTAAGAATTTATATGAAAAATACAGCATAGTTGAGATCTAATAATGCCCATTGTGAATTTTTTGTGTCAATTATTAGTATAATTGAGAATCAGCCTTTGGTCTATAACAAAGACATCATGTGAAAGGAGCAATCATTTGTGTTCAAAATCCAAAAAAAATAATAATTTGTCGATAATAAATAGTTGAGTGGCTTATCCTCCAACCTTTACTAAAAAAATTAAGTAAAAAAAATTACTAGTATAATAAATTACTACATTAGATTGCTTGTGTAGATCCAAACTAATTTTAGATAGTTGCACTATCCCCTTCATCCCTTTAAAATAGAGAACAAAATTCTGTAGCAATTATTTGATTTAATTAGAAGAAAATTTAATTTGCTTCTTATTTTTCATTAAATAATTTGAAACTTACAAGGTCTAATTTTAACGATCATTAAAGAAAACATTAAATGACAATTAATTTTTATTAAATCTAATCGCAAGCAATATATAACATAATAGTTTTTATGCAAAAAGAAAAAGAAAAATCTAGTTTCAGTACTTTTGAACTTTTGAATTTTGATTTTCATAACTTAAATGTTGTTTTCGGGGAATGCAGCGGTGCCATCTTGAATTCTCTTTTCCTTTTTGTTTTCACTTTTTTTTGTCTTTCTAATCGTCTAATTATTTTTCATTTTTCACATTAACGTTTTTTTTTTTTTTATTTATCATTAAAACGCCCGTAGGCAGAACATTACAGGGTTGTGGTTGTTACAATTCCTTGCACCTGAAATATGAATCAAAACTATTGTAAACCCTTAAAATCAGCAAAACATGGAAATCCGCCATTAACGTTATTAGGCTTTCGCCACTAATAAGTCAAAGCAAGTGAGATGAACTCGTTTTCAAGGCCTCGAATAAATAAAAGAATAGCATTGTGTAAAATTAACATTGGGTACTCCATAGGAAAATCTTAGTTAAATAAATAATAATGCCCACTCAGGGTAAATAAATTCCTTGTGAAATCGAACTGAACCTCAAAACCCCTCTACTCAAAAGCCAAGCAATGGCCCCTACCACGGCCGAACGAGAACCGTTCCACATGGCGGCAATGGCCCATCCTGGCCGTGGCCACATCAACGCAATGATGAACTTCTGCCGCCTCCTCTCTGACCGCGGCGGTTTCCGCATCTCATTCGTGGTCACCGAAGAATGGAGCTCCATTCTCTCCTCCGACCCGCCTCCCCCGCCTTGTGTGCAACTATGCACGATCCCGAACTGTATTCCCTCCGAACGAGGCCGTGCAGCGGACATGAACGGGTTCTTGGAAGCCGTGCAGACTAAGATGGAGGAGCCATTTGAACGGCTCATAATCGAGCAGTTGGAGCCGCCCGTGCAGGCTATTGTCAGCGACACGTACTTGCCTTGGGTTGTCGCTGTCGGGAACAGGAGGGGTATACCGGTTTGCTCCTTGTTTCCCATGGCGGCTTGCTTCTTCCATGCTCTGAATAATTATGACCTGTTGCCGGTACACGTGCCGACAGCTGATTTGATAGCAGGTAAATGAAATGAACTAAGACCCGATTTAATGGCAGCATATGGATTTTTTTCTTTTAGCTTTTAGAGGATAATTGTTTCTATTGTTCATTGGATTGCTTGTTCAAAATGATACCTGGAAATTACTGCTCAATGATCAAAGAACAACTAAAAGGAAACACTCCGAAGTCCATATCCATTCCCTTGCACTCTATTTCGAAAAGAATAAAATTAAAATTCAAGGGTTTAAACGAATAATTCCCTTCAGGGATCTCCTATGGGGACTTGTGAACGAGGTAAGAGAGATCCAAGGACAACGTGTCGTCACTCGTCTAGCCAATCTATAACCTTTGTTAGTTTGAATTCTGTTTTGACCTAGTTAACAATCAGTTTCTATATGAAACGGGCCTCGAAGCCTTATTTCCAAAAAAAAATTCTGTTTTGACCCGATTGAAGCCCAAATATGATTATTCAATATGGGCTCTTTCTTTTCATACCACTCAAGCCCACTTCCTTTAGAATTCGAGTTTCTTTTTGAAAAAGTCGAGTTTCTTTCTTATTTCATAGCGATTATTCGATTATCATGTCAATAAAAAAAAGGGAAAGAAAGAAGCAATAATCACGAAAACTTGACACATGATAACCATTTGCAAAAATTTCATTGTTTGGTAAATGTAAATAAGTTGTTTTTTTTTATTGTAGAGTTTAATGATCAGCCATTGGAACAATTCATTCCCGGCCTACACCCTTTAATGTCTAGCGATCTTAATACAGTGCATAAGGTAAAGCCACTAAAAAAGATCCTTCAATCTTTCCCTTGGGTAAAGAAAGCACAATGCATCCTTTTCACCTCATTTTACAAGCTCGAATCAGGCACAATCGACTTAATAAAGCAACAAGTTCCATGCCCTGTTTACCCAATCGGACCTTGCGTTCCTTATTTACAATTAAATGATGAAACAAACCTAGACCAAGACTCCTACTTGACTTGGCTAGACGGGCAACCGAAGAAGTCGGTCTTATACATTTCCCTTGGAAGCTTCCTCTCTGTATCACAAACTCAGTTAGAAGAACTTGCCTCGGGTTTGGTTACCAGTCAGGTTAAATTTTTGTGGGTGACCCGTGATAATTCTAATAGGTTTCAAGAAATAGTTGGAAAATATGGTTTGATCGTGCGGTGGTGTGAGCAACTAAAGGTGTTATGTCATCCTTCTATCGGAGGGTTTCTGACACACTGTGGGTGGAATTCTATACTTGAGGCAGTGTATGCAGGTATACCAATGCTGACATTCCCAATATTTTGGGACCAAGATGTCGATAGCCGGCTTATAGTGGAGAAATGGAAGGTGGGTGTGAACTTGAAGGGCAAAAGGGGAAAGGATGAAATTGTTCCGAAAGAGGAGATTGCAAAGGTTGTCAGGGCATTTATGGATTTGGATGGAGATGAGAGTAAAGTATTGAGAAAAGAGGCACTGAAGTTGAAAGAAGCAGCACATAAAGCAATACAAGTAGGAGGGTCCTCTTATAATAGCCTGAGCAATTTCATTGAAGGCCTCTCAAGTTAATTTTCATTCTTGACAGGAAGATTAAATTAAATCTCTAGGTTTTGTTTTGAATATTTTTTTCTACTGGTTATTTTCACTGGTAATTTACTATGTGCTGTCTGTAACTTTGCTTTATCTTTAAAAGAAATCTGAAACCTTCAATTAAGAACTTTTTGTTATTGATTAATTTTGGATTTTTTTTTTATTTCTAAAGGTTGATAACTTGAATATCTCTCTCTTCAGAATTGCGTTTCTTATGGTAATGTTTCTCAAGTGAAGTTAACTGGAGGCATCCATTTTTAAAGTCTGAATTTCAGGATTTTGGGATTTTATCACAGTAACATCCAGAATCTCAAACTGAACTACCTCGTGTATTTTTTCTTAACATTTACCCAATTTCTGATTATTTTTGGCAAACAAGGCTAAATCATTTCATACACTACTAGAATATGAGTTTATTGCATGGGCCAGAAAATGGCTTGTTGCATGGAGATAGCCATGCAACAAGCCCGAAAAAACTTGTTGCATGCGAATAGCCATGCAACAGTTGCCCATGCAACAAGCTTCGATACAAATACTAAGTATTTGCATGGGCGCCCATGCAACAACTCTGTTCTAACTTGTTGCATGAGATTAGCCATGCAACAACGGCCCATGCAACAACTTTCAGAGTTGGCTCCTTTTGGAGTATTTGCATGGGGAGACAACGTGGGCCCCATCAGGTTATTTGCATGGGCAGCAAAGGAGGGTCCCACCAGACTATTTGCATGGCTAGGGAACGTGGGTCCTACATGACTATTTGCAAGGCTAACACACGTGGGTCCCACCTGACTATTTGCAAGGCTAACACATGAGGGTCCCACCTGACTATTTGCAAGGCTAGGAAATGCAGGTCCCACCTGAGTATTAGCATGGGAAGACCGTTTACGTTATTGCATGGGTAATTATTTGCAAGAATATAAATTATATTTTTTACATGCACTGCAGTTGTAATTATTTGCGTGAATGTACCCAAAATAATAATAACAAGAAATGAGTGCAAATTAACATGCAATAATTCTACTATTCTCCCTCCCTGTACCAATCTGGTACGAGCCCAATGCTATTTTAAAATTCCCAATTCCCATTCATCAAGAATTACATAAATCACATTTGAGAAATTTGTAGAAAACAACTAATAAACAAAAGAGCAACTAATAAACAATGACCAACATAGTATAATTGTCATACATAGAACCAAATGCTACTGAATTTGAGATTTGATCCTTAAGGAAAAGTTCAATCCTCCGTTGGTCATTGAAAGAAATCCCCGGATCGGTTAACGGGTTGGTAGTTTCAGCTGAGAATGGTGCTAATGATGATCTTTTCGCTTGAATTTGTGTTGAGAAAGCAGAGATAGTGCGACCAAGAACCTTGAAGAAATTATAGAGGCCATCACCAAGGATCAGTGAAATGGCTATAAGCACCTGAGAAGAACATACATAGAGGGCATTGTCCATGATTAGATACCATACTTTTGATTCTATCTTGATTTGACTGGTATATATATACTAAACTTGAACAAAGAAGTATTGACTTGTAAAATGATTTTTGTTTATGGAATGGAAGAAATGATAAAAGGGGGATGTTAAAGAAGAGAATATTACTCTGTAGCCTTGGAGCCCATGAAGGCTAGTTGAGGGAAGATCAGCAGGGAACCAATCACCTTTCATTCTCTCTATCAGTGGCCACATTATTCCCCATGAAAGAATGCCTCCTAATAGAACAGATACGTTTACCAAATATGGGCAGATCAGACCAACTCCGACATAAGTCGCTAAGAAGTCGAAGAAGAACCTACAAAGAAATCACCATAAATCAGAAATGAAAAGAAATCAATCTCAACAAAAGAATACAACGTACATGGTTAGAAAGGCCTAATGTAGAATTGTAGATATCTATTGAATTATACCAAGTTCCTGACTTCCTGTTATTCAATGACCAGAATGAACAAGGTATCTTTATTCATAATTCCAACTTCTTTTTTTGGTTCTTTTTTCCACCTATTCTCACACTTCGAAGGAAATCATATAAAGGAGACAGTACTGTTTCTGAAAATATTGGTGATATCCACTAATCTGACACTTTAACAGTTATTTAGTCTTCATTTATTGGCATGAAACTTAACAGTGGCTTATTTAGAGTTTGAGACTTAAATTGTACATGCACCACCAGTTAGAAGTGGTAATGGAGTACGGTTTGCTTACTTGCTCTGAAATGCTCGAAGCCCTAAAGTAGGGAAAGCCTTAAAGCCGCACTCATCAGCTCCAGTATAAAACCATTGGAAAAAACCCCCACAAGATGCTAAACACAAAGAAATTGCCAAGGGTCTTTACTTGCTTCCTGTACAGTGAGTAGATTGGTTAATTATATGTTATATTAACATGACAAAGAAGTCAAGTATAGGAACGAAAAAAAAGGAGAAAAAACAAAATTAAATAAAAACATTGTAGATGCTGTATAAATTTATCTGGCTTGCTAGTATACATATGTAGATGTTGTATACATATGTGAAATCACTATCTGGATTGAAAAATATCAACCTATTAGATGTTATAGGCTTCTTTTAAAAAAAAAAAAATTAGCCTGACAAGTTATCCTATACCATATGTCAAAATAATTCTTATCCAAAATTAAAAATTACATAAAACATAAATGCTACTCATCCAAATCTAGAGAAGAATAACAAATCTAGACATTCAAAATTGAACAAAAAAAAAACATTCTAGACATTCAAAATTGAAAATTCGGTGACCTTGAATATCAGGGAAAAAATGAAGTACAATATTTGATGCATATATTGAACTTTTGAGTACTGGACAACATAAGAAAAGATATTCTGGTCAGCAATTATATGAACAAGGCACATACCCATGACAATTATATGAATAAGCTATATGTAAATCTCTTGCCTGCTCTTTCAATTCTTCAAAATCCCAGCAAGCAGTCAACAGCGAGAGTGCAAGTCAGTGCTCTCTCTGTTTCCATTCATGGTATTAATTGAAGAACTTGACCTGTAGTTGAAAGTTCTTTTGTCAAATCAGGGACTTCTAGAGAATAGTATTAATAATTACATGATTACAGAACTAAACTAGTGAAGTACACTTCATCAACAAGTCTGACAATTATTTATTGTGTTCCTTTTTCTGGTTTGTTTTGTGCTTTTTACACAAGGTTATAAGAGACTCAATTGAGTTCAAGTGAGCCAAATAGAGTTGAAATGGATAAAATAAAGATTAATTACAAAACAAATCAGTGTCAAATGAACCAACATTGGCAATTGGGTTAAACTGGGACTTGTCATATTTTGGGGATGACACTGTAATCCTTGCAGTACAGAATTACTAGTTAAAAATTAAACCCACAAAATCACTGTAATCCTTGCAGTTGAGATTATCGATAAAACCCACAAAATCAAAACAGTACCAGTCTCCAAATTTGACATAACTCAAAGAGAGAGAGCACCTGAGAGCAACGGAGCCATCGAGATGAGAGATGAGAGAGCCAGCGAGAGCGCGAGGTTTAGGGTTTAGGGTACCAGATCAGAACAGATGAGAGCGACATGAAAGCAGGTGAGAGAGCCAGCGAAAAGAGCGTGTGGCTGGGTTCACGGAATAGAAGGGAGGTGGCGGAGCAGCTAGATTTAGTGGTGGAGTAGCGGCGAAGGATGCCTAGAGAGTGAACAGCCAAGGTGGTGGCTAGGGTTTAGGGTGTGACGAGGTAGTGGCTAGGGTTTAGGATACGACGGAGCGGGTGGTGAAGTAGTGGCGAAGGAGGAAAGGTGAGGGAGACAGGCGATCGCGATCTGTGAGGAAGAGGGAGCGTGGCGAAGATTGTGACTAGGATATAGCGAGAAAGAGGGAGAGCTGGAGATGAAGTTTTTTTTTCTGAATCAAGAGAAAGAGAGCGGGAGATAATAATTTGGTGAAATTTCGTCACCAATTTCGGGAGGGAATTGAAAATTTTAGGGTTTTGGCACGATCGTGCTCAGTTTAAAGTAGAGAGAGTACAGAGAGGAGAAATGTTTCAAGTGGGATTTCAAAGAAAAAATGCTGTCCCGAGAGGAAAGATGGAATTAGAAGAACAAGTATCTTCTGTGTTACTCGAGAAAATAAAATGAGCTCTCAGCCGGTGGATATTCGGGTGATTGGAGGGGGCAGTATTATTTGTGCTTTGAGATTCGTGTAAATTTAAATCCACCGGCTGAGACTCACTTTATTTTCTCGAGTAACACAGAGGATCTGAATTCGAATTAGAAGGGGTGAATTCATATAACTGAGGTCAAGTGGGACCCATTTGTCATCCTCTATTTTATCTCCAATCCAGAATTAATACATTAGAAAAAGGGTCATATTCATTGATAATCAAAACAACACATTTTCAATCAGACGGTTCAGATTTACATATGAGTACAAGAGAGATGGCGGGCGCCTAAATCTCCCTGGGAGCGATGAATTCAGATCCAGTGAAGTAACCCAACTTTTGGGTTTTAGATCAGGATCGTCCGATTCGAATCTGTGAAAATTATATAAATTAAATTTATTTATTTATTGAATTTATATAACATTATTTTATCATTTTGGTAATCTGAATAGGATTGAAATTATATATGTTATCACAAATAATATGAACACTTGTGACGTTAAATTTAGCAAAAAAATTTGAATTGCAAACGAAATTAATGAAATTAGCACAATAATGAATGGAAAAACATGTTTATGAATTACTAAAAGATTTGTAAAAAAAAATTATATAGCATAACATGCTTGTTGCATAAATGACTCACATCCTTCAAGTATCAACATAGAACATGAACTCTCGTAGTGTGAGTTAATGAAGATCCCTATTTATACGTTGTCTGATGGTCGATCGGAACCGTTCAAATTGAAGAATATCACATTCATTTCATTGTAGTGAAGTTTGATAAAATTTTATGTTCATCTACCTATCCATCAAGCCAACAGAATATACAAACATCGTAGGGCCACAGACACTTCACGTCGGATCGAAGCTTTGACATATCGAAACTTCAATTTTTTTTTATTGGTTGCGTTCACTTTTTTCCCGTGATCATTTAAAAACTAATTTAAAATTATTTCACTACAGATCGACCGTTGATTACTCATTCAAAAATGAACGGTCCGAAATTATTGGCTCAAATTTAAGAAGCAAATAACAATGAAATTATATAAAATTGACATTTATAAGTAATATTTGGCCATATAAGATGTAAAAAAGTAGAAAATATTTATTTTGAATTTTTTTCATACTATTTGCTATACAATTATTACTTAAATTTTAGATTTGTAAATCATAACCGTTCAATGGGAGATGAATGGTCTTGATTTCAAAGGAGGTGTCCATTTTAGAGGCTGTGGGTAGGAGTCCAAATTCTCTTGGGTATCTTAATATTTCTGTTTAAATCCCCCCTACGTGAAAGGCAGTAGATCCTTCAATATTCGTGCAAAAACTGATCCGACGTCTCCTATGTAAAATTGAGAAATTTGATTACCTCAGGCGATACAATTTGTTGGTAGTGTCTAGTGTCTCTAAGCAAATGTGATACAGAGAGAGAAATTTGTTCTCTGGATACTTGGTGATTTTTCTAAAATCCAAACCCACCCCCTCTCTTTCAAAACCAAATCGAAACCCTCAGTACTCCTCTCCACCATCCCTCAACTCTCTAAGCAAATCTGATCGCAGTCGCCGTCACTGACCTCTCCACTCTCTCCTGGCGACGAGGGCGATCACCAAACCACTCTCTCTAGACCACTTTCGCTGTTGCCGTAGATCGGAGAAATAGGTACGAAGATTAACTTTAAAAATAATTCGACTTAGAGGTTGTACTTTGTCGTATGGTTCCAGTTGAGTGCGCGTACAAGGCACAAAGTCTATGAAGTTAATTTGTTCTCGAATTTGATAGTACCAGAAATATTTAATTTGTTCTATAAAGTTTAACCACATTAGCCCCGGATTGAGGTCAATTGAACAATAGGCAGTAATTAACTATTACTAACCTCAGTTTATCAATTAATCTACTCATTTTACAAAATGAAGGTTTGACCCTTATTTTTCACTCAAAGAAGGAAATAGCAATGAGAAACTTCAAGCCTACCAGATTAGAATTTGACCTGGTTTTTACTTGTATTTTCTCAATTTATCTGACTGGTCAGTCTCAGTGTTAAATAAAAACTATTAGGATATTTTAGTATCCTTACATACCATATTAAGCTTAAATATTTTTCTCTGTACAGAATTTTCTGGCATTATGTGCCAGTAGCTATTATGATGGGACCATATTTCACAGAAACATTAAAGGTTTCATGATCCAAGGTGGAGATCCCACTGGTACTGGTAAAGGTGGTACCAGCATCTGGGGTAAGAAATTCAATGATGAACTACGAGAATCACTCAAGGTATTACTGTCGAACTAAACTAGGATTCATTTCTGCATTTTCTGTAATTGCAGATGTAGGTTTCCTTACCTACATATATACCCAAATTGCCTTTTATAGTCTAACTCTGAATTTAGGGGCTTTGGAGCTTTGTGGTTTTCTTGATTCTAGCAAAATAAGGTAAAATTGTTTGCCTTGGTGCCTCTTTGTCTATTTTTCATGCTGAATTGTATCCCAAATGAGTGCTAGATATAGTCAAGCCATTGAATTAGGCAAATTGATGAGGTAAGTGTGAAATTGATGGTCATAACTTGTGATTTTTATTATGGATAGAATAATTAAAGTAGGTATTAAAAGTACAAAAATGCAATTTCTCTTTTGTTGCCTCCTCCTTGCCTTTTTCTCTTTAAGTGCTCTCTTTAATTTTTTTTTTTTGTAAAATGATTAATAGCAAAGATATGAGAGTAGAAGCTTGACAGCTCCACTTGTATCTAACCTATTTAATTGTTTTACTTAAAAGAATTAAAGAGCAGTAAAATGGTGATAAATGAAAATGAAATATAGAGACTGGTAAGGTAGAAGCTTCACAGCTCCCTGCCATATCCTCTTTAATGGGCCTATATCGCATATTGAGGATATTTAATTTCCTTGTACAAAGATCTGTCATGTGTATTAGATTACACAATACAAGGAAATTAAATGGACTAGTATGTAAATAGTGAGAGACAAAAGGTTCAAAGTGTAAATAGACAACAAATCAAACTTGCTCCGTGTCATTTACATCTTTAATCTCATGATGTCTTGATGATTTGTCCCTTAATGAAAGAACACTTAAATCATGATTTTAACAAAATCAGGGACCTCCTTGCATAAATTCAAGTTTTAATAACCTCTTTGATATTCGAATATGTTGCTTATGTGATTTTTGGAGTTTGGACTTCTTTCATTCACTTCTGGTATGGTACCAAATCCAAACTCAGCAAGTGCTGCTGGTACAAGAAAGGATTCAAAAAACAAGAAATTGACCTGTTCTGGTAAACCAGTCAGTGCAGACTGGTACAGGGACCAAAATGCAAAATAAATTATATTGGTAAATAAAGGACTTCAAAACAATCAATTTAGAGCCAAAATTTACATTTTTAGCATTTTTTATGAATTTTATATGATTTTTCAAAGTTCAGCTTTTCAAATTTTGATACTTTCTCTTTTCCCTTTTCTTTTCTGCTGCTGGTGCATAAGAACCATGGTATTAAATCCCCTTATCAGTACACTGTAGAAAAAGCCTAATGTAACCAAATAAATCATGCATGAAGTACACATCACAAGGGACATTTCTATATAAAAAAAATCAAAATTCCATGTAGCCAATTGCTCACAATTTCATGTTTTCTTTATTATTAATGGAATATATGTTACATGTGTTTATTTGAATTTAGTTTGATGAAGGGCCTATAGCATTAATTGACGAGGAGTTGGACATGGACCAAGGTGAGGATGAATTTGGTTTCTAGGCCCTCGATGCTTCCAATCAAGAGTTTTAATATTGTTGAATCAATAGTTGTATGTGTCGTGTGTAACAAAGTTTGTACAATTATTTTTGTTTCTAAATGCAAAATTTTTAGTTATTTAAGTATTGAATTCTTATATACTGCTGTTATTCATGTTGTTGTGATTTATAATAAAAATCATCACTAAAAGGGGATATCAAATAAACAGAAATGAATGTCTTCAGTAAGCAAACAATTGCATGGGTAGGAACTAAACTAATTGCATGGGCAAACCATGCAATTAATGAGAACCGTCAGTTCAGACTATTTGCATGGGCAAGTAGTGGATTATTTGCATGGACTTTCAATAAAATATAATATAAATAGGGGGTTAAGTAGTTGAATGGGCATGGGGTTGAGTTGTTGCATGGACCTTTAATAAAATATAATATCTAAGATGTGATTAAGTAGTTGCATGGGCATGTGGTTGAGTTGTTGCATGGACCTCTAATTAATTATAATATCTGACTTTCAAAATGTATTTGCATGGGGAGATAGAAAACAGTTGCATGGTTGCACATTACACATTTACATGGGATACTTGTTGCATGGGCTTTGCCTTGCAACAAGTTTTACGAATTCAAAAATGCCATTTCTTTTGCATGGGCCGTCCTTACCATGCAACAAACTAGTGCTGCCCATGCAATAAACTCATATTCTAGTAGTGATATGTGATGATATAAACCTATCAATGATATGATTTTTATAGCTGAATACCAAATTTCCAAAAAATAAATGGCACCAAGCAAGACCAAAGGGGAAAAGAGAAGTTACAGAAATTAGTCAGACTACACCCAGACCAGAATGTGTACACAGTACACTATCAAGTAAAAAATTACAACATGGATTGAAGTTGCTATAAACCATTAAGTAATTGAAGTCAATGCACACAAAAGGTGTATACAAAAAGGACCTTATAAGCTCCTCCTTCAAGTTGCAAACCTAATCATCATACTCTTATGATTAAATCCCCCATAATCAAATCCCAAATGAACAAATACTCCAAAAAAATAAAGAAGAAGATATATACTTCTTATCCCAAGAAAGGGAGAAGAAGAAGACTTGCACACACTGTGCCTAACTTTCCAACCCAATAATTGAAAACTCCATGCTACTATTCATCTCTCAAGACGATGAAGAAGGCGTAACAGACTTCAACCCCTCAATCAGACCCACTGCAGGTGGGTGGCAAGTCACACGGCCAAACCCATGTTTGGTTGTGGTCTAAAGGGTGGAATAAGATATTTAGTCCTTGTTATTCCACCAAACAAGTATTAATTGAGCCGGATTAAGATGGAATAAGCCGATATTTAGGCCGGCCTAAATTAAACCACTTCACATGGTGGTTTAATTTTATTGCATGTCATGGCCTAACTCGAATGATTATAATAATATATTATTAGTATATAATCAGTATATTATTAGTATATAATTATATAATTAATATCTTATATTGTTAATATATTAAATAGTTATTATAATAATATTATATAATTAGTATATTTTTATCAATAATTATTATTAATATATAATTATATAATTAATATGTTATATTGTTAATATATTAAATAATTATTATAATAATATTATAATACATTATAGTTATTATTAATATATTAATATTATATAATTAGTATCTTATTCTTACTAATTATTATTAATATATAATTAATATCTTATATTGTTAATATATTAAATAATTATTATAATAATATTATAATATATTATAGTTATTATTAATATATTAATATTATATAATTAGTATCTTATTCTTAATAGTTATTATTAAAAATAATTATATAATTAATATCTTCTATTGTTAACATATTAAATAATTATTATAATATTATAATATATATTAGTTATTATTAATATATTAATATGAGAAATCTAGATATGTACCCATCATAACTTGTTCAATTAGATATTTCCCCATCAAAACATTAAAATTAGTTATTTCCCCATCTAAACTTCCATAAATTATTAATATTCCCATTTCTTACTTTAATTACTTAAAAATTAAGACTAATATTAATAAACAATTAAAAGGACAAGATTGCCTTCAAACAATGTACTGTCTCTCTCTATCTCTCCCTCTCCCTCCCTCGTTTCTTCTTATGAAAAATGATTCTCTTCTCCAAGAAAACATTGAGCCAATGGCCACATCAAAGTATTGTGCGACAGTTAGTCTGTTTCAGATCCAATATCAGCTTTAACGGCTTTCAAAACCCCACGACTAGCCACTTTTAAGAGGCTATCCAGCTGATTACGTACTATTGGCTTGGGATCAATAATTCGAATTGAATTAGAAAGAATGTACAAGGAATGGGAATTATCTTTTAATTGAATGAAAACAATTTTAAATTTGTTGTTTTTTTACTGAACAATAAGCTATTTGTTTTAAGAAATACACGCCGCCAAGGATATCCGGAACCCATTTATTCATTATAATATGAAATATGCTATACTGAAATCATGTGCTTTGCATTTGTGAAGGTTATGCAATTTGATACAGTTCTGAAGTTGTAATGGGAACAATATTTTGAACTAAAACATGTCTTTAATTGCAAATTATTTTTAAGGCTTTGGATCTATCTAATTATTTAATTGCAATAATCTAAAGAAGAGTAGTAAATAAAAAGAAGCAAAATCTGAAATATACTAGCAATGCGATCTTTGTGAATTTTGAGCACCAATACTCATGGTTATAGAAACAGTACATTGCAAAGTTGTATTATTCTAGTCTATCTAAAAATGAGAATAGCTTATTCTTCCTCTTCCATCAAACATCTCATTTTTCTACATACATGTGTGTTTTGGGTCAACAGATGCATTGCCTTGGTAGTCTCAAGGAAACTATGTAATTCTTTATTTCTCTCCTCGATAGGTAATGTTTTACGGTTCTTCCAGTTATTGAGTGAACTTCTCAAATCAGAATATTTTTCTTGCCATTGGCTCATTGTTTTCTTGGAGAAGAGAATCATTTTTCATAAGAAGAAACGAGGGAGGGAGAGGGAGAGATAGAGATAGAGAGAGACAATACATTGTTTGAAGGACAATCTTATCCTTTTAATTGTTTATTGATATTAGTCTTAATCTTTAAGTAATTAAAGTAAGAAATGGAGATATTAATAATTTAAGGGAGTTTAGATGGGGAAATATCTAATTAAACAAGTTATGATAGATATATATCCAAATTTCTCTATTAATATTATATAATTAGTATCTTATTATTAATAATTAACTAATTTAGGCTTCCAAAACTTTAGCCCTCCACCAACTCTAACCAAACAAGAAATACTTTAAGTCATGATTTAACTTTAGAACTCAACCAAATATGAATAATTTAGACTGACGTAAGTTGGAATAATCAATTTAGACCTCCTTAGCTTTCGTCCACAACGAAACACCAACAAATTGCTCAAGCATGTTATTGCGCAGTTAACACTGGACATATACAGTGGTAGCAGATTTGAATAATATTTTAAGTAAATCCTGGCCGTTTGATTAAAAAAGTTTCGAATATGGACCGCCATTTCGGTGTTTCCGTATTCTCTTTACTATGTCCGTATTTTCGTTTATTTCCGCCGTTGATCTTTATTTTTGTTCGATGATCCATGCTTTGTTCTGAAATTTTTATTTTTACCATCATCAAAAAATAAAATAAATAAAATAAACCCTTTACCCCTATTTTGTGAGAATTTCAGAAATACCATTATGATCGGCGCGTCTCAGTTTTTGAGTCGCCATTTGAAATTGCAACCTTTGTTTTTTGTTTTTTTTTAACTATATTATTTATATTCTATATTCACAATCCAGTCTATTAAATTAGTAGCGGGGCCAGTATATTTAATAAAAAACTTGAATGGTTCAAATTAATGGCACCCATCTAATCAATTATGTTCCGTCAACCAATAAACAATCATATTTTTCCTTAGTCAACCAATAAAATCTCTATAAATAATGGAGCCCACTAATTATTTATTGAACATAATTGATTAATTGACTTGACGTTGTTTGAACATATATAAAAAAGTAATAGGGCCCACAAGAAAATTTGAAATTGTGCTGAGAAAAACAATAGGTCGTTATTTCAAATAGCAAATTAGTTATCAACTCATCGGGTCGCCATTTGGAATGGTGACTAATTCATTACAGGTCGTCATTTCAAATGGCGACGTGATTATTTTTTGAATTCTTACGAAAAAGGGATTAACGACTTTATTTTTATTTATTTTTGTGAAGATGGTAAAAATAAAAATTTCGATGCTTTGCTCCCTGTATTGTCCCTTTTGTATTTTTCAAGTAGAGGTGGCAAAAAAGTTCGTAGCTCGTGGCTCGATCGTGACTTGCACCTGACTCGCTCGTTACTAGACCGAGCCGTTAACGAGCCAGCTTGCCACTAACTCGGTCCAGAACGAGCTAGTTCGGCTAGGCATTATTAATTTGTAAATTTGTATAAATTTGTGTACATTTTATACTGTCCAGTTCGATTCAGTTCGGTTAAAACGAGATTCAGCCAGACTCAGCGAGCCAGCTCATCACGATTTCGAACTAAGATTTTAACTTGAATATCCTAAATCCAGCTCGTTCGGTAAGAGCTCGGTCCAGAATTAACGAACTGAGCTAGAGCCCAGCTCAGCCCGAACCAGCTCGTTTACCGCCCTATTTCCAAGTGGGTGGTGCCTTTTTATGATTCTCCGGATCATTTGTCGAGACTCATGCTCATTTTAGTGTGTTGTATGGGACCCAGTTTCCGTCTCTCACAGATTTGTGCTTTCCTCAAAACTTTTTCAGGCCTAAAAGCCTACACAGCCTACAACTCCTTATCTTCGCTGGCCCTGGCCTAAACAGATAAGTAGAAATGATATAAAGAGATAATATTAAACAAAAAAAAAATGAAAAGCCCAACTACGGCCCATTGCCGTCAGTTCTTGCGTTCAAAACTAATTCTACAACACGACCCCACCAGTCAGACCATTCCTTCTCCAACGCACCTATCTGGCCGTCTTACCTCTTTCTCTTCTCCGAGTCCCGACTCCCAAGTAACATTGCTCTCCTTCCAATTACCATCTCCCCATTTCAAGCGCTTCCAATCTCCTTTAAAAAACTTTCTTCTCCAAGCGTCCTCCTTCTTCACTGAGTTCGCCAAGGTACACTTCAAGCTCGCTTCCATTGTTCTCACGAACTAATTCCAGTATATGCTACTCTCTTAATCCCTCCAATCTCTACTTGCTCTCTTCAAATTTTACTTGCACCTTTCTTCATGCGGCTCTTTTGTTGCCAATTGCTAACCCTAGCTTGATCCGCTTCCAGATTTGATTATTTCGAACCAATTGCTTTATTGTTTTGTTTACAAGAAACACTTTTTGATTGTTTAGAATCATTTTAAATGTCAAGTGATGCCTCCTCATTTCTAATTGCTTTTATTAAATTGATAAGAATGTCATCTAAAGAATTGGAAGAGAACTTGTCAGAGCTCCAAATTGGTACAAAAGAGAGGGCTCATGGAGAAAGTGGAGAGAAAACGGTTGTTCAGAAGGAGATGCCACAAGCAGAGGCGGTACAGGTATCCTGCTTCACAGAGGATTTGCATGATGTCACTCTCCATTTCCAAATTGTCAAGTTTTCAAAGCAGGTAAAAGAAAACACAAAAGTTTGCTACACCTTTTTTTTATAAACTCTTGGAAACTATGAAACAAAACTATAGAACAGTACATTCAGACCTTTCTGCTGAGTATCAGTACAGGTTTATACCAGAATCATGCCTACTGGTTCAGTCTCTTGGAAAAGATGGAAATAAAAACATGTAATGATTGGTACCATACAAGTTTGATGCTAGACAGTTCCAGTCAGAGCACATATACCTATTGGCACTGTTGCTTTTGTTAACTTTTAATATATGCTTGTAAGGAAATAGATTGTAAGATATTAATTTGTGCTGTGGTTCCAGATTCATTTCCCCGTTTCAGCACAACTGTACCGAGTTGCAATTTGCAAATTTAGAAAATTTATGAGTTTTTTGTTTTGAAAAGCAGATCTATGCATGGATTGGATGCAACACTGCAAAACTTGGCCATTTATATGCTGCTGCTACCACTCGGCCTGTAAGTTTCAGAATTCTTCGCTTGTAGTTTCAATAATTTTATACTCATAAATTCGATTAATGTGTTTGTTCAGATGTCATAGTTGAAGGTAATTTGAGGCTAAATTATGTGGTTTAAGGTTTAACAGAGCCTTAATTGACAACATATTCACAATTTATGGTTAAGTAGGGGTGGATATTGCATTCAGTAAATTTGTGGTATACTAGAAATTTCAAATTGAACTATAAAGCTGTTAATTAAATTGAGTTTTAATTTCACAATCAAATGTGGGTTGTGGTTTAATTAGGTCGTATGTGGAAATAAGCAATTTTTTCTGAAACTCGTGCTTATTATAATAGTACTGATTCAGTTGTGACTTTGTACTATGTGCTTCAGTAACCTGACAAAAGTGAAATCCTTAAGTGGAATAATTAGTATAAATTACAATTGTGATTGTCACTGTTATTCTTGTTTCTATTATTTCTATGCTTGCTATATTACTTCCTATGGCTTTTTTTAATTTTGTGGTACTTTTACAGAGCAATACTGTTAGTGCGACCTCTATATTAGGAGGCACTTCTGATAATACTGGTTCAAGCATGGCTCGCCGCTTAGGTGCATATCACACTTCATTCTTAATTTTATTTTGGTTAAATTCATGATGCTTTCTTTTAAGGTTTTACATTCTTATTTTGATTATATGTATACTTTTATTTTCAGTTTTGAGAACTGGACTCAACATTGTTATAGCATGCAATATTCCAAAAGATAGCCCCATGCTTGAGGTAACTACCTTTTTTAAGAAAGTAAAGATTATTTTTTTGTGGGCTTTTGTTATATTGAATTTAGGCTTATGGGGCAATTCTGACATAAGTTGGTGATTGAACTGCAAATTCTGACATAACCTTTTAAATCTAATTAGGATCGACTTTGTGTATGTAACAGCTGAAATTCTATCATTTATGGTTTTTATGTACAAAAGGAAAGTCTTATTTTGAGTCCTCTACTTCTGCATTTGGTTTGATGAGTCCCTTAGTAGTTTTTTTGGTTTAGCCCCTGGAACTCTTTGCTTTGATTCACTTGGGTCCTTGTGTCTGTTTGCAACTTATTTCATTGACACACAGTCCTGTTACAATCTGGCACGACCCCTGTAATCAAAACAATACTTGATGATGCATAATTAATTTAATAGTTAACATGTTCTTTATATGTAAAAATGGTGTTAATAAAACTGATGGAGTGAAGCTATGGTATTATGCATAGCGCGGACTGGTCCGTACTACGGATCAGTATTTTTGTTTTCAAAGTCAAAATAGTCGATGTCAACCAATCAATGTGATTTCCATATGAAAATGTACTAGCAGACTAAATTTTATATTTTAGAATTTTTTTACTATTTTTTAGATAGATAGAAAATCACTACTTATTAATGGTCTAGAATCTGTGGATCAAGTAATTTTCTATCTATCTAGAAAAAATTGTAAACAAGTTCTAAAACATGTAAAATTTGATTTACAAGTATATTTTCATATGGAGATCATGTTGAACGGTTCACATTCGGATGTTTTGATTTTGAAAATGAAAATATTAATTCATAGTACGGACCAATATGCACTATGCATAGTATGTAGCCTCACTCAAATTGATGCATATATTGAGTTAGATTCGAAGTTGTTAATACAATAGATTCATAATCATAGATGTGTATAAGGGGCCCAGATCAAACTTTGGTCGGACTGTCTGAGCATAAGGTACCTATTTTTTATTTGTTACAGGCGACTGCGGAAAGGAAACTAATAGAGAGATTGCGAAGTCTAGGTTATATCAAGCTTTAATTGGAATGTGGGGAAACTGGGAATTTAGTTTCAGTTGTAAAATTTGAACAATTTGCTTGTTCCCTTAATTGGCCTTTAATTGTTTTTTTTGATATAATTTGACTTTGTTCGGCCAAGTAGATGCACAAGAACACTAGCAAGTTCAACTAGAAATCACTCGTTGAGGAGCAAGCTTGACTCACATAGGATAAAAGGAGATAAACTCAACTTAATAGATAAAATTCATTATATTTCAAAAGTTTTTGAAATATTACGAAATTTATTTGTTGAGTTGAGTTTATCTCCTCTTTGTCCTCTGTGAGTCGAGCTTGCTCCTCCCCGTCTGATTGAACTTACTAGTGTCCTTGTGTATTTTCTTAGCCAAACGGTGTCATCACTAATTAGTGTTCCATGTGAAGGGGAGGAACATTGTCATTGTACTATGTAGTACTTTTTTTAGGGGTATATATGAAATTCCCCGTACTTTTAATATGTAAATTGCTAACAAGTTAATTAGGATATGGTTTATTAGTTTTTTTTTTAAGGTTAATATGGTTTCTTAGTTGCAATGGTTGTGATATGTACAGTGCAATCCGGAGCACGCCCTAAAAAACATTTTGTGGTATTTTTCGGTGTTTCGATCATTTAATGTTTAACAATTAAGTGTGGCAATGAGGGCAATAAATTATGATACAGGTACTTCTATAGAATTAATTTCAAGATTATAAAGTTCGAAATATAAATAGCACTTCTCTCTGTTTAATACATTACACTATCAATTTTAAGTTTCTAACATTACGTACTAAGCTTTAAACTAGTAATTAAATTCTAAATTCTCAATTTACAAAGTAAACTAGTACGTAAATTGTTCAATACTATTAAGATATAAAAGTAAAATAGCAAACTAATTCTTAATGGTACAAAGTACAAGCAAAAGAAACTTAAACAGTGATTAATCCACTAAATTGATGGCTAATCTGCTAATCAAATGCTCAATCGGCGATTAATTCACGAAATCACCACAACTAAATCACGTTTTTTCTAAATATATTTTAGTGCAAGGTGTCCAAAATAAAATTCATTACTGTAAAACCAAAGTCGTTAGTAATAAAATAATATTGTTGTTAAAATCTTAGAACAAATGTTTTTTTATTTTGTAATTTTTGAAGATTTATTTCATGCTTTGAAGATAAGGGAGTTTGTGGGAAAGAAGAAAAGCACTAGTAAAATCCTAAAACATGTTTCGGTTTTGCAAATAGGGCTAGGGTATGTTTGGTTGGAATGAGAAAATGTTATTTTTAAGATTAGGTTACTCGGAATAGCATATTCAGTGTTTGATTAGGTTAGAATAGTTAGAATAATGAATTCAAACTATTTGTCTTATTAGAATAGGCTATTCCTAAGAGTTTTAAGATTTGACTATTCTAATAAGACAAACAATAACTATTCTTGATTTGGCTATTCTAGCTATTCTTGTTTTACAACCAAACATATTATTTTTCTTTCAAACTAAAAGAAAATAAAAATATTTCTCTTTTACTACTATTTCTTTTTCTTTTTCCTAGTTTAGAAGTCTCTGTTTCAATAATATTAATTAAAGCTTACGCCCAATTAAATCTTACGCCCAATTAAATCTTATGCCCAAGCTTTACAACTAATCCGTAATTTTTTAATATATTAAAAAAAATGTACAGATGTAAGCACCACTAATATGTTACTATAAAGCAGTCTTAGAAAATATAATTTTTTGTATAAAGATTAGAGATCAAGCTACCTAGCTATTTAATATTTATAAAAAAAATTATTTAGATTTCAAATATGTGACTTTCCACACAAAAGTAAACTATGTCACTAGATATTCTTAGAAAATATAAATTAATAAATAAAGGATGAGCTTTATAAAACTTTCTGCTATCGAAAACAAAAGAATGTGCATGGCAAATAATTTTTTTTATTAATTTATATGGTCTATCATGTGGAAATTATAAAGCTATGAACACTGTTATTAAAACTGTTGTTACTAAACCGAAATTTCTATATATAGCATTTTCTCAAAAAAAAAAAAAAACCAAAACACTCCTGTTTTTGATTTTTTCTATTGAGTGAGGCTATGGTACTATGCATAGTACGGATGGGTCCGTGCTACGGCTCCAAATTTGAGTTCCAAAATCCTAACGGTCCATCCAAACCGTTCAACATGATTATAAAATGAATATGTACTTGCAAACCAAATTTTACATTTTTTCTAATTTTTTTACTATTTTTTTAGATAGGTAGAAAATCACTGTTTTTGGATGGTCCAGAATTTTCAGATCAAGTGATTTTCTACCTATCTAAAAAAATAGTAACAAAATTCGAAAAAAAAGTAAAATTTGATTTGCAAGTACATATTCATTTTATAATCATGTTGAAGATTTGGATGAACCGTTAGGATTTTGAAAACTCAAATTTGGAGCTGTAGCACGGATCCAACCATGATATGCATAGTACCATAGCCTCACTCTTTTCTATTAGTACCCAGTCAGGTGTTTTTATATATATTGTTGTCCAAAGAGAAATTCATTTCTCACATTTACCAAATTTCTTTTCTGGACAAGATCTGATCTGTAAGTTTTTTTGTCTTTATTTTTCAAAATTTTTATTTTTCAGTAGATTAATAATTAATTTAGTTAATTTTTAATTTTAGGTTTCTTGTGTATGGATTCAAAATGACTCTTATGGTATCCATTTACACTGGTGGTGATGTTTTAACAGCCCTAATAGGGTTTATTATAGTATCGAGCCTGTTACTGTGATTCCGATAATGCCGGATACTGATTATGTAGGGATTAAATCGGTTATTTGTCAGAGTCTGAGATTGGATCAGGGTCAGTATGACCTTAATATTCAATGGATTGGATATTTATCTAGGAGCTAAATCAATGTTTTAATTGTATTATTAAGAACATTGTTTACTTCAGGTTTATTAGACGTATTTTTATTGTACTCGTGAGAACATTAGCATTATATTGTTCTATTTATGGCTTCTTTATATTTATTTTAAGATTATTATGGCTCCTTTATATTTATTTTTGTGGCTTCTTTATATTTGATCCGACAAACGAAAAATATTTCAAAATTAACGACATTTAAAACAAAAAACAAAACAAATAATCACATACATTAAAAAAACAAAACAAAACAAATAAAAAATTTTAAAAAAAAACCAAAACAAATAAAAAACATGTCTGATAAAAAAAAAAGTGGGACCACAGGGGCATTGTGCGGCCCCCTGACTGGGGCCGCATCGGCATTGTGCGGACTCCAGTGTTTGAGACCGCAGAACACCGGAGCGGCCTGGGTAGGAATAAAAAAACAAACAAACATGTGTTTTGGTTTTTTTTTTTTTTTAAAATGCTAAAAATAAAAATTAAGGGTTATTAATACCGGAGCGGATTCAGGCCGGAATAAACGGGAACTGGATTATTTTACGATTTTGTTCGTTTAGCAGACCGTTTTTTTTTTTTTGGTATAAACCTGAACTAGATTTAAAGAAAAAAAATGTTATTTTGAACTAATTCGGTTTTTAATGTTTTTTCCATGCATTAAATGAAGAGAGAGTAAAAATAGGTAGCTAGACTAGTAGACTACCATAACCGTACAGGCGTACATGCTCATGTGAGAAGTCAAAAAGTAACACATAAGTTAGTATTTGATTTGTCTTGTGAAATTTGCACATAAAACCTCAAATATTTGTGATATTTAAATGAATTATTGTATATTGTATACATTTATTTCTTTTCAAAAAACAATTATTGTTATTTTATTATTGATTAAAATTTTCGTCAATATTTATCAAATTGCATCTTGATAATTATCAAATAAAAATAAATAAAATCGAGTGATTTTTCTCTATAAAGAAAACTATAGGCGCAAAAAGTTACACTGGAGTGCGGGTGTGAAATGTTCCAGGGTTCAATACTCTTATTTTAAGGAGACATGAAAATGGCATCGAACTTGAGACATCATATCTCTCTACTATTCCTTTGGGTTCACTCTCGATGGACTTACCGTTCATGATCGGTCCATCGAGAGAGTTTATTGATTGTGGGGACGTTTAACTCTCGACGGGCGCAAGCCCCCATCGTTTATTATATCAGCAGACCCTCCCAAGTCAGACTGAATACCTCGTTCATTCCAGAATTTGTGCCTATGTTTGTGTGAACTGAATAATGGGGCTAAGAAATGGGCTCATGTATTGGTTAGTTCTCACTGATGTGTGTGTGTATGTGTATGCTATGATGCCTATGCAAACATGAGAACATGACATTTATACTGTTCAAGCATGCTAATCATATTTATTTATTTAGAATGCATCTCACGTTTAGGAAGTATATTTATTATCATTTCACATTTTTATGTGAGTTATCCATGAAAAATTCACTTGAACTTGAGTGGAGGGGTATTTTGGTTTCGTAGTATAGATGATTTGATTTGGGTTCATTTGGAGTTGGTTTGAATCAATTCGGACTTGAAACAGAAAAGTTATGGCCAAGAAGGTGAAAAGGGCCTATTTGTGAAGGAATTTATGTTCTAAGGACTTATTGGTAAGATATAGAGGGATCTCGGCTATATCTCGTGTATTTGGAGGGACTAGAATGCAAAATAATGGCTCAGGGGACTTGTTTGTGAAGAAGTTTCGGCGCCAGGGGCTTAATTTTAATTCTTCGAGGGCTGCACTGCTTTAGGTCTAGAATTTTGGGGTCTTCTCCGCAAGGGGGGTATTTATTTAAGAGTAAATTGGGTTGCTTCAGATCTTGTGCTGGACTCTAATGTGTGGTGTGCTTGTGGTTTATAGGCTTAATTATCGTTCTTAGCCGTTTAATTTTCTTTAGCTGATAAGAGGTTGCCATGTGGTGACTGGTGAGCATGGTACAGGCTTGGCATGTCTTGCGAGACACCACATCAATTTTAGCTATCAATTGATATTTTTGTGATCAACTGTAGCTCCTTTTGGCGACTACCAAGTGACCCCTTTCCAATTTAGGCAACCTCTTTAAAGACACATTAAATTGGAGATCCGATTGGCCTTTTTTTGGCGACTACCAGCCTACCAGGTGATATTGTTCAGGGAATTTCAGAGATTGGGAGGTTCATTTCTCGACCTTTTGTTTTGATTCGGCTGGGCCCCACTTGTGAATTTAATTGAGAAATAAAGCTGGAGCATAATTCCCTCACGTTATAACCCATTAGAATCATTGTTTTAATATGGCCGGCCCATATTAGAATTTGGCCCAGCTAATCTATTTAGTTTTAGCCCAATCAATTCATCTAAATCAAAGCCTACTTATTTACTTCAGTCCAAACCTTGATTAAATGAGTATGCTCTATCCTCTCCATTCACTTCCTAAATGGCATCCTCCTTTTCCATTTAATTTTATGTTCATCATGCTCCCTTTAGAGTTTTAACTCGCTCCTTTAAATTTATGACTTTGAACATATATTTCATCCCAACTTTTTAGGGTACAACAAAAATCATCCAATCATTTTTTTTATATAATCGATCGGTATTTTCATTCTATTTATATATTATTTTGATTTTATATTATATTATTAAATATATATGTGTGAATTTTCACAAATACAATATTAACAATGTGATTTTTTTATAACAATCACACACACATATTTTATTATTTAAATAAACCAGCAATTAATATGATTGATCTATTGGTCCAATTAGTAAATCGTTGAACTAAAACTTTACCGGATCGATGTTCGGTCTCGTTCTGATAACATTGGCTACGAGAGATTCGACGAGATGTATAATCATGACGGTTTGATATATATCTGGAAATGGAATTTGAGACATTTGTTTCTTTTATAAATAAGATACAGAACCTACTGTGAAGTTTCCGACAGTTTAAAGAATACAGTAACTAAATTAGGTGCACGTAGACAGTTTAAAGAGACAAAAAAGACAGTAACTAAATTAGGTGCGCGTAGACAATTCGGTGCTCATCAGTTTTATTTGTGGTGGTAAATCTTAAAACTATTCATCTCCATCGGTGCTCATCAGTTTTGTGGTGGTAAATCTTAATTTTGCCAGTGGTGGGTGAATGAAGAAGAGGAAAAAAACAATAGCGCAGAGGAGAAAAAAGGATGAGAGAGAGATTCAGCCAACATTTCAAATGAGAGAGAGAGAGTGGTTCGAGTAAACAATAGAAAAGATTTTTTTTCTCCAGCGTGTTTATTTGAAAGTTATTTGAAAGCCTTTCATTCTATGTTGTATGGATACAGGTACAGGTATCGTATCGGATACGATACTGATACGACGATACGATAATTTTCAAAAATCTAGAATACAATACGTCTATTATATATATTATTTTTTATAATTTTATATATTATATTTAGATAATCATAACTTAAATCAAATTTGAGTAAAAAATTAAAGCTTAACATAAGAATATATTAAATACTATAGTTACTAGATATATCACAAATGAAACTCTGGTGTAGTGGTTAAAGGTTTTGACGCTCACTGGGACTTCCCAGGTTCGATTCACGCAGGGCAGAAAAAAAAGCGCCGGTGTATGAGCGGCTCATGGGTGCGGGCGCGGTTCACCGTATCCACACGTATCCAGCCGTTTCAACAGAGTATCGGCAACCGTATCGGCCGAGTAAGGATACGCCACGTAAGCGGACGTATCGGATACGTATCGGTGCCGTATCGGGCGCGTATCGGTATCCGATTCGTGTCCGATACGGGTACGGAGCCTGTATTGGAGTATCCGAGTAACATAGCTTTCATTTAATGAACACTTTCATTAGTTGAAAGACATGCGCAGCGGTGAAAGCGAAAAAGCAAGTGCCACGTACGTCGGATTATGTAATTACAAATGCAAGCTGATGGTATATAATTACAAATGCAAGCTGATGGAGATGCACTAAGCTGAAGATGCACTAAGGAAAATGATCGGAAATGACAGTGAAATTTGTTTAACCCAATGACTTCCCTGAAGATTCTCTCTGTATAGAAATCATGTCGCAGCTCACTTTAATTAGAGTCATAAATATGAAGTAGGCACGTCAAAACCCACAGAAATTCAACTCACAGTGGATCTTTATCTACGGCCCTTGCTCAACGGGTGGAGGGGCGGATCTATTCATGAATTGGGGCGTCACAAATAAAATCAAAATAAGTAAATAACATGTATCTCTTTTTTTTTTTAGCAGGCAGGAACATCCGAACACGTGAGTATCTTGTCCCTGAACGTGTATCTTTTGCGGCATGCAGGGAGAACCATAATTTGAATACAGGGGGCTAAACAACATCTTTTAGAAAAAAAAAAATATTGGATCAGACAATCATGGTGGAGAATGGAGGGAGATAGCAAAATTGGGGATTTTTTTGAAATCTGACGGTGTTTTTCGTAGCTCAATATCCTACCTACCTAGTTGCTAGATCTGCTTGCTAGAAAGCTTGGTTGTTTCTTCTCTCTGAGAAAAACATATATAGTGATTCTAGAATAGAAACTCATTTTTCGATATACTGCTTGTAGCCAAAATTTAACCTATGGCCGGATGTCTGGTTCCAGAATAATGGATTGTGAACAGCAAAGAGAATGGATTGTGTTAAGCTTAATGTATTTGACTTGCCTATCTCGACTCAAGAATTCATTGACTTGAAGCTTAATCATACAGAAAATATACATTAGCTTTGGCAAAGATTTTCTTGATATTTAATTCTACTGAAATGTTCTAATGCTATGTTGCACTAAAGTTTAGTGTTTAGTTTCAGTTGGGACTTTTTTTTTCCATTTTTATTGGATCAGTCACTATTTAATTCTTTATTGTTGGTCTCCGAAGACAATAAGTTTGCAGTAGCATCTTTGCTTGACCATGCATATTCTTAGCAGCCCTTGTTGCTAGTGTTATTTATTGAATGCTTTTATCTGGTGCATATCTATTTTTCTAAACCCTCTGGTATGACCTTTTTTGGAAATGTTTCTTTTCCCTTTTCACTGCGCACACAGGAAATCGAAGCACCCAAATAGGCATGGAAGCTCAGTTCGTGATTTTGAATTTTAAAGTTTACATTGAAGCCTCTTTAAATTTGTTAAATTATTATAGGGGTGCTAATACATATATATATAAAAGAAAAAAATCAATAAGAGTTTCTATATACTTGATAATAAATTTTAAAAATCTTGAGGTGGCTTAGCACTTCCTAGCTTCCACTATGATCCGCCCCTGGCGGCATGCAGCATGCTACGTTCAGCCGAATCAAAATAATTTCAGTGCCTAGGATTTGCTTTATGATTCGTGCGATGTTAAAACGGACGATGCAGATCTCACTATACGATGGGGTACCGCACTGGATATGAATCCTAATTTAACGGCCCTCATGTCATGGTATAGGGTACCGCACTGGATATGAATCCTAATTCAACGGCCCTCACGTGCTGACGCGTATACCAAATACACACTGCTCTGTTTTTTTTTCTCTCTATATATAGAGCCTTCTTTTTTCTTTCCATTTCTCTAACAAGTAAATACTACTAAGCTTAGAAAGAAGCCACTAATTTCACCTCGCCGCTATCTTCTGGTTCAGGTATATCCATAATTTGTTTGCTAATTTTTAGAAATTTATGTATATATTTATTCTTCTTATTAATAAAAAAGTTTCGGGATATATGAGGCAGCAGTAAATTTTAGATGATTCATGCCTCACAGCTATCTTCAAAATTTAACACACACAGATAATTCAATGCCCGGTGCACGGCATTAATAAATTATATATATGTGTGTCCATACGTTAAGAGTAATGATAATTCCATTAATTGGCTGGTTCAAAAATCATGTATATATATAATATCAGCATTGTACATGGTCCAGGTTCCTGTGTCTGATCTTCTACTTATTGTATGGCATTTCAGATTGTAAGAACTCTCTCTTACATCTATCAAATAAATGCACCCACTTACATTCATGTATAATAACTTGTTCATTATCCAGCATGGCGGAGGTAGGATTTGAGAGGGTGAACACAGCCCCGTATGGGTTCATAACATGGCTGCAGTCTTGGTTGGAGAAGGTCGAGTATGAGTGGGCGACACTGCTGCTCGGTGACTACAATTCACTGCTGTACCGGGATTTTATATTCATAACATGTTGCTGGCTCTTTGGGTCGGTTCGGATTGTTTGCCACAGCCACGAACATAACATGCAGCAATCGGCGCTCTTCTACTTTTTCCAACTTGTCTCCGCCATGACTACTGGTTTTCTCTCGGCGCTGCATCTCTTCTACTCTCATGCTTTTGGAATTTCAGCCATAAATACGTATCAGACGACTCGTCACTTGCCTTTAGTTTTTTTCTACTTTGTCTCGCTCGCACAAGCACTGATGCTACTTGCTCGCTGTTACCTGCTTAGAGGGTGACCATGCAGAAACAAATCTGCTGTTATTCCAAAGGAATAACATTGAACATTCCAAATTTCCAATCCCAACCGTTTAAACTTTTCGACGTGTGAATCTCAATGAAGATCAACGGGTGGAATCGGATTAACAGGTTCCCGTTATTCCTTGGAGATAACAGCAGATTTATTTCCGAGCATGTGATATGAAACTCATACATGCAGCTGTTAATTAAGGTTTCAGAGATTGTTTGATTTCATGTTTGATTTTAGTTTGTTAAAATTTTTTTTTTTTTGGCAAACTAGTTTGTTTAATTTAAGAGTAGTGAGAAAGCGGCATGTCATTTAGTGTTTTAATTTTTCTTTTTTTTCCTTTTTGAACAACCACATGTATTTAGTTGATTTTAATGAGTAAAGTTCTTTGAATAGGGCACAGAGGCATCTCATCACTTTTTATTGTTAATGTGGTTTGGACGTCATTATTATTATTAATGATCAAAAAAAAAAAAAAGTGGTTTGGACGTCTGGTAACATCCAAACCATGAATATTTATTTTAATTAGAACGCAATGGACAATTCGACTGCTTGAAAAGCTGTAGCCCACGAATAGCAGTACGTCATCCTCCTAACTGGTCAAATTTAAGTCCTAAATATATTACATAAATATGTATCTCATATTCTCTATTTTTATTTTCAAAACTAAAATTGTCAATCCAAACCTCTGATTTCTATATTAAAATTTTCTTAATCAAATTTTTTATTTTTTAAGATAAATACAAAATCATTGTTTCTGGACTATCCAAAAATAGTGATTTTGTACATATCTACAAAAATAATAAAAAGTTTCAAAAAAATACAAAATTTGATCTCCAAATATATTTAATATGGATATCATGTTGAGCAGTTTAGATTGACAATTTGAACTTTGAAAACAAAGATATAAGATATGAGACACGATAAGACTTGAAAGGCGTGAGGCATTTGAATCCTAGAAAGAGTGTAACATTTCGTAAAATAAAAATATGATATTAATAATTGAATGGATATATTAAACGTCTTGAGCAAGTACGAAAAAAATAGTAATATAGATTATTCAATGAACAAAAAAAAATTGTATTGCCATAAAGATTAAATGAATCTAAAATTTAGTATGATAAATATATCATCTCAAAATTAATTTGATTGAAATAAGATATTTACAACATATGAATCTCAAAGTTTTGGAAATATTATACTCATTTATACAATTTGAATTTTTAAAGGTTAATATAGGAAAATTCAAACTTAAGAAAAAAAATGATTAACGTGGCCTTAGTTCCACGTGGCCCATGTTGGGTGAAACACTTCACCCTTAAATCAAGGATCAATTCATTGTCTCTCCCATAGACAAAGAAAAAAAAAAAACACAAATAACAGTAACGAAAATAAAGAAACGAAAAGGAAAAAAAAAAATGAATGAAGGAAGGGAAATAAGAGAAGAAAAATATAGATGAGTTGCCCTCTACCTGTATTTGAGTAATACAATTTATTAATCTGTGAGTTGGAACACAATTTATTGTATAAATATATATAACAGAGGATTTGGAATTAATTAAGTTACAAGTCTCTGTTTCTTAAGGATAGGTCCGACATTTTTATTAATACCCACAGTCCATAACAAATTATTAAAAATAACCACCGGTCCAAATCTTTATTAAAAATACCCATACCGGCCAATTATTGGCCGGTACCGATTAAAAAGTCCAACCGGCCAATTATTGGCCGGTACCGATTAAATACCCCAACCGGCCAATAATTGGCTGGCCCCGTGCTTTAGTACATTTTTACTGTTTGAGCCCCTATATTAACCCCCGAAACGCAGCCAAGAATTCTCACATCTTCTGAAGCCTTCTCCAGCGCCTTTAAGAGGTAATTTTTTTTTTAAATTATTTTTATTATTTTTTATTTTTAAATGTTTGTAATTAATTGTAATTAAGGTTAATTAATTTAATTAAAATTAATGTTAATTAGTTTTAAATAGTTTAAATTCTTTTAGATTAATTTCAATTAATTTGAATTAATTTTAGTTAGTTTTAATTTTTTTAATTTAATTAAATTAATTGTAGTTGAGTTTAGTTAAGTGTAATTAATTTTACTTATTTTGAAGTAATTTGAGTTTAGTTTAATTAAGTTTTATTAGTGTAAGTTAGTTTAAATATTTATTTAATTAAATTTTAGTTAAGTTTAGTTAAGTTTAATTAATTTTATATTTTTTTAATTAATGTTAGTTCAGTTTAATTAGTTTAATTAATTGTCATTAATTTTAATTAATTGTCATTAATTTTAATTAATTTTAATTAATTTTAATTACTTTCAATTAATTTGAAATAATTAATTTCAATTAATTTCAATTAATTTCAAATAATTTCAAATAATTTCAAATAATTTCAAATAATTTCAAATAATTTCAAATAATTTCAAATAATTTCAAATAATTTCAATTAATTTCAATTAATTTCAATTAATTTCAATTAATTTTAATTATTTGTAATTTATTAATTTTAATTAATTAATTTTACTTACTTGTAATTATTTAATTTTACTTAATTTTAATAAATTTTAATAAATTAATTTAAATTTAATTCATTTTAAGTAATGAATTAAAAAAATTTAATTTTAATTCATTGTAATTAATTAATTTTAATTAATTGTAGTTAATTTTATTATTTAATTTTAATTAATGAGAATTAATTTAAATTATTTTTAATTAATAACAATTAATTGAAATTAACAGGTAATTAGTTAAAACTAATTGAACTTAATTTAAACTAATTTTCTTTATTATTCAGTCACTGTGTAAATTAGTAACCTGACAAATGATTATCACTTTCAAAATGTAGTTCGATCACAATGCCATTGATTTCTATACACTGTGGTGGTAAGCTTGAACATAATGCAGACGGACCTTATTACAACAGAGAACCAATTGCTTCGGTTATGGTTGACGATAATATATCTCTGTTGGACTTGAAAGTCACAATTTTCAATTACACCCGTTTTAATCCAGAAAGATGCAACCTTGAATTGGGGACCCGAGTGTGTAATGGAAACACCGGGAAATATTCACTTGCGAAAATAACAGATGAAAATACCTGGAGAGGGTTGTGTGGGTATTTTAAGGCCAACGGAGATTTTGTAATAGAGATCTATGTTAGAAGAGTTCCGAGAGAGGCAGGGGCTGGTAGTTCTAGTCAATGCTCAGTTGCAATGGAGACTCCCGTCGTGCCCCCAACAGAACGAGAAAGCAACTATCCACCTATTTATCCAGAAACGAACTATCACCCTACTTACCCAGAAACGAACTATCACCCTACTTACCCAGAAACAAACTATCCCCCTACTTACCAAGAAACCATCTATCCACCTACTCACCAAGAAACATACTATCCAACTACTAACCCAGAAAACTACTATCTACCTCCGCCGCAACCACGACCTCAACCAATACTCCGAATTTGTTCCCCACCTAGACCCGTGCATGAGGAGCCTTTACCATTCCCAGGCCCAGTACACGATGAAGTTGGGTCGGATTTTGAAAATATCAATGATATCCCGGATGAACGCTTGCAAAGTGGGGATGAGTATGATGGACATGACTGGGACTCTGATCACATAGATGGATGTGGTGCAAACGGTCCAGTTGACACAGCTGAAGGGCCCATTCGGAGCAGATCTTGCTCAGCGCCGCTTAGCGGGCGGAGTGATACGCACCCGTTTCCAGACTTCAATGATGTATCTCGGTTCAGAGAAGCAGATACTGGTTCCTATGGGCCACGAATCGAGCGCACGGGTGAGCTGGCCGCAAACCAATATTTTAAAAGCAAGGATGAATTAATGAAGAAGATTAGGGAGCACCATGTCCACAAGAATCAGGAGATAAGAATGAGTAGGAGTGACACCCGCCGGATTCATGTGGTGTGCAAAGACCGGCGTTGTGGTTACGAACTCAGGGGAAAAGCATCGGGATATGGAGATGCGTGGGTTATAACGATGCAAGACAAGGCTCACACATGCAGGACTGAGTATACAAGGATCGACAATGAATGTCTGACGGCATCAATCATTGCCGATGTCATTGGGAACAGCATTAAGACTGACCCCTGTATGAGCATCCAGTCGGTGGCAAACTGTGTTACGGCTGTGTATGACAAAGTCACCCCGAAATACAACCGACTGTGGAGGGGTCGTGAGCTTGCAATAGCCCGAGAATTTGGGGGTTGGGAGGAATCGTACGGCTTGCTGAGACCACTATTGATGGCGATTTGCGTCAAGAATCCAGGATCAAAGTATCAGTTTCTGACCAGTCCGATACGAGACAAAGACACCGGAGTAATAAAGGAAGGGCAAGTTCAGTTCAGGGCCGTTGCCTGGGCTTTTGGTCCATGCATTGCGGCGTTCCGGTTCTTGAGACCGGTGATCAGCATAGATGCGTGCTTCTTGTCAGGGCGGTACGAGGGGAGACTCTTGATAGCTTGTGCCTATGATGCCGAGAACCAACTGCTGCCTCTAGCATTTGCAATCGTGCAAAAGGAAAACGCCGAGAATTGGGGTTTCTTCCTACAATGGTTGAGGAATGAAGTGCTCGGATATAACCAATTCGTCTGTGTTATATCAGACCAGCACAAGGGGATCAAAGCTGCACTGACAGAAGAATACGGATGGCCTCCAGAGCTCTTTGTGCACAGGTTTTGCATGCAGCATGTTGCTGACAACCTGGTACAGAACTGTGGAAAAGAGAGGTGGTACGGCCAAAGGTTCAGGGAAGGAGCAAAGAAGAAGAAGTCAAGAAAGCTGAAAGAGATGTTCGAAGAGTTTGCTAAGGTATTTGTAATGTACCACATTTCATTTAATTTTTTGTAGCCCATACTTTGAAATTGAAATAACATATGTTCGTTTTGTACAGCTAAATCCAAGGTGTAATGCATATTTGCGGAAGGTTGGCAAAGTTCGTCCGAATGATCCGACAGAGTCGTCTAATTATGAGAAGATTTTCCAAACCTGTGATGGAGGATTCCGGTTTGGTATAATGACAACAAACGGCTCTGAGTGCCTGAACAATGTTTTCCGGGATAGCCGTAGAATGCCCGTTGCTGCCATAGTGGAGGATACATTCTACAAGTGCAACAAATGGTTTGTTGCACGGCGACAGCGAGCCATGGAATTGAAAGACAACAACCAGAAGTTTTCCACCCGGGTTTCGGAGAAGTTGGGGAGAAAGTGGGAGAAAGCTGCAACAATGCGTTTGGTGCCTTACACACACGGCCAAGGGCAGTACCAAGTTTCAGTTCCAAATGAGTACATTCCTTCCCGTCGCAACGACCTGGGAGTTATGGAGTTGACACGCAGGGAGTGCATGTACATTGTGAAATGCGGTCCCGACAACCAAATGGAATGTGACTGCAGAGGTATCCAGCTGACGTCAATTCCGTGCGTTCATGTGTTAGCGGTTTGTCGGAATCGAAACTGGTGCGAGGACAGATTTGTTGCACACTGGTACAATGTGGACTACCTTCTGAGTACTTGGAACGGAATGTTTGCTCCTGTTGGCAATATGGAAAGTTGGCCTCCTAATACTGAGCCAACAATACTCCCCGCGCAAGGATGGATTAGGAAGGGGCGGCGAAAACACATCCGTCATGTAATGACAATGGATGAACTGGAAGGTAGACGACGGGGGCATCAACCGCGACGTTCCACCGTTGATAGGCAACGAAGAGGTACGTAACATTTATCAGAAATTATATTTACTTTCAATTTGCAGAAACTTACTGAATAACATATACAAATGCAGATGCAAGAAATGCGACCAATGAGTACGCGAATGACCCAGCTAGGGCAAGGGCAAGTGTGTCCGGAGGGCCACGACATTCCCCCGCTACAAGCCATTTAGATGCGTCCGTTATGTTTGCAGAAGCAATGGGGGATACCCTTAACTTAGGAGGTGAGGCGATTGGACTGCAAAGAAATCCATCGAGAAGGTCAACCAGTAGGCGTACGACAAGGGCATCTGGAAGCCAAGCAGGGCCGTCTGAGACCCGAGCAGAGCCATCTAGCAGGCCATCTTTCGGAACCGGTTTATTTAGGGGTTTTAGTTTTAGGCGTAGTAGTAGTAGTAGAAGGTGATTTATCTCTATTATGACTTTTTTTATTTATATGTTGTGAACTTTTTTTATTCCAAGTTGTGAAGTAGTAGACGGTGTCTTATCTCTATTATGACTTTTTTTATTAATATGTTGTGAATTTTTTTTTTATTCCAAGTTGTGTGGAGTTTGTTGAATTGAATAATACGTTTGCAAAATGGATTGTAACTCCTAATAGTAAAACAGCAAACATAAAACAAGAACAACAAAACATAAAACAACGAAACATATAACAATAAGATAACACAATAAAATAGTAAAACACCAAACATAAAAAAAGAACAACAATATAACCAAAAAAAATACATAAATCAGCGCCGCCACGGAGAAGGAGACCATCGCTCAGGTGGAACACCGGCATTCGCCCGATGGGGCCACACTCTATCTCTCGGTGTCTCCGTACGGGCATCGGCCTCTCTGTACATCATATCGGCAGTATCCCAGATAGACTCATGCGTAGAGACCGGTGGAGGTGTACCGAATATAGATGCAGCGAGATCAGTCCCTATGTCAGGCTGATGCTGAGCCCCGCTACCACTGGCCTCTCCATCGTGGGCCATCGGCGGCATCCCATAGTCAAAGATCCCGAGCTCGTCCAGACTCACACCGAACGCTGGATCTATCTCAGGAATCTGTGGCTCCGGTGGCATCTCGGACTGACCCTGCAATCAATCACATAATCTACTGAATTAGAATTGAACGAAGAAATTTGCACTAATTCATACAGCTAAAATAATAAAACATACCGGAGGCTGAAACGGACGACCGTCGTCAGTGTAGAATGCGTGCCATCCCCTCGTGGACAACACCCAGCGATGATGGTCCCACTCTGGAACCGTCTCGGGGGGGTGGCATGTCTCGCGCCAGAACCGGGCACTCATCGGGCTCGGACGGATCTATCTGACGCCAATCGATGTTTTCTCTGGCGTCTCGCAGCATGCCGATGAGCTGCCCACCGTGCCCGGAATCGTCCATGAAAGTGGCACCCTTCTCAATGTAGCGGTAGCCAAACTGCCTCCAGTTCTTTCTTCCTAGCATCTGGATCCCGTGCGCTACGGTCTTAATCGAATCCAACAGCTGAAAGAGTAATTTGTTAGATCAACCAATGATGAAGTAATCAGTTAAAGGAAAAAAAACATCTAGTTTCAAGTGAATTACCTGGCGAGCCCATTTTCTACCGTTGGGTGTGTAACCGTCGTCGTTCTTGATCATATCGCGTAAGTGAGCGCCGTAATCGCCCTCCAGATATACGCTCGCCATGCATACCCGCATGTACCAAGTCTCGTACCTCAGTAGGGGATCTCCCGGGGTCTGCATCAACTCATCCGGGTATACATAGAAGTGCTCGTGCTGCGGCTGTGCCAAGATACTGCAATAGAACTCGTAGTGCACGCTCCAGTCGCGCTCCGCACGCGATAAGTGGCTCATCCTGTAAGAAACACGTTAGTTGCAACACAAATTAATCAAGTAATATATGATAGTACAAAAGAGATACGACTTACTTGTGCAGGTCTACGATAGTGGACCTCAGCAAAGATGGCTCTGCGGGAATGAACGGCGGATGTCCAAACTGGCGGAGTACGCGATCCGGATAATGGTGCTCCACTACCCAGAAATGTACGAGCGGCCCCATATAATACCACATATCCATAGACTGAAAACATCTCAACGGCAGCCTACCGTCATCGTACAGCGTGGCGTACGGGGTCCACTCAACCTGCTCCGCCGTCAAATTCTGCAGCTGTGACCGGACTGGCCTGATACCCAATGTATAACCGTGGCCCTGATCCTGGTAGCTGTGAACACCGTGCCACTTCTTGCCGTATGCCGGGCAGCGGATATCGTCGGGCTCTCCCCAAGCCGGTGCCGCATTCGGTATGGGCCTGCCCACCGGTAGCCGTGACCACGACCAGTGCTGAAGCAACAGTACTGGCCCGTACATCTGTTTGATATCTGGCTGCATTTGTAATAATTTCATATGTCAGGTGCAACTTCTTCATTTATTATGTAAAAGAGTAAGATAATAGATATGGACTTACCACAGAAGCACGGCAGAGGTGGGAGTACAGATGGGTTAAGACGGCCGCACCCCAGTTGTACTTCGACGGGTCATCCAGGTTTGCCAGCAGCGGGAGATACATCATCGACATGCAGTCACCGAAAGAATCAGCAAACATGACGGAACCAAATAGGTCCATCACATAGCCCCGTGTATATTTGCAGTAACAAACATGTAATATAAGATCAGCAACAAACGGGAATTCAGAAAAAAAAATAATACGGGAAATTTGAAGTTTGTACCTCTGAATCTCCACATCGGTGGAGTATGCTGTCAGACCCGAGCTGAAATGCTGGCGCAACCTCTTCATCCTCAAGTGGAATTTTGATGTTCCACTCTTATCAATGAGGGAGTGAGGATCAGCCCCCAATAGCTCCTCAATCTGAGCACCAAACCTCGTGCTGTCAGATATACCACTGACGGGGGTGCCACTGATAGCCAACCCCCACAAAGAACTCACGTCCTAGAGAGTCACTGTCATCTCTCCGAACGGCATATGAAACGTGTGCGTCTCGGGACGCCATCTCTCAACCAATCCCGCGATGAGAGACGCGTTGATGACGCCACTCCCAGTCCGCAAGATGTCTACCATCTGGTAGAGGCCTAGATTGATAAGATACCGGTCCATCAACGGGTAGTATGGCAAGTGAACGCACCGCAGCTTCACATCTAAAATAGACTTGTCCTACATTGACAAATTTAATCCACATGGGGTTAGCACATCAACACTTAAATTCAAAGAAATTTGAAAATGTGAAAAAAAAAACATACCTCACGAGAAGCCAGTGAGACCCGGTGATCGCGGTGCGACACCCACAGAAGAGGACTGAAATGATCTGTGCTGCTAGTCGCAATCGGCTCGTCAACATTGGGTGACTGTGGACGAAGCCTAGGCCGTCCTCTAACCATCCTAATTTCATTAATAAGATTCTGTTAACCGACGCTATATGAACCGTAAATCATAATTGCCGTAAGCAATGTAAAAAAACGGCTAAAATAAGCTTAAACACGCTAAAAAGGGATAAAATATGATTAATTACTCTAAAATCGGTTAAAATAGGCTTAATAACGGTGAAAACCGCTAAAATAGGCTCAACTACGCTAAAAACGGCTAAAATATGCTTTGTAACGGAACATAGCTAAAATAGCCTTAATTACGCTTCAACATGGATAAAGTATGATTAATTATGCAAAAACGGTTAAAATAGGTTTAATAACTCTAAAAACGTCTAAAATAGACTCAATAACGGTAAAAATAGCTAAAATTTGATTCATAACGGTAAAAATAGTTAAAATAGGCTTCATTACACTAAAAAGGGATAAAGTACAATTAATAACGCTAAAAACGTCTAAAATAGACTCAATACCGATAAAAACCGCTAAAATATGCTTAATAACGGTAAAAATATTTAAAATAGGCTTAATTACGCTAAAAGGGATAAAGTATAATTAATAACGCTACAAAAGGTTTAAACAATACTCAATAACGGAAAAAACGGCTAAAATATGCTTCATAACGGTAAAAATAGTTAAAATAGGCTTAATTACGCTACAAAATGGATAAAGTACAATGAATAACGCTAAAAACGTTTAAAATTGACTCAATAACGGTAAAAATGGCTAAAATATGTTTCATAACGGTAAAAAATGTTAAAATAGGCTTAATTACGCTAAAAAGGGATAAATAATAATTAATAACGCTAAAAACGTTTAAAAAAAATCAATAACGGTAAAAACCAGTAAAATAGGCTCAACTACGCTAAAAACGGCTAAAATATGCTTTACAACGGTCACAATATCTAAAATAAGATTAATTACGCTTAAAACGGAAATAATAGGCTTACTTACGATAAAAACTGATCAAATAGGCTTACGGTAAAATCTGATCAAATAGGCTTTACGACGGTACAATATGCCAAAATGTGTTTGATTTTGGTACAATAGGCTTAATTACGTAAAACTATAATTACGTACGCTAAAATATCCTAAATGTACCAACATAGGCTTAATTTACCTAATTATGCTAAATTTTCATATATTGGGCTTAATTTTTTTTACTCATATTAAAACATTCTAAATTTCGTAAAAATATGGTCAACAATGCTAATTATACTTAATTAGAAATATATTGACCTAAATCATAAACCGTATACCCTAATTTGACTAATTACTCTAATTACTATCTAATTTCAACTATTTCTACTAATTATACAAATTCTGGTAATTACTAACAATTTCTAACATTTTACAACTATTTTACTATAAAAAAAATATTACAACAAAGAATATGGACTTACTTGCAAATCTGGGAGGAGAAATATAGTCAACAATGCTAATTTCAACTATTTCTACTAATTATACAAATTATACTATCTAATTACTATCTAATTTCAACTATTTCTACTAATTATACAAATTCTGGTAATTACTAACAATTACTAACAATTTCTAACATTTTACAACTATTTTACTCTAAAAAATAAATTACAACAAAGAATAGGAACTTACTTGCAAATCTGGGAGGAGAAGGAGAAATCCGGGAGAATCTGCTCAATCGAGGAGAGAGAGTGTGAAATTTGACGAAATGAATTGTGAGAGAGAAGAGGGAGTGTGCATGCCAATTTATAGAACCGAATTAACCTCGGAACCGGCCAATTATTGGCCGGTTGGGACTTTAAATCGGAATCGGCCAATTATTGGCCGGTTGGGCTTTTTAATCGGATCCGGCCAATAATTGGCCGGTATGGGTATTTTTAATAAAGATTTGGACCGGTGGTTATTTTTAATAATTTGTTATGGACTTTGGGTATTAATAAAAATGTCGGAGGATAGGTCATTGATAATATTTTTTATTCTAGACACGTTATTTTCATGAGGAAGCGAAATGTTGTGTATAACTGACTCGGGGTCGGGGGATGAAACTTTTTATAAATCATAATTAAAAATAAGAATTTTATAAAATCAACATGATTATTTTTTTTTTTTACAAAAATCATAAGAACTGAAATGCTATTTTGGTCCGAACTTTTTTTTTTCCGGACCGAAATGGCAATTCAGTCTGAGGTGGTTTCACAGTTTTTTCAGAAAAACAGGTGTAGCCTTCGGTGTAACACCCGTGGACCGAGATGCCATTTCGGTCCAATGTTTTTTTTAGCCCGGACCGAAATGTTATTTCGGTCCGAACTATTTTTTTTTTAGAGTTTGCTTATAAATTGTTTAGAAATGTCAGAAAAACAGGTTTGCTTAGAAAAAGAGAAAGAAGAAAAGAGGCTGTTTCGGGTTTAAAAAAATATTTAGTGGGAATGAAATGACATTTCGGTCCAGAGAGATTTTTGAATTTTCTGTGGCTGCTGGTATGAAAACCTGTAAAACCACTTCGAGCTGAATTGCCATTTCGGTCCGGAAAAAAAAAATCGGACCGAAATGACATTTCAGTTCTTATGATTTTTGTAAAAAAAAGTAATCATATTGGTTTCATAAATTTTTTTTTAATTATGGTTTATAAAAAAAATTCCGGGAGATGTGGGGTGATTATCAAATACTCTGTCTCTCTCGTTGTTGTTTTATAATAAATATCCAAAAATTACACTGAGTGTTGTTCAAATACTCTATCTCAAGCGGTTAAAAAATATTGAAAAATGAATGCATTAAAATAACTTATAAAACTTAATTTTTAAAATTTTGTATGTACACGTATCACTCATAAAGTATATCGGTTTCAACAGATTGAAATCGTTGTTTAAAACAATCTTATAAATTTTAAAACATAACACAACATACACTAGCTTTACTCTAATTATAATATCGAAGAGGGTTCTAAGAATATTTTTAAGTGATTAATAAAAAAAATTATAAAGTTTCTCTCTCTACATGCAACAATATGGTACCAGTACTGTCGGTGTCGGGTCTGTTTCGTTGGAGTTGACGGTAAGGGTCAACCATATTAGTCTGAAATTTACAATTGTTGCTAGTCAGTCAAAAGAGCCATGTTATCTCAAATTCACATCCTCTGAGATATCTCAAACTTTGCGTGACTTTATGAAAAATCGCGACCAATCAAATACGTTCTACACGAATCTCGGAGCATAAATAATACTGGCCCCTGCGCTATCCCCAAATAGGCACCGGACACGTCAGTCACGCAAAAGTTGAGATATCTCAGAGGATACGCACTCATCATGTATCTCCGCACCTTGGTGAAGAAGCTGATGATCGAGTACAATCCAGTATTGATCAATTATCGCTGTAGCCGTTATGTAAGAATCATTAAAGGTGAGAGAATAGCATTTGGAGGTTGTACGTACGTGATTATGTTATTGCATACCTAATTATCTAATACAAGTTTGGTACAAGTAGGATTTTGAATGCCTTGAAAAATTTCTCTGTGCATCCATTTGGACCAAGAACTTTGTTATTGGGCCATGATTCAATGAATGCTTCAATTTCTTGACGTGCAACTATCTGATGTATAAGCAAATATGTTTTCCTGCTCTAGGGCGGATCACAGTGGAAGTTGGGGTGCAAGCCACTCTAAGATTTTCAAAATTTATTATCAAGTATATAGAAACTCTTACTGATTTTTTTCTTTTATATGTATTAGAACTCCTATAATAATTTAACAAATTTAAAGGAGCTTGAATGTAAACTTAAAACTCAAAATCACGGACTGGCTTCCATGCCAATTTGGGTGCTTCGATTTTCGTGTGTGCACAGTGAAAAAGGAAAAAAAAAACCTTTCCAAAAAAGGTCATACCAGAGGGTTTAGAAAAATAGATATGCACCGGATAAAAGCATTCAATGAATAACACTAGCAACAAGGGCTGCTAAGAATATGCATGGTCAAGCAAAGATGTTACTACAAACTCATTGTCTTCGGAGATCAACAATAAAGAATTAAATAGTGACTGATCCAATAAAAATGGAAAAAAAAGTCCCAACTGGAACTAAACACTAAACTTTAGTGAGACATAGCATTAGAACGTTTCAGTAGAATTAAAAATCAAGAAAATCTTTGCCAAGGCTAACGTATATTTTCGTATGCTTAAGCTTCAAGTCAATGAATTCTTGAGTCGAGATAGGCAAGTCAAATACATTAAGCTTAACACAATCCATTCTCCTGGAACCAGGCATCCGGCCATAGGTTAAATTTTGGCTAGAAGCACTATATCGAAAGATGAGTCTCTATTCTAGAAGCACTATATATGTTTTTCTAGAGAAGACCTTAGATACAACTAAGCATAACAACTAAGCTTTCTAGCAAGCAGATCTAGCAGCTAGGTAGGTAGGATATTGAGCTATGAAAAACACCGTTAGATTTAAAAAAATTTCCAATTTTGCGATCTCACTCCATTCTCCACTGTGATTGTCTGATGCAATATTTTTTTTTTTCTAAAAGATATTATTTAGCTCTCCATATTCAAATTCTGGTTCCGCCTCTGGAATAGTGTTTAAAATTGAACTGCAATGGTTTTTTACATTGCAAAGTTGCTGGGCCATTTAGAAAGAGAAATGCAGTCCTGATTGATATTGAGTTCTTGAAACACCGGCACGCGGCCCAAGAGCAAAAACTTTCTGCTTACTCGTTTAGGTTTAAAATTTGAGTTACAAAGCATTAAATTTGTAATTAAATTTTAGAATGGTCTCGATATACAAAGTAAACTAGTACGTAAATTGTAGAATTCTTTAAGATCTAAAAGTAAAATAGAAAACTAATTCATAATGGTGCAAACTACAAGCAAGAGAAACTTAAAACGGTGATGATTAATCCGCTAAATTGATGACTAATTTGCTAAATCATATGGTCAATCGGCAATCACGCTTTTATTAATATTTTAGCTCGATCAAGACTAATTCACGAAATTACCAAAATTGTAAATCATCAAAAATAAAATGTCATTACTATAAGATCGAAGTTATAAGTAATAAATAATACTGTTGTTAAAATCTAAAGAAAATAAAATTTATTAATTTTGTAACATTTGAAGACAATATTTTACTTCAACTTCATGCTTTAAAGAGTGAGAAGGGAGCATGTGGGAAAATAATTAAGCCCTCCTCTCAAGACAAATTAATTTTACAAATTAAGAGCACAATATTGGGTGTTCATTTCAATATTTCAGTCCACCTACTACTATTCACTTCGGAATATCTTCATTATTCCATTAATTATACGTTGTTTTATAGGTTTGTTTGAATAATTTTTCAACATCACTCTAATACTATTCATACAAGCCAAAAAGCAAATATTTGAACCGCGCGTTAACCTTTCCCAATATTAGCGACTCTATAATAATAACCAACAATAGTTGCACTTCTCAGGAGAAGATTTAAGACCTTGAGTGCCAGTATGTTTCATGAACTTCTTCAAAACTTAGATTTAGAAAATTTCAAGGGCCTTATTAATTAAAAGCATTTTAACAACAAAATTATCGATAAATCTTAACATTAAAAGAATTACCATTTTTACCCAAGTTATTATTTCAGGCATCTAATTAATTAATGCACTTCTCAACTCATTACACAGGCACTTGCAATGGAAAACAACAACAAATTAACACAGTTAAAAATTCACTGTTTACTTCAAAAAGTAGGACAACAAAATGAGCAAGAATTATTATTTAGTACAAGAGAAACAAATAAGGTACATGAAAGGATTACTACGTACACAACGTATTCTACTTCAACACACACACACACACACACCAAAAGAACAGATTCTCACAAATACAGAGACCTCACACAACATGTATCTTGCTCATGGCTACCCTCAGTTGAACCAATAATCAAGTCCTTCAACGTAACCGATCCGATCATGACCCACTTCCTTACCCTCGTCTCTTATCGGAACTCGATTTAGACCCAATGCCAGAACCAGCAGAGGAACCAGCAGACGACCCCGCACCGGATGAACCAGAGCCGGCAGATGACCCAGCAGATGAACCAGCACTAGACCCGGCAGAGGAACCCGACCCGGATCCTACTGAGATCGAACCCGAATTTGAGTTTGACCGAGAAATAGAACCAGCCGGGGTAGAAACCGAGCCAGACTCAGAACCTGAACCGGATGCAGACACAGATCCTCCACTCACGCCGAGCCCTAGACCGAGCCCGAGCCCGAGACCAAGCCCTAGGTCTTTCCTCACAGGCCGGCTCTCTGTAGTGACTACAGCTAAAGTCAAAGAGAATATAAGAAGTAAAACTGAGACAGTGTTACTTGCCATTATAGTTTCCGGAATCGTAATAACTAGTAACGAAGGTCTTGACTCTTGAGAGAATTAATTAGAACTTAGTGCAGTGAGATGAGATACCTACCTAGTCGTCGGGTTTTTGTAGAGGAGAAAAGGTTAGTTGCTAATGGTAGGCCTTTGAACATGAATTGTCAAACCAATGAGGAAAAGACATGCATGCGCATGCATATGGAAATTGACTTGTGAAGATTATATTGGTTGGAAAGCAATGTGGCAACTTTTCTTTTTGGGGGCAAGAATTATGGTGCAAATTAAAAGGTGGTGGTATTGTGGGGGGGGGGGGGGGGGTCACCTACAGTACAACAATCTTGCAATTGCCAGAGTAAATGACAATAATTTCGGTCCTGATTACTTAGATTGATGAAGAGATAGCTAGTATATCTGCCCATAAAATGGTGAAGTTGCATCTCCATATACATGATATATTATGGCTAATTAAGTTGGGGTACTTATGATTTACATAAAAGAGAAAGGTAAAAAAAAAAAAGGTTGCTACGATCGAGTATCTTTCTTTTTCTTATTAATCATGGTCTGAGAATTAAAGATGAGTAGAACTAGGGTGTTCCTAAGTGCACCAAGTCTCTTTGCGAACTCAACTCTAAAACCTATCAAATTAGCTTCAAACGATGAATCCAAACTGTTGAGAACTTTATACCTTACGAGTGATGATGCGTCTACATGCAAAAAATTTAAAATTTAAAATTAATTTTGTATAGAGTCAAGTGATCAAAAGGCGTCTAAAAAATGAATGCATTAAAATTAATTTATAAATCTTTTAATTTTGACCACTTGACTTCATACTAAATTAATTTGAAAGTTTAAAATTTTCAAATGTAGATGCATCACTCGTGAAGTAGAAGGATTTCAACGATTTAGATTTGTTGTTTGAAACCAATCTGATAGGTTTTAGAGTTGAGTTCACAAAGAGACTTGGTGAACTTAGGAACACCCTAGTTATACTAATTAAAGATAATGGGTTTTACAACACTTTGGTTTGTTGTAAAAAATTGTGGGAGCGCCATAAACTTAATTAGATAGAGGAAAATTCTTAATTAGTTGCAGCTTGACACGTGCATGCACACAGAAATATTAAATTAAACAATATGTCAGGTTTCCTGTGGCGTAATTTGAGGTGTCACACCATGTGGCATGTCACTGAGAGACTGATATAATAATGTGGTCCAATTTGGACCATGTAGTATTGTTTTTGCATTTATTTTTTAAATCTGGTTTTCTTAATTGTTTTTTCTTTTATTTTGTGATGGGTTTAGATTAACAAATAACACCAACAGCAACATTCAAAAAAGCGAATAGTACATTTGGAGTATTGACAAATTAGATAATTGAATGATGATGCTGAGATAATAATTATTATTCTAAGTGCCTTAATTTGTTGGAGATTGGGACAGTGACATGAGTTCAGAGAATCTCTCTTTGGCATTTGATACATCTAGAAATTTCCATGATAACAATTTGACAAATTATAGCTACATATCCCCATAATTTTTAGTAGAGATTTTCATAACTGTAGGAATTATTTGGATTTGCTTGTTTTTGATGAACTTTTTATGTTCATAATTTTTATAACTGTAGCTACATATCCCCATAATTTTTATGTTCACAGTATGGAATTTGATTATTATGTTATCTATATCCCTAACACCATATCTCTCAATTTACTTCTTATTTTATTTTTTAATTTTATTATATTTAAAAATATATATATTGTCAAGTGATTCCTCCTTTATAATTTATCTTCACTAGACACATAATCTTCACTCGAGCGAAGTTTAAATTAATAAGCCAAAATCTGACTTATTTGAAACAATATTACAAAATTGAACAATAAATCTAGCAGAAATAGTGATAACTTTGTCATCTCTGAAAATGATGTTTAAGAAGAAATATTTTCCAAAACTAACACGAAAGCTTTTATTTAAAAAAAAATCATATAAAATTGTTTCGTAAGTCTTAAAACTCAAATCATCATACTAAAATCAATTTTGTCAGGACAATTATCTCAAACTATTATAGTTGCGTTCCCAATTAATCCCATATAAATATAGCTAGCCAACCAGTAAAAACCTAAGAACTCTCGATCCAAATGATTAAAATATATTTGAAATCAACCAAACTTCTGACAATTGAAATAATTTGGAGCTTAAAAACAACCGAAAGCTGACTTAAAAACCTAAAATAACTTTATCCCGAGAAAACCAAATGAAAGCAAACCGGCCAACCAAACCATCCTTCTTGCCACCATGAAGAGTTGAAGACACGTCAGAATATTTTAGAAAATATATATCTCCTGTGTCAGTTAGCACTTTGGAAAATGAATATGTCATGTGCATTTGCCTACTTTTATTTTTCTTTCTTAATCAAATATTCACATTGTCCATAAAAAAGATGCTTTAGTCTCTGCTTCCAAATGTTTCTTGCTTCAAAGAAAAAAAATTATAGAGTAAAAGATTTTTAAGAGTTAGGAGTTCTATTAGATGATAACAGACAAGAGCACTCGGATCATTTTCTCCTATCTTGTAAATTAGATTTTGAACATACTATTTTCTGTACAAAAGATGTTATTTTTGCCACTAGATCAAAAACTAATTCTCTATAGAATTAAGTTTAATTAGTGACAAAAGCTAATTCTCTATATAATTAAGTTTAAGGACATGTTTAATCAATTTTTTTTTTATGAAATGTTTAATACAAGTTGAACATACTAGTCATGATAAAAAAAAATTATAATTCATATATCATTTGTTCTTAATTTATCTGTCTATCTTCTTGTTTGTTAATTACAATCAACATATGATGAATAAAGTAGTTTTTTTTGTTAACCACAAAGATCGATGTTAATTTTTTTATAAAATTTAATATAGGAAATCATTAATAATTACAAAGTTTTAGTTAATAGATAGATGACTAAAGTTAAACAGATAAGATTAATTTAGACAGTTAAGTGTTCATATAATTGCGCCGAAAGAAAAAAATACAAATAATTTATTATGGTAATGTAAACGTTCAATGACGGTTCATTGTCAGGGCGGACCCAGGTGTATCCAGGGGGGCAGTTGCCCCCCTTGGATTTTGAGTTTTAGTAGAGATTTATCGGTTCCGACCGACTTTGTCCCCTCTGGAATTTTTTTTGCCCCCCTCTGGACGTTTGATTTGTAATTTGGGTTAAATTTAGGTTTAAATTGAATAAATTTGTTGAATTTTGATTGATAATTAGAATTATAAGTCAAAAGATCAAAAATTACAAGTCAAAGCATTGGAAAGTATAAGTTAAAGCATTGTTTTTTATCGAGTACCCAATTGGTTAATGGATTTAAACCTGATTAGGTATTTAAATCGGATTCAATATTTTTTTTGCCCCCCCGACGAAATCCTGGATCCGCTCCTGTTCATTGTTATGTATACTTGTATAGTTTAACTGTGATGAGAGAAGAAGGGAGAGTATGTTCAAATTTAAGTAGAGAAAATTTAGCACTAAAAATATATAAAAATATATATAAAAAATAAATGTAAGTTATAAGCTCGATAAATAATGATTCAGAAAATAATTACATTAAATGAGTAAAAAAAATTAGGATAATAACCTTACAGCTACTTTAGAATTACATATATAATTTTATATTGTTTAACAAAATTATTAAAAAAATAAATAGATAATCTTATTTTACCGACTTTGACTATTATGATTTATCCATGTACAGCATTTGGCTGGAGTGCGGTATTGACAATTTGACATGCAATTTTCGCATTACCAACAATCCTCCATTTTCTCCATAGTCACTGTCAATCATTGCAACTTAGAAGTTTCTAGAGGAAACTTTGCACCTTGTTTGGATAGAGAATAGAGGAAGGGGAGGTGAAGAATAATAATGAATGGAATGAATGGAATAGAAAGAAAAATAAATATATTTAACTTTTTTGTATTTGAATGATTAATGAGAGAAAATAAATTTAACTTTCATTTTTATTTTATTTCTTGTTTGGTTGATTAAAATTTAAAAGGTTAATCAGAAATTCAGTGGTTGTTGTAGGTTTGTGACAAAAAACTTATTTGAGAATTATATAGGTAAAATATAGAGTTGGACATTTGTGTTTTTTGTTCTAAAAATATTTACAACAATTTTTTTTTCCATCCGTTACACCCCAAATCGGGAAGGAAACCGATTCTATTGATTATAATGATGTAAGGTTAAACATTTCACCTCGGACATAATTTTGTCAACCAAACACGATTTGACGAAAATTTTTCTTTTCTTTCCATTCCCTCCCTTCCTCTACTCTCCATCCAAACAAGGTGTTAGGTTTTGATAATTTAAGCAATAGAATAAAAGATTTTCAAGAAAAAATAATAAAATTACAAACCCTGTTCCGTGAGTTTATCTATCCAACAAGTAAAGATATATTGATAATTCCATATATCTAACAACTTTAATGATTAACAAAACCGTTTAATAATATAAAAAATAAAATTACAGACGTGCTTTACAGAAACCTTTATATATATATGTTCAATAGAGGAGCTATATATGTGCAATATTACTTTCTAAATTTTAATAATTGTTTTAGTCAAATAAATTTACTACAAATATAACTTATCTTTTAAACAACTGTAATTTATATATGCCAATACTTTCTTGGTTAAAAGAACAAAAAGTTAAATTAGTTGGGTTTATTAGATTATTATTGAATTGCAATAAATATTATGATAACTTTGTTATGTACATAATATAAATAATAATTTTGAGATAACGTATTATAAATATAATATATTAATTTGCAACTTTTACTTTCTTTATTTTAGAAGTACCGTGTGTCACTTAGATTGTTAAAATAAACTATTGTCAATATAACTTAGTCCAAACATAAAACAAGAATAAGATAGAATTAAAACGGGTTAATTTATTCTATACTTATTTTGTATGTAGGATCTATTATGATAAATAGAGATTTATTTTTTAATTTCTCTTAAATTAATTAATTTAAGTCATAACTTACACCTATCAAATAAGATATAAAATAGGAGAAGTAAAATAGAATACACAACTGAATTTTCCCTAAATTAAAGTAGCAATCATGGATCATAATTTTCCTACAGTACCTATAGTGGCATGTAGACTTGCTTGACCATATTGATCTCTAAAGCAAAACGGCCAAGTAAACTCATTCCAACCACAATACTAAAGTTTTAAACGTTGACAAAAAAAGAGGATGAGATGTCAGAAGGATAGAAGATGCACAAAAGCTCCCAACAAAAGTACTGCAAATGCTCCACTAGCAAAAGATTTCAAACTCAAGACCAACCACAAATTTCGCCACGCAATCACCAACTCCAAATACTTAAAACCACATTTCATATCACCCCACTAAGCCTGACTACTAACCAACCTCAAATTTTGAACACTATAAATACCACCTTTAGTAACACCCATTTCAGTAACAAAAACATCTCGTCATCCAATATCTGAAAAAAAACCCATCAAGTAATAATTTGGCATAGATAAAACCACTTAAAGAAATGGCTTGCATGAAAGTAGTAGTTCTTCTTGCAACCATTATAGTGGCCTCATTTGCAATTGTAGGTGAGAGCCGTGTGGCAAGAAAAGACCTAGGACTTGACCTTGGTGGTGGAACTGGCATTTCGGTTGGTATTGGACTCGGTGGAGGCATTGGGTTAGGTGGTGGCAGTGCCTCAGGTTCCGGTTCAGGCTCGGGCTCAGCGTCTGGTGCTGGTTCAGCATCTGGTTCGGGGTCTGGCTCAGCCTCTGGTTCTGGTTCAGGTTCAGGAGCTAGTTCAGGGGCTGGTTCATCAGCTGGGTCTGGTGGGTCGTATGCCGGGTCAGGTGCTGGTTCCGGTGCTGGTTCTGGTGGTGGGTATGGTTCCGGTGGTGGATCTGGTTCTGGCCAAGGACATGGATCCGGGTCAGGTTCTGGGTATGGATCGGGTCATGGTGAAGGATATGGATCAGGGTCTGGCTCGGGTTTGGGTCATGGTGAAGGCTACGGTGAGGGCTACGGTGAGGGGAGCGGGTCTGGAAATGGATACGGGTCAGGCTATGGGGAAGGCCATGGATATGGCTCTGGGTCTGGCTCGGGTTCAGGCTACGGTGAAGGCTATGGTGAGGGCTATGGCGAGGGGAGTGGGTCTGAAAATGGATATGGGTCGGGCTATGGGGAAGGCCATGGATACGGGTACGGGTCTGGTGGTGGACATGGGAAGTGAATGATGAAAAGTTTGTACAACATCAAGCATTAATTTCTCCTGGCCATGTTCATAGATTGTTGTTCAGGGTGTAGTATTAAGTGCAGTTGTACACTTTCTTTGTATTGCTCAAATTCTAGCTTTTGGTACTAATTTGTGTTGGAATAAGAACTGTGTGATGATTTGTAGAATTATAACAAGTTTATTAAATCAATGAATAGTGTTGTATTATTTTTCTAGTAAAGACCAGCTAAATTGGAACAATTAAGAGAAAATAAAACCAAAAAATAGAAAACCGAATTCAGTAGTCCATGGACGGAACTGAAGAGTTGAGCACTGTGCTTAATAACGAAACGATGAGATATGACATTTGTCGCACATCTATTATATATATATAATTCTCATAGGGTCTTGCAACAGTATATTCTACTGTCATTGCTACAGTATATTCTACAATAAAAACTTTAATTTAATATGGTATAACCGGTATAACTTTATATATAGTTAAAAAATCACAAATGAATGAATATGGTATACCGGTATAACTTTATACAGTAACAACTTGATTTTGTGATTTTGAATTCATTAATATGACATTTTGTTTATAACCGGTATAACTTTATATATAGTTAAATGTTTATCTTAATAGTTAATTATTATTTTTTTTCTAGTAATATTCTGATACAATCTTTTTACACTCCTCTCGATAATAGCCGCTGAAGCAAAACGAGACTCACTTCTAGTATTATAATAAAATCAAACTTTGCTATTTATCTGTAATTTTCGCATTACCAACAATCCTGCTGCATTTTCTCCATAGTGATCGTTGCCTCAATCACTGGAACTTGAAGTTTCTAGTGCCTGAGAGCCACCTTTCACCTTCGGTTTGATAGTACAATTAATTAAGCAAAAGCATATTAATGATTTTCAAGAAAAATATAATCACAAACCCTTTTCCGTGAGTTATCTATCCAACAATTAAAAGATATATACGTTGACAACTAAATTAACTTTAATGATTAACAAAACCGTTAATAAAATTATAAAAGGAAAATTATGGACATGTCTTTTACAGTTTAGATATATATTTCGTATATTTATTATCGATCAAGTATCGATAAAAATTAGTTATTGACTTTTTAAAATCACTCAATGAATTGCCAATGGATTTTCAAATTGTAGTGAAAAATAACCTCTTATGTTCTATAGAGAATGTACGTGCAATAATACTTGAGTTAGGCTATGGTACTATGCATATCGTAGATTGGTCCGTACTTCAGATCAATATTTTTTGTTTTCAAAGTTAAAATAGTTGATCTGAATCGTTCAACGTGATTTTTCTATGAAATTGTACTCGCAAACTAAATTTTACATTTTTTTTTAAATTTACTATTATTTTAGATAGGTAGAAAACCACTACTTTTGAATGGTCAATAATATTTAGATCAAGTACTGATTTCTACCTATCTAAAAAAATAGCAAACAAATTCTAAAAAATGTGAAATTTGATCTACAAATACATATTCATATTGTGATCATTTTGAACGATTCAAATAAATTGTTTGGACTTTAAAAATAAAAATATTGATCTGACCAATATGCGATATGCATAGTATTGTAGCCCCACTCATAATGCTTTCTTAAGTTTAATAATTAATGTTTTAGTCAAATAAATTTATTGTCAATGTAACTTATCTAATTCAAACAAATCTAAGTGATGCAAATTCTTTTTTGTTAAAAGAACAAAAACTAAATTAATTGTCTTTATAAGATATTTAAATTGCACTAAGATATTATTTTTGAGATAATACAGTACTAGAAATAATATCTTTACAACTTTTAATTTCTTTATTATAAGAACCCTATGTCATTTAGATTGTCAAATAAATTATTGTCAATATAACTTAGTTCAGGAAACAAAAATTTCCTTTGTGAAAAAGAGAACGAAAAATTAATTATATGGATTCCAAGATTTTGAGTGTTAGATAGCAACTTTCGACGGAGCTACTTTAAATAACTATAAAAAAATATGAAAGCAAATTTCAAAATTCTATCCATTTTATCACCTGTCCCAACAAAATTGCAAGATCTAAATGCTATATATATCAAGTTTGATTTTGGATAAAGAAACGAAGTAAATTATTTACTCTATGCTTCAGGTGTCAAATTAGCAAGACGTAAACAGAACAAGATGGACTTATGACGGAATAAATTAAATTACATCTTCTATTTTAATTATTATTAATTTACTCTACACTAAACAGATGTAAGATGGGAGTTACGATGGAATAAGTTATACGACATCTTCCCACTAATTAATTTTTTTTATTAAATTCAGATCAATTAACTTATTCCACACTTATCTCGCATACATATATGGCAAATTTTTATAGATAAAAAAATATTTTTCAATTTTTTTTCAAAACAAATTAATTTAACCCATATAACTTATGCTGCCAAAAGATATATAAAATAGAAAAAAGTAAAATAAAACAGAGAACGTTCGCACTAAATTTAATTTAAGTAGCAATCAAATATGCATGGGCCATAATTTTCCAATATATATAGTGGCATTCCTGACACTTGTTTTGACCATATTATCTAAAGAAAAACAGCTGATAAAGTACAACTCATTTCAAGCACATACCTAACAACGTTCACAAAAATTGGATGACGTGTCAGAAGATGCACAAATGCAAAGTTCAAAATACTGCAAATGCTCCACTAGCAAAAGTTGCAAACTCAAGTTCAACCACAAATTTAACCACACAATCACCACCTACAAATTCTTAAAATAAAATATCATATCACCCCACTAAGTCTGACTACTAAACCAACCTCAAACTTTCAACCCTATAAATACCACCTTTAGTAACACCCATTTCAGTAACAAACACATCTCTTAATCTGTTGTAATTGGGAAACAAAAAACATCGAAATAATTTGGCAAAGACATAAAACCACTTACACAGAAATGGTTTGCATGAAAGTAGTAGTTCTTCTTGCAACCACTGTCGTGGCCTCATTTGCAATTATAGGCGAGAGCCGCGTGGCAAGAAAAGACCTATCAATTAACCTTGGTGGTGGAACTGGAGGTGGCACTGCGGTTGGTATCGGACTCGGTGGAAGCATTGGATTAGGTGGTGGCAGTGCCTCAGGTTCCGGTTCAGGCTCGGGCTCAGCATCTGGTTCTGGTTCAGGCTCAGGCTCAGGCTCAGCATCAGGTTCTGGGTCTGGCTCAGCCTCTGGTTCTGGTTCGGGGGCCGGTTCATCAGGTGGCGTTGCGGTTGGTATTGGACTCGGTGGAGGTGTTAGCATTGGGTTAGGTGGTGGTGGTGCCTCGGGTTCCGGTTCAGGCTCGGGCTCAGCATCTGGTTCTGGGTCTGGCTCAGCCTCTGGTTCTAGTTCAGGTTCAGGAGCTGGTTCAGGGGCCGGTTCATCAGCTGGGTCCGGCGGGTCATATGCCGGGTCGGGTGCTGGTTCCAGTGCTGGGTCTGGGTCTGGATATGGTTCTGGTGAAGGTCATGGATCCGGGTCTGGTTCTGGGTATGGATTGGGTCATGGTGAAGGATATGGCTCAGGGTCTGGCTCAGGCTCGGGTTCGGGCCATGGCAAAGGCTACGGTGAGGGTTATGGCGCAGGGAGCGGGTCTGGAAATGGATATGGATCAGGCTACGGTGAAGGCCATGGATACGGGTACGGGTCAGGTGGTGGACATGGGAAGTGAATGAAAAGTTTGTACAGTATCAGGCATTTCTGTATGAGTGTCCTGGCTATGTTCATATATTTTTGTTCAGGGTGTAGTAATTAATTACTTCACGTGTACACTTCTTTGTATTAATTGCTCAAATTCTAGCTTGTGGTACTCATTTGTATGAGTGAGGCTGTGGTAATATTATACATATTATACAACGATATGAACTATGAATTTATATCTTTCTTTTTAATTTATATTTAAAGTCCAAAAAAGATGCGAGAGTAGTAGAGAAAATACTTCGGTCCTTAACCGATGATTTTTAGAATGTTTAAAGTTCAAAAAGTCGATCCAGAATATTTAACATTATCTTCATATAAAAATATACATAAAAATCAAATGTTACATTTAAAAAAAAATATTACTATCTTTTTAGATAAATATATAGAAAATCACTTAATTTGAAAATAATGGACCATAAAAAAATAATGGTTTTCTATCTAACTAAAAAATAGTAGAAATTAAAAAAATTAAAATTTGATTTGCAAGTACATTTTCATATAAAGATCATGTTTAACGGTTGAAATCAATTGTTTCAACTTTAAAAACAGAGATATAGATCAATAGCACGGGTTGACATGTAACATAGCCCTCTTATTGAGATGGTGGTGGGGCTTATACGATCAGAAGGAGGCCCTTCGGGGTTTTGGACCTCGACCTGTATTCAATTACATGCTAGAGGAGAGTTGTGCAGAGTTCGCTGAGAAAACGGTTACTGGTACAGAGACCGGTACCGAACCCGTTAGCGGAACTATCTGTTTTTCAAATTTGGGAGCTGCTGCGCTGGCGCAGGGAGTGCTCAGCCAAGAATTATACTTTCAAGGAATGGACGTCTATGATGCTTTGCACGTGGTGGTGGATTTGGAGGCAGCGGAACAATTTAATTTTTCAAGGGACTAAAATGGGAGCTGAGATTTTGGGAGGAAAATATTAGATGAGGGGGTAATGTGGTTAAAGTTCTCTTAAAGGATTTAGAGGGCTAGCGGGTAATATTTTTACTTACTTTCCTTGCAACTTGAAAGTATTGAACCAAAATTGGAACAATTAGAGGGAAAAAAAAACAAAAAAGAGAAAACCGAATTCAGTAGTCAAGGACGGAATTGAAGAGTTGAGCAATGTGCTTAAATAACAATTGATGAGATATGTTCATAAAAAAAAAAAAATTGATGAGATATGACATTTCTCTCACATGTTATAATAAAACCAACATTAATTGCTATTTATTTACCAGAGTACATGGCATGTAATTTTCGCATTCCCAACAATCCTCCATTTTTAAATAATAAAAAAAAAAGCCTCTATTTTTCTCCATGGTCACTGTCCATGCATGGTAGGAACTTGGAAGTTTCTAGAGTAACTTTTTGTTTCATAATTTTAAGCAATAGAAGATATTCAAGAAATATAAAATTGCAAACCCTGTTCCGTACGTGAGCTCATCTATCCAACAAGTTAAAGCTATATTGACAATTAAATTTATATGTAACAATTTTTATGATTTACAAAACCGTGAATAAACAATTAAATAACAGGCTTTACAGTTTAGAGCGCTTGAACTCATACATTTTTCATGTAAACGCATCACTCATAAAGTACATTGGTTTTAATAGTTTGAATTTTTCATTTGAAGTCAATTCGATAGATTTAGAGTTAAGCTCACCAAAAAACTTGATGGCCATGTTCGGCACCCTTCCTTGAGCATGAAAGATTAAAATCTTAAGCTCACCTAAGGAGCTAATGTTCGGTAAGTAGAAACTAGGATTAAAGAAACTCATTGAATTAAAACAATCTATTCTATTATGGGATAAGAGTAAAAGACCAATATGCCCTTGCTAATGAGGTCATATAGAACAAATGACTTGTGTATAGTAAGAAATAGTGTATCAGTTTAGATTTGAATAATTATCTATATAACAACGTACAATAACAGATTTCAACTGAATTATATTATTATCATTAATACATCGAAAATACAAAATGAAGTAAAACCTTCTCAGAGAATAATAACAGCGTATAATAATATATTTCAACTGACATTACTGAGAATAATATAATAGCTACAAATTCCATCTAAAATACAAAATGTAGCAAATCCTTCTTAAAATCAATAACCTGACAAGCAGCTGTCTTTTTAACTATTTAGTCCTTGTACCTGATTTGAGTTTGTATTGTACAGCTCAACCAAGGAAAATCAAGGTCGAAAATAACAAGATTTCATTTTGTGAGTGTTGCCTTTCAAAGTTCCTACAATTAATAAAAGGAAAAATAATATGACGTCTAAGTATCATCTACATGCAAATTAGAGCAACACAAGCTCGAGAATCAACAAAACAAAAGATTGGGTTGACAATCCAGTGATGTGTTTCAGTCAAATTAACGAAAGAAAGAAGCAAAAAGAGCAAAAAAAGTATCAAATTGAGGTTGCCGTAGGGAAGGGTGGGGAGGGGAGAGGGGTGGCGGAGGAGAAATACCTTTAGCGGGTGTCTATGGGAAGGTCATCTCAACGAGAAACCGACTGTGACGTCAGATTCGAGTTTTGATCGCCGGAGAGCCAGCAATCAAGGCCGGGAAAGAAGAGGGGATTTTTTTCTCGTGCTTAGGGAAGTACGCTGGAGCTCCTTAGAGCATGCCTTTTCAGGGATATTAATGTCCGTAAACAGTGCCTAAGGAGCTCTAAAGGAGACCCATTTGTTAAGGAGGGGTCCGACTCGACTTAACAATTTCAGCTAAGGAAGCCCTTTAATCCACTATAAGAAACCTCTGTTGGGCTGGATTAAGAAAGATTAAGGTTAAAGGAGGCCTAAGGAGATAGCACCGAACATGTACGATGAGCTAAAGAACACCCTAGTTCTACCCCTACAATAGTGACATGCAAGAGACTTGTTTGATCATATTGTCTAATGCAAAATGGCTGATAAAGGACAACTCGTTTCAAGCACATACCTAAAGTTTTCAACGTTGACAAAAATTGGATGACATATCAGAAGATGCACAAATGCAAAGTTCTAAATACTGCAAATGCTCCACTAGCAAAAGATTGCAAACTCTAGTTCAACCACAAATTTCACCACGCAATCACCACCTACAGATTCTTAAAATCAAATTTCATATCACCCACTAAGCCTGAGTCGACTACGTACTAAACCAACCTCAAACTTTCAACCCTATAAATACCACCTCTAGTAACACCCATTTCAGTAACAAACACATCTCTTAATCTGTTGTAATTGGAAAAAAAAAACATCAAGTAATTATTTGGCAAAGACATAAAACCACTTACAGAAATGTCTTGTTGCATGAAAGTAGTAGTTCTTGCAACCATTGTTGTGGCCTCATTTGCAATTATAGGCGAGAGCCGCATGGCAAGAAAAAACCTAGGACTTAACCTTGGTGGTGGAACTGGAGGTGGCATTGCGGTAGGTATCGGACTCGGTGGAAGCATTGGGTTAGGTGGTGGCGGTGCCTCAGGTTCCGGTTCAGGTTCGGGCTCAGCATCTGGTTCTGGTTCAGGCTCGGGATCAGCATCTGGTTCTGGTTTAGGTTCGGGCTCTGCATCTGGTTCTGGTTCAGGATCAGGCTCAGCCTCTGGTTCTGGTTCAGGCTCGGGCTCAGCATCTGGTTCTGGGTCTGGCTCAGCCTTTGGTTCTGGTTCTGGTTCAGGTTTGGGGGCCGGTTCATCAGGTGGCGTTGCGGTTGGTATTGGGCTCGGTGGAGGTGTTAGCATTGGGTTAGGTGGTGGCGGTGCCTCAGGTTCCGGTTCAGGCTCGGGCTCAGCATCTGGTTCTGGTTCAGGCTCGGGATCAGCATCTGGTTCTGGTTCAGGTTCGAGCTCTGCATCTGGTTCTGGTTCAGGATCAGGCTCAGCCTCTGGTTCTGATTCAGGCTCGGGCTCAGCATCTGGTTCTGGGTCTGGCTCAGCCTCTGGTTCTGGTTCTGGTTCAGGTTCGGGGGCCGGTTCATCAGGTGGTGTTGCGGTTGGTATTGGGCTCGGTGGAGGGGTTAGCATTGGGTTAGGTGGTGGCGGTGCCTCAGGTTCCGGTTCAGGCTCGGGCTCAGCATCTGGTTCTGGTTCAGGCTCGGGATTAGCATCTGGTTCAGGGGCCGGTTCTTGGGCTGGGTCTGGTTCTGGTTCGAGTAGTGGGTCGGAGTCTGGTTCTGGTTCGGGTAGTGGGTCAGGGTCTGGTTCGGGTTCGGGTAGCGGCTCGTGGTCTGGCTTTGGGCCTGCACCGGGCCATGCTGAAGGACATGGCTCAGGGTCTGGCTCGGGTTCGGGTCATGGCAAAGGCTATGGGGAAGGCCATGGATATGGCTCTGGGTCTGGTTCGGGTTCAGGCCACGGCGAAGGCTACGGTGAGGGTTATGGCGCGGGGAGTGGGTCTGGAAATTGATCTGGGTCGAGCTACAGTGATGACCATGGATACGGGTACGGGTCGGGCAGTGGACATGGGAAGGGAATGAAAAGTTTGTACAACATCAGGCATTTCTCCTGGCTATGTTCATATATTGTTATCCACTTCTTTGTTGTACTATTTTGTATTGGAATAATACCTTGTGATGATTCGTAGAATTATAACATGTCAATTAAATCAATAAATAATGTTGTATTATTTTTCAAGTAAAGAACAGCGGAAGCAAGCTTGCTATAATGTTACCATTCTAAATGTATTGATCCAAAATTAGAACAATTAAAATGAAATAGAATAAAAAAAGAAAGAAAACCAAATCCAGTAGTTGACCAATGTGCAATAAGCTGTCTTTAATTAAATAACCAAAAGAACCAAAAGTCAAAACATTGCTATTTATCTACTAGAGTTTAAGGGGCCGATATGCACCTTTAAATGAATGAATTACATACCCGTATATATATCGTTATTATTTTTGCATATACAAAAGGAACATTGTATTAAACATAATTTATAACTTTTTCTCTGAAATATTCAGAACTATTTTCTCTTACAAAAGGTGACCAATAGTCAATTTTGACAGCTTAATTGGGTATTAAATAGCGGTAGGAAACCATTTTAGCAACATACTAATTAAGTTGACAACAACCATATAAATAACATTAATTTTAAAACACAATATTTCGAATATAATATATATTTAATACACATCATACACATAAAAAATGATAAAATTTGATACAAACTTTCAAATTACATGAAAACCATTTCTGGAACTAATATTTCAGGCTAATTCAAAATAAGATTCTAACACAGGATAATATGCAGAGACGAGGGTGGATAATTGCTATCAGATGTGCCATGTGCAGATCGAATGAAGAGACAGTACGCCATCTGTTCCAGGACTGCACTGTCGCTACAGGGGTATACACTCTGGTAAAGGCATTGATGCCAGCGCAAAACTGGCCACCCAAACCGCCAGCGGACGTTACTGACAAATACCAGGTTAGTGGGATGATGGCCGAACAGAGAAGCATTGTGCTGGTATTGCATTTCGTCTTATGGAGGGAGAGATGTGCCGAATTTTTAGAGGTAACGTAAAGGAACTGGAGGATCTGATGGATGAAATCAGATGGCAGTTGCAGTTTTACAGAAAAAGCACACGAAATGATCAATCAGTGGTGCCAGAAAATGAAAATGAGTCAATTGAACCAGTCTAAGGATGTAAGTGGATATGCAGAAGGAACATGTGTTACTGGCATGAACGTTATACTGACGAAGGCCGAGGCTAAGACCCCGCTGCTATACTGTATTAAGGAAATTAGCAATACTGGTCTTGCTGGCATCACTGAAGGGTGTCCCAGTACCACTGGTACGAGTTCAGGTACAGCGAACTTTGGCGATCCAGCAGGGCTGATTTCTGGTAAGAATTTTGGTGCGAATCAGCTTCTGGTACAAACTCTGGTACCACTTGTACAGTTTCTGGTAAGAGTTCTGGTACGGTTTGAAGGACTGGTACTGATCCCTGCACCACTGGTACGAAATATGGAGCTGAGTTGAAGTACAACCAAGATGGATCAGAGAAGCAACAAATTTTTCTGTTACATTTTTTAACTTCTGTTTTTTTATGCTCATTTCATGTTTTCCTTTCCTGTTATTTTTTTATTCATATAGCTCAACTGTTAATTTGTTTTCTGTTTTCTATTTGTAGTAACAAAACCTCTGTAACTTGTTCAATGAAATCAAATGGGGGCATGACCCACATTTTTTCTCAAAAAATATTTCAGGCTAACATCATGCCCACAAAACATTTTCTATTTTATCATCTAAATTGTCAACTTAAAACAATTTCAACATTTAGCAAGCTAGGAAACTGATACAAAACTGGTACAGCAACATTGTCTTGTGCTTGTCTTGTGTACCATCAGATATTCAGATTTTAAGATTAAATTAAAAATATTAGTAGCTAGCTCCTCTGGAACATTATCTGACACTTATTTAGAAAACCAACAAATAAGTCGGTGCAGAAGAAATTCACACAAATTTATCAATAAAATGATCAATTAACCCGGCAACACCCAGCCGAAAACTAGAACTAGTATAATACAGTATTAATATAGTAATATAAAACTTGAAATCAGTACTGTACTAGCTTGTATTCTGACATACAAAGCTTGGTTGTGTAATTTTCACACGCGTAAATAGCACATACCCATTTCTTAAAGTTCTATGACACATGCTTATTGGATTAAGCTCTAAGTAGTTTTCTATAATCAATATCAGAGTTGGTATCTGATAAAGAGTTATCCATGTTGTAGAGGACCACTTTGGTACACCTGTACCAGTATACTTCTGAATAATATCGATCCTGAGCTACCAAACACACCATTATAGTGCTGTCCACATATGTGAAATCTCTTGCAAAGTCAATATATACGGTTTAACATGATAACACATTACACCATACGAAATACTGCCCGTGGGCCATGCCAAGCCACAGTAAAGATTCCAAATACTTCAATTTTCCTATCATAGTACTACACTGACATCCAAGACGAGTTAGCTTGAAAAAGAAAGCTCATTTCAAGCACATATTAGAGATCTAAGCGTTGACAAAAATTGGATGAGGTGTCAGAAGGATAAAAAAGCAAAGACCAAAACGCTGCACAAGCTCCACTAGCAAAAGATTGCAAACTCCAATTCAACCACAAATTTCATCACACAATCACCAACCCTAAATTCTTAAAACCTGCAAATTTCACACACCACTACAAAAATCTGTCACTATCCGCAAGGTAAAAGTGTTTTTTGCCGACGGTATCTTACACGATAGCGAATCCGTGTGTAAATTGCATTTTTAACTGTGTATAATCACACTTTATGTAGTAGTAGCGTATTTATAAGATAATACACTATAGATAATATATTTGCAAATTTTGCTTTCTTTATAAGATAATACACTATAAATAATTACACTTTGTTAAATAAACAATTAGTTCAGGAAACAAAAACTTCCTTTGTTAAAAAGAAAACGAAAACTAAATTATTTGGTTTTCAAAGAATTTGTTTTAGGTAGAAATTTTCGACAGAGCTACATGAAATAACTATCATGGGAAATGAAAGCAGATTTCAAAAATCTTACCATTTTATCACCTCTCCCAACAAAATTGCAAGATATAATTGTTATCTATCATGTTTGGTTGTATAGTAAGATATAGAGTAAACCCGTTAATAGTCCATAATTAAGTTGTCAAATGAGACATAAAATATAAGTAAGATGGAGTTATAACGGAGCAAGTTAAATTACCTCTCCAAACTGATCAGTTTACTTTACACTTACTTCATGTAGGACCTACTGTTCTAGAAAAAGAGTTCTCAATTTTTTTCTTTTCCAACCAGATTAATTTAAGTCATGACTTACCTTAAAAACGAGATATAAAATTTAAAAAATAAAATAGAATATACAACTTAAATTCTCCATGAATTCAATTAGCAATCATGGGCAAAATTTTCCAATATGGTACTATAGTGGGCATGCAAGAGACTTGCTTGACCATATATTCTAAAGCAACAGAAATGATAAAGTACAACTCATTTCAAGCACAAATTAATGTTTTCAACGTAGACAAAAATTGGATGAGATGTCACAAGGATAGAAGATGCACAAAACCAAAACACTGCAAATGCTCCACTAATAGAAAATAAAATAAAAAAATAAATATAAATTTTTATTAATAGAAAATAAAAATAAAAATATCGACATTGAAGAAGCATTTGGCGCAAATTCAAGATATAGCTAAAACGTGATAGTCCATAACGTCTAGGATACTGTAGCCGGATGTTATGGTCCATAACGGTCCACCTACAGTTTTTTTTTTTTTTTTTTTGCTGCTTCGTTTGTGAATTAAAAATAAAAATAAAAAAACACTGTAGCTGGACGTTATGGATCATAACGTCCAGTTACAGCGTTTATTTCGGTTAATTAGCGGTAACTTGATTTCGTTAAGCTGGCCGTGATGGTCCATAACGTCCAGAGGACGTTATGGACTATCACGTTTTAGCTGTTTCTCGAATTTTCGTCAAATGCTTCTTCAATGTTGATATTTTTTTATTTTATTTTCTATTAATAAAAATTTCGGCAAAAAATCACAAACTCAAGTTCCACCACAATTTTTTACCACGCAATGACCAACTCCAAATTCAAATACTTAAAAACAAGTTTCACATCAAACCACTAAGCCGACTACTTATCAACCTCAAACTTTGAACCCTATAAATACCACCTATAGTAACACCCATTTCAGTAACAAACACATCTCACAATCTGTTATTGATAAAAAAACATCAAGTAATAGCTTGGCAAAGATAAAACCACTTAAAGAAATGGCTTGCATGAAGCTAGTAGTTCTTCTTGCAACCATTGTTGTGGCCTCACTTGCAATTGTAGGTGAGAGCCGCATAGCAAGGAAAGACCTAGGACTTAGCCTTGGGGATGGAGGTGGCGCTGCAGTTGGTATTGGACTCGGTGGAAGCATTGGGTTAGGTGGTGGCGGTGCCTCAGGTTCCGGTTCAGGCTCCGGGTCAGCGTCTGGTGCTGGTTCAGCATCTGGTTCTGGGTCTGGCTCAGCCTCTGGTTCTGGTTCTGGTTCAGGAGCTGCTTCAGGGGCCGGTTCATCAGCTGGGTCCGGTGGGTCTTATGCCGGGTCGGGTGCTGGTTCCAGTGGTGGGTCTGGGTCTGGACATGGTTCTGGCGAAGAACATGGATCCGGGTCTAGTTCTGGGCATGGAGGTGACACTGCAATTGGTATTGGACTCGGTGGAAGCGTTGGGTTAGGTGGTGGCGGTGCCTCAGGTTCCGGTTCAGGCTCGGGGTCTGCGTCTGGTGCTGGTTCAGCATCTGGTTCTGGGTCTGGCTCAGCCTCTGGTTCTGGTTCTGGTTCAGGAGCTGCTTCAGGGGCCGGTTCATCAGCTGGGTCCGGTGGGTCTTATGCCGGGTCGGGTGCTGGTTCCAGTGGTGGGTCTGGGTCTGGACATGGTTCTGGCGAAGAACATGGATCCGGGTCTAGTTCTGGGCATGGAGGTGACACTGCAGTTGGTATTGGACTCGGTGGAAGCATTGGGTTAGGTGGTGCCGGTGCCTCAGGTTCCGGTTCAGGCTCAGGGTCAGCGTCTGGTGCTGGTTCAGCATCTGGTTCTGGGTCTGGCTCAGCCTCTAGTTCTGGTTCTGGTTCTGGTTCTGGTTCAGGAGCTGCTTCAGGGGCCGGTTCATCAGCTGGGTCCGGTGGGTCGGGTGCTGGTTCCAGTGGTGGGTCTGGGTCTGGACATGGTTCTGGCGAAGAACATGGATCCGGGTCTAGTTCTGGGCATGGATCGGGCCATGGTGAAGGATATGGATCAGGGTCTGGCTCGGGTTCAGGTTATGGCAAGGGCTCTGGTGAGGGGAGCGGATATGGAAATGGACACGGGTCAGGCTATGGGGAAGGCCATGGCTCTGGGTCTGGCTTGGGTTCAGGCCACGGTGAAGGCTATGGTGAGGGCTATGGTGAGGGGAGCGGGTCGGGTGGTGGACATGGAAAGTAAATGAAAAGTTTGTACAACATCAGGCATTTCTCCTGGCTATATATATTCATAGATTGTTATCCAGGGTGTAGTTGTTAAGTGTACTTGTATACTTCTTTGTTTTACTATTTTGTCTTGGAATAATACCCCTGTGTGATGTATGGATATGATTGGTAGAATTATAACAAGTCTATTAAATTGGTAAATGATGTTGTGTTTTTTTCAAGTAAAGATTAGATGAAGCACGCTTGCTACAAATTTTAAGTGTACATGTAAACCAAAACATTGCTAATTATCTAATAAAGTAAAAGGGACAAAAGTGCACCTTTAAATAAAATGACTTGCAGATCCGTAATTCGTTATTATTTTCGCATATATATACAAAAGGAACATTGCATTGGACATAATACATTAAACTTTTTTTCTCTGAAGTGTTCAGAACAATTTTCTCTGACAAAAAGCAACCAAGAGTTTATTTTGACAGATTGAGTATAAAATTGCGATAGGAATCCATTTAACAACATACTAAGTTGACAACAACCATAAAAAATAAGTTCAATTTTAAAACACAACATTTTCAATATCATATATATTTAATACACATCATACATAGAAAATAGAGTGAAGCTATGATACTATGCATAGCACGGATTAATATTTGAGTTTTCAAATACTTGCAAATCAAATTTTACATTTTTTCGAATTTTTTTACTATTTTTTTAGATAGGTAGAAAATCACTTGATCTGAAAATTCTGGACTATCCAAAAACAGTGATTTTCTACCTATCTAAAAAAATAGTAAAAAAATTCGAAAAAATGTAAAATTTGGTTTGCAAGTACATATTCATTTTATAATCAGGTTGAACGGTTCGGATCGACAGTTAGGATTTTGAAAACTCAAATATTGAGCCATAGCACAGTCCCGGATCGACCGTTAGGATTTTGAAAACTCAAATATTGAGCCATAGCACAGTCCAATCCGTGCTATGCATAGTACCGTAGCCTCAATCTAGAAAATATGATAAAATTTGATACAAATTTTCACATTTATAAAGGACATGAACTTCAACAATTCATTTCTTATATTTTATAAAAGAAATGATATTAAAATTACGGTGAAAATATCATTAGACAACTAATGTTTCAGGCTAACAAAAATCCCACAAAATATTTTCGGCTTTTAAAAAAAAATTATTTAGTTTGAAAAAATATCATCATCGAGATTCGTTAAATGGTCCAGCAATATTTTCTTGAGCACATCTTGTGTACTATCAGATATTCAGATTTTATGATTGATTTAGAAATATTAGTAGCTAGTTCCTCTGGAAGACTGGAACATTATCTGACACTCAATTAGAAAACCAACAAACTCATTTTTACACGTACCAGTAATCTTGTACAGGTATTTTCATGTTAAAGGCTAAGCATATAATTATGAAATCAATAAAGTGAATTCATCCACAGTACCAAAAAAATTATATATATTATCACAAATTTATAGATAAAATAATCAATTAGCATTATGTCCATTGGCAATTAAACCGGCTACACATAACCGACAACTAAAACTAGTAATTTTTTTTTTTTTTTTGATAAAAGGCATAGAAGCCCATTTCATTAGCTTGAAATCAAAGTTAACTCACAAGTAAAATGAGTTCAGAGCTCAATCACGGAAAGACATAAAACACTAATATTGAGCAAAATACGAAAGCTCTGCGTTTCACAGTCCACCAAAAGACAATATTAACAAAGTAACAAACTAAAACTAAGCCACATTTGAGAGGGCTATGGCAAGATATTGATTCTAAGCTTGGATCTATACAAAAAGCATTTGACTTCCTCATGATTACTCAGCTGGATCTCCAACATCCCTCAGCAGCAACATTGGACCTGCTACCTCAGCTGCATCCTGGTACACTACCAGCTGGTTGTCAGCAAGGTCCCAAACACGAAGTGGAATGGCATTGATGTCCACTGGCAGCCAATTTGCCGCAACCTCCTTGAATCTTTTATTCATATTTCGTGCCCAATATTCAATGACGGATATTATTAAAAGTATAAGAGATCTAACACTTTTACCTTTACTGGATTGGAAACAAATTTCGTTTCCTTGCTTCCAAACAGTCCAACAAACGGCACTAAAAACAATTAAAAACCCTATGTTGTTCACTGATTCAAGCTTGTAAGCAAACTGAAATATATCATTACAGGAAGTACCAAGTTTTTAAGTATAAATTACTATTTCCTAACCAAAATCATAATTGTTGAGCTTGTTGGCACTTAAGCAACAGATGAGCAGTAACCTCTTTTTTAGTACAAAAATGGCAAGTCAATCTTCCAGGCCAACCTCTCTTCCTTAAGTTTTTTTTAGTTAATATACGATTATGAATGACCAACCAAATAAAAATTCTGATTTTAGGTGGAATTGGTAAGTTCCAAATAATGACATACTTATTTGCTTTAACCCCCCTAAAGTTCAATAGTTAGTGGATGAATTTAACCGTAAATTGTCCGGAATATCCCATCTCCAAGATATTTTATCCAAACAATGTGTAAAACTAGATGAGCTAATAATGTAAAGGATTTCCTGCCATTCCTTAGCTAATATACCACTAAGATTTCTTCTAAATCTAATTGTCTTTCCTTGAGAAATGAACACTGCAACTAGTGTAATATGCTGATTAGAACAAATTCTATATAATTGAGGTTATCTAGTGGATAAGGAACAATTACCATACCAAATGACCTTCCAAAATTCTAATTGAGAATGGATGCTAGGAGTATATTCTACACATATTTTTCCCAAGTTATCTAATTTCATAATGCTTTGCCAAAAAAGAAGAGTAAGGTAAATGGGTATCTAAGGAATACTTATACATAACCACTGTTTTTCACAAAGCTGAGTATTGTAGAACTAGTATAATATAATATTAACATAGTAATTTAAAAAGTTGAAAACAGTTCTGTAAATTATCTTAGAAAAAGAATTCCCTTGTGGAGCTACTAGTGTAAATACTAAATAGCACTAGCTAGTAGCTTGTATCCTGATATACAAAGCTGGGTTGTGTAATTTTCACATGTGTAAATAGCACGTGCTCATTTCTTAAAATTCTATGACAATGCTTATCGGATGAACCTCTAAATAGTTCTCTAAAATCAATATCAGAGTTGGTATCTGAGAAGAGTTATCCATGTTGTAGACATGTAGTACTGCACAGGACCAGACCACTCTGGTACCACCTGTACCAGTATACTTCTCAGCAATATCCTGAGCTATACCAAACAGACCATTATAGTGTTGTCCACATGTGTGAAATCTTTTGCAAAGTCAATAGGGTTTTAACTTTTAACATGATAACTTGTGACAGTTTCCATTCAGAGAATGTTGCACGACGGAAGTGGCCCAATGGGCATCCGACCAAAATCGGTCCGATGCCAGCTCAGAACAGTCCGAATTGCTATAAAATTCGTAAACACTTGATCTACACGAATATTAAAGCGTCGTGCATGAATCTTGCAGAAAACCGGACGGTTCCGAGAAAAAAAGGAAAGACCAAACACTGCAAATGCTCTACTAGTAAATGATTGCAAACTCAACCACATATTTCACCACGGAACCATCACCTACAAATTCTTAAAACCACATTTCATATCACCCCACTAAGCTTGATAAATAAACAAACAATGAGATATGACTTTTCTCGTCACATGGTATAACTAAACCAACATTATTAAGGGTACGTTTGGATGAACTCTAGAATAGTTAGAATAGCTACTGTTTAGAATAGTAAATAAGAATAGCTACTGTTCAAGAATAGTGCTAACTCAAGTTATTCGGAACAGTAAAAAAGTTGTTTGGATTGCATATTTGAAATAGAGTTTGGAGAGAATGAATAGTATTAATTTATGTGTTAGATTAAATATAATACAATATAATATGAATTTAAATATGTAATATAATATTATTTTAAATATTAGATTAGTATTAAATAAAATATTATATTAAATATAATATAATATTAGTTCAAATATTAAATATAATATAATATTAGGTTAAATGTTAAATGGAATATAATATTAATTTAAATATTAGATTAGTATTAAATACAATATTAGATTAAATGTAATATAATATTAGTTTAAATATTAAATGTAATATAATATTATTTTAAAATTTTGATTAGTATTAAATAAAATATTAGATTCAATGTAATACAATATTAGTTTAAGAGTGAGGCTATGGTGCTATGCATAGCACGGATGGCTAGTGTACTACGGCTCAATATGGTACTTTTTAAAATCCTAACGGTCGATCCGACCGTTCAATGTAATAACCATATGAATATGTACTTGCAAACTAAATTTTATATTTTTTTCGAATTTTTTTACTATTTTTTCAGATAGGTAGAATTTTGATGGTCCAGAATTGTCAAAAACACTGATTTTTCTACCTATCTAAAAAAATAGTAAAAAATTTGAAAAAATATAAAATTTAGTTTGCAAGTACATATTCATATGGATATCACATTGAACGGTCGGATCGACAGTTATAATTTTAAAAAGTACCATATTGAGCCGTAGTACACTAGCCATTGGTGCTATGCATAGCACCATAGCCTCACTCTTAGTTTAAATATTAAATGTAATATAATATTATTTTAAAAATTAGATTAGTGTTAAATAAAATATTAGATTAAATGTAATATAATATTAGTTTAAATATTAAATGTAATATAATATTATTTTAAATATTAAATGTAATATAATATTAGTTTAAATATTAAATGTAATATAATATTAGTTTAAATATTAAATGTAATATAATATTATTTTAAATATTAAATGTAATATAATATTATTTTAAATATTAAATGTAATATAATATTAGTTTAAATATTAAATGTAATATAATATTAGTTTAAATATTAAATGTAATATAATATTAGTTTAAATATTAAATGTAATATAATATTAGTTTAAATATTAAATGTAATATAATATTATTTTAAAAATTAGATTAGCATTAAATAAAATATTAGATTAAATGTAATATAATATAATTTTAAAAATTTGATTAGTATTAAATAAAATATTAGATTAAATGTAATATAATATTAGTTTAAATATTAAATGTAATATAATATTATTTTAAATATTAGATTAGTATTAAATAAAATATTTGATTAAATTTAATATAATATTAGTTTAAATATAATACAATATAATATTAATTTAATTATTAAATGTAATATAATATTATTTTAAATATTAGATTAGTATTAAATAAAATATTAGATTAAATATAATATAATATAATATTAATTTAAATATTCAATGTAATGTAATATTATTTTAAATATTATATTAATATTAAATAAAATATTAGATTAAATATAATATAATATTAGATTAAATATAATACAATATAATATTAATTTAAAGCATTTGCTTCGGTGGACATAAGGACCTATTTGTAAAATGAATATATTTTCATTTTCAAAGTTCAAATAGTCGATCCGACCGTTCAACATTATCTCCATATTAAAATGTACTTGGAGGTCAAATTTTACATTTTTTTGAATGTTTTTACTATTTATTAAGATGGTTACAAAATCGCTGTTTTTCAATGGTCTGAAAACAACGATTTTGTAACCATCTTAATAAATAGTAAAAAAATTCAAAAAAATGTAAAATTTGACCTCCAAGTACATTTTAATATGGAGATAATGTTGAACGGTCGGATCGATTGTTTGAACTTTGAAAATGAAAATATGTTCATTTTACAAATAGGTCCTTATGTCCACCGAAGCATCCCTCTCTAATTTAAATATTAAATGTAATATAATATTAGTTGAAATATTAGATTAGTATTAATATAGAAAGGAACAAATGTTATTCCATGTTTTTATAAAAATAGCGAATAGCTCTATTTCTCGTTTGGATTGTCCTTGTTCCGAATAGCAATGCTATTCTAAAAATAGTGCTATTCTTAGTGCATCCAAACATAGCCTTAAGAGAGGCCAAAATGCATCTTTAAAATGAATGAATTACAGATCCGTATTTCGTTAATTATTTTTGCCTATACAAAAGGAACATTGCCTTGAACACTAATTCATAACTTTTTTTTTCTCTGAAACAAATTGTGACCGAGAGTCTATTTCGACAGCTCAAGTGGGTACTAAATAGTGATAGAATCCAACAACATACTAAGTTGACAACAACCATAAAAATAAATTCAATTTTAAAACACAACATTTTGAATATAATATTTACTCAATACACATCATACACATAAAAAATGATAAATTTTGATACAAATTTTCACATTCATTAAACGACATGAGTTTCAACGATTGATATTTGATGGTATGCAGTGCTATAAATTATTATATAACACTCAAATTAAGGGAAAAGCATTACACAACTAATGTTTCAAGCTAAACATCATGCCCACAAATATTTCCTATTTTGAAAATCTTTTTTATTTAATTTGAAATTTTTTATCAAAAATGTCAAATTAAAACTTTTTCAATTATTTCCAAGCTATTAAATCAATACAAAACATTACTTCGTTAAATGGTCCAGCAACATTTTCTTGTGCTAGTCTTGTGTACAATCAGATGTTCAGATTTTATGATTGATTTAGAAATACTAGTAGATGGTTCATCTGGAACATTGTATGACACATACCAGTAGACTTGTGTACAATATACGTACCAGCAGTCTTGTTCAAGGTTACCCATATTATAAAATTGATAAAGTCAGTTCCTCAGTAATAAAAATCAGTACATAAGAATTTGCACAAATCTATCGATAAAATGATAAATTAGCATTGTCCATTGACAATGCTAATAAAAATATATACATAGTAATAAAAATATTGGTATCAGTACTGTAGATTACCTCATAATTTTTCTCCCTCCTGGAGCTACTATCATAATATGATCAATATCATGTAAAAATTTCAAACATGTGAGCTACTACATAGAGAACATTGTCTCAGCCATTGGATCAAAGGATGATTCTCACACATCCTCATATCTTACAGTTCTATGACACTGCTTATGGGATTAACCATTAAATAGTTCTCAAAAATCAATATCAGAGTTGGTAATCCGATAAGAGTTATCCATGTTGTAGATATGCAGTACTGCATGGGACCAGACCACTTTGGTTCCACCTGTACCAGTATACTTCTCAGCAATATCCTGAGCTACCAAACACACCATTATAGTGCTGTCCACATATGTAAAATCTTTTGCAAAGTCAATATGGGTTTAACATGATAACTTGTGACAGTTTCTTTTTCAGAGAAAGTTTCACGAAACAAGATTACACCATATGAAATCCTGCTCCATGACGAGCCACAGTAAAGAACCACAACATAGTAACCCATAAATTGTAAATGTAATAACTTCACCAGTTATTTTCATGGCAGGAATAGGTTATTAAGCTGTATTGTTTTATCTAATTTTAAAATCATTAGAAACACAAATTTCACAAATAGTCCATTGTTCTAACTAAGCAAACAAAATTATTCTTTTTTGTTTAGTTTTAGAAAGTCTGCCCATAAATTTTGAGTCTCCAATGGACCTATTATGGAGAGCTATACGGAAATTGGAAATTCAATTATAGAATTTCAACAATTTCTTTTTGCTCCAAAAAAAAATAGTCTCTAGCAAAAGAGCTGAAAAAAATTAATTCAACTCTAATTCAACTACTCAGGTTTTGCAACTTTTGACTCCAAGTAACCATGTGTCACAAGAAAAACAAAAGCAAGATCAAATTACCACAAGCTCCACTAACAACAAACCCAAAAATTCAATTTCCACCACAAAATTAGTCACCAAACTACTAATTCGAATTCTCAATCAACACTTCATTCATCCATAATGTCAAGCACTAACCAACCTGAGCATTTAACCCTATAAATAGCATCCTTGGTAATACCCAAAGTCATCAACAAACCAAAATTGAGAGTCACTGGCATCCATAATCGATACGAAGTTACCAATAAACCACATACACAATGGCTTCCCTGAAAGTACTTGTACTTCTTGTTACTACAGTTGTGGCCTCATTGGCACCCATAACTGAGAGTCGTCTCTCAAGGAAAGACCTAGATATTAGCCTGGGTGGTGTGCCTGGAGTTGCAGTAGGAGTTGGTCTTGGTGGAGGTGTTAGTGTTGGATCAGGTGGTGGTGGTAGTGCCTCGGGTTCTGGTTCTGGTTCAGGCTCAGTATCTGGAGCCGGTTCATCGGCTGGTTCTGGGGCTGGTTCATCAGCTGGATCAGGTGGATCTTATGCTGGGTCAGGTGCTGGCTCTCATGCTGGGTCAGGGTCTGGTTATGGTTCTGGGAAAGGATCCGGATCCGGGTCCGGATCTGGGTATGGAATGGGCCACGGTGAAGGACACGGGGAAGGTGGATCAGGTTCGGGCCACGGTGAAGGCTATGGGGAAGGGTATGGCAAGGGAAGCGGGTCTGGAAAAGGATCCGGGTCAGGCTATGGTGAAGGTCATGGATACGGGTCTGGATCCGGTGGTGGACATGGGAAGTAAAAGAGAGATATAACTGATCATAGAATAATGGTATGATGCACTTGCCAATATTGTGTTGATAAATAATGTCGGATGAGGTAGTGCCACATATATTTGTATATTTTGTGTATTTGTGCATTCTAATTTATTGTACTGCTTTATATTTATATTAATAATAAAACCTGTGTGATATTTCCACAACATAACAATAATTTTATTGTGTTATTTTCATTTCCACAGGAAGTTTATTTACTATAGTTTGTTTTGTGCCTGCACTATGGTATAATCTAGCTCCTTTTAACATTAAAGAAAGATAAGAAAAAGAAAAAGGAAAAGATCCAATTATCCAGTAAGTTAACTTTAATCTAACACAAAGTCAAGTAATGAACCACAAAGTGATTTTAGTTAGCCAATAGTAGTTATTGCAGTATTCTAAAAACAAATACACCACAGTGAGTTAGTCATTGCAGTAAAATAAGTTGAACCTTTCACCAACTAGTTATAACGGTGCCAGGATTATTATTTATTTAATTATAACAGTAAAATGGTTCAAAGTGTATGTTCAGATGATTATCATTTCGAATCCTATATTCAGTTGCCTATAAGTTCCATGAAATCAATAATTACCAATCATTATTGCATTACTCCTTTTTGCCAGTGTTATAACATGTTCCCCCCTAATTGTTCAACCTTAAAAATGACCAAAGGTTTATTTTAATTACTTTTGTGGGCAAAAGAGCTTCTACATATAAGCAAAAAATTATTATCACAATACTCTGTTTTGCCTGTGTTATAACATGTTTTCAACTATTACCTAACACGCATCTATCTTATTCTACCACCATAAAATGACTAAGAGTTTATTTTAAGCATTTATGTGGGTAAAACAACTGCTAGATATTAACTCCCAGTGAGAACTCTGACATTTTGGTTTTATGCAAGTGATTTGTGTTTCATTGGATTTTATGACTGAAACTAGAAATATTTGTATTATTCTTTTTCCAAATATTGACAAACAATGCAAAGGAAAAAGCAACAAATAGTTCACACATGTATCAGAATTCTTGCATAGTTGGGCTGGAATTGCCATTTTAAACACTAAAGGTACTATCAAAATTAAGAGCGTTAGTTCTTTACAGTAAGGAGACTAAATGCACAACAAAATGTCATAAATCTATCCACAGGAAGTTAATATAAGTAATAAACCCTATAAAATAACCTACAGCCCCAACCCAGAAATTGAAAAGAATTAGTATGATACAAGAAAGAATTGAATTTATTTAAATTAACTTAAACCCTTTAAATTAATTACCTCACCAATTCTTCCCTTTCCTGGAGCCATAGCCATAATACGACAAGTACCATTTCACAAACTTCTTCAATCCCTCCTCCAAATTAGTCTTTGGTTTATATCCCAATTCAACCCTGGCAAGTGTAATATTTGCATGGGTAAATGGCACATCGCCATTTCCAGGCATTTCTACCAAATGCTTCTTCGCCTTAACCTTCAAATAATTCTCCAGAATTGATACCAGGGTAGGTACTGTGACAGGTGAAGTGTTACCCAAGTTGTAGATGCGATACTGTGCGGGACCCATCTTAATACCACCAGCACCAGTACTCTTCTCAGCAGTATCCAAAGACGCCACACAACCCTTTACAATGTCATCTATGTATGTAAAATCTCTTGCAAGGTCAACATGGTCTTTTCCACGATAAACCGTGATTGGTTTCTTTTGGAGGATATTTCTAGTGAAAGAGAAGTACGCCATATCGGGTCGGCCCCACGGGCCGTACACAGTGAAGAACCGCAACCCGGTAATGGACAACCCGTATATGTGATTGTACACATGTGTGATAGCCTCACCTGTTTTCTTCGTGGCTGCATATAACGAAGCGGGTTGATCGGTACGGTGGACCTCCGAAAAGGGAACCTCGTCATTCAACCCGTAAACAGACGAAGAAGAAGCCCAGACAACAGCGGGTTGCGGGTCAGCATTCTTACAAGCCTCCAATAAGGTCACCAGACCCGCTACATTGCTATGAACATAGGAATCCGGGTTTTCAATAGCATATCTCACACCCGCTTGTGCAGCCAGGTGCAACACGTGAGTGAATGAGACCAGATCAAATAGCCTTTTTAACAATTTGGCATCGTTAATGTCCCCTTCGATTACGAAAATTCCTTGATTAACTAAAAGAGATTTTCTTGCCTTTTTCAGCGATGGATCGTAGTAGGAGTTGAAATTATCCAACCCGACAACGCCGTCGCCCCGCTTGGCAAGAGCAAGGGACGCGTGGGACCCGACGAAGCCCGCCGCGCCGGTGACCAAGACAACAAGGCCATCGGATCGGGAGGGTTCAGCGGAGGCCCGGACCTGATTGTCGAAATTAAGAGTGGCGAAGGAGGAGGAAAGGTAGCGGCCGGAGGTATGGAGGAAGCTGCGTAGGCTGAGGTAGGAGGCGAGGAGAGCGAGGAACAGGAGGGTCCAGAGGAAGAGAGAACTTGAGAGGGAGTGTCGGGCGAAGATAAAGTGGTGGTGGTGGTGGCGATGGTGGGGCCCACGCTCGATGATCTTGGTTTTTCCCGGGGTGGAAGGGAAGGAGTCGTCGTCGTCTAGAGCAGGCATGGTGTCTGGATCTGGCAAGGCGTGGTGAAGGGGAAGGGAAGAGAATCTTCCGAGGTAATAAGGGATGAAGACAGGAACAGAGCGGAGGCCAGGAGGGTTATTATTAACTTTGACCCTGGGTTGTGATACCTGACTGAGTACAATGAGATCTGAATCGTCAGTTTTAATCTGACACGAATCTTAAAAGGATCCACAGTATTACTTTCGGTCGGCTGGGAGTACTGTACTCATCCGGTACCTGAGAGCATAGGTCGCAGGTTCGTGGGAATTTGACCAATGTCGGTTCTCTACAATTGTAGATGTTGAATTAAAGGTCCTTCCTGGATCTTGTCCGTTCATTTTAGACGTAAAGTATTAATCAAAGAATAGACGGTTCTGATTCTGCAAGAAAAGTTCAATGAATTTTGTTAAATTGGAGGGGATCTTCCGCCATGAATGGAAGCGCGTGCCGAATTGGTTTTGTAATTGTGTGGTTCTGGATGTATGGATTGGTTTGAGTTTCGACCTGCGGTTTGTTGTTTTGTGCAGTCGGGTTTTATTGGGTAATTATTTTGTTCTGTTGTTTCTGATTTATTTCATATGTTTATCTAGAAAGAAAAGATTTACTGATCTTAGTAGATCAGTACGAACTATACCGCGGTTGTATCGTTGTAATTCTGTTACGCAATTGCTTCTCGCACCACTTTTGACAATATACATTTTCTAGAAGGTGATGTCCTTTCTTTTCAATGACTCGAATCTGGATTTTTTATGGTTTAATTTTTGAAGCAAGAGCGTTGAAAAAGAATTTGATTTAAAAAATAAAAAGTAACCGCTTTCTTAGTCCTTAAGGAGCTTGATTCTATGCAGGGGCAGATTTTGTTTTTTTAGAGTTCATTAGCATCTTAAAGAGTCTTAAGCTTGCCGAATAAGTACTCATTTATAAAGTTTAAAATCACTTTCTTAATTATCTTTTTGTCCACTTTTTTAAGCTTGTTCAAGATTTTAAGTCTTGATTCTGCATGACTTAAGTATTTTTTCAAGCTTAAGGTTTTCTTAAGAAATTAAGTAACTCTTCAACTTTACTACCGAATGGGTTCTCCTTAGTACAGCTTAAATTTTAAGCTTGTGACTCTTGCCGAACACTTGCTCCTTTGCAAAGCTTAAAATCACTTTCTGAAGCTTCCTTTTGTCGAGTCCAAATCGTCTGCATTAACTCAAAAGAGTATCTTTTGAGTTAATGCATCTCGACCGTCTAATTTTAACACAGGTGACTCTTTAATATTAGTGCAGATTTAGTCCACACGAATTTTAAAACAAATCGGATGGTCCAGATACATTAACTCAAAAGATTCCTTTTGAGTTAATGCAGAGGATATGAATTCCCTATTGCCCACTTTCTTAAGCTTGTCCCATTTTTTAAGCTCCCATTCTATATGGCTTAAGCAATTGAGCATTATTAAGAAAACTAAAGACTCACTTTCTTAAATTTCTCCTGTCAAACACCTCTTCTTTAGAAGAGCTTAAAATTTAAGCATACCCATCTTACCGAACACTACGGGATTAACCTTCATTTTTTATAATGCGCCGAGATCATTCATCATTTTTGTTGATCATATGTTTGAGATACTTTCTCAATTAAGTTGAAAATGGGGAGTATGATTTCTAAAAGAAAATCATTGAAGAAAAAAATAAAAATAAATTTCTGATAAGAAAAGAACACAAAAGAAATAGAAGTACATAATAAAAAGGAAAATTGTAAAAATGCCACCCCAAAACCTTCAAATTGTGAAAATGTCATCCCGAACTTTGAAATTGTAAAAATGCCACTCTAAACTTCATTAATTTGTAAATTTGTCACTCCAAATAATTAATGACTAAAATGCCCTCCCTTCTTCTTCTCCTGATGAGATCGCGCAGGACTGGTGATTATGTGACGGCCGAACAAGGTCGGTTCAGGCAGTTGGCGGAGATGTTCGATTTGGTGAGTTGGACATGGGGCCAGTTATAGAGAACTGGCTGGACGAAGATGCGAAGGCAACACACTCTCGCATGGCGCTCAACGGGAGGGTCTACAAGATGAAAGAAGGGAGATACGTGGCAGTCAGGGAAGGGGACGGGGACACCTGGAGGGTTGCCGGAGAAGTCCCAGAGGAGGCAGGAGAAGAAGAAGGGAGGACATTTTAGTCATTAATTATTTGGAGTGACAAATTTACAAATTAATGAAGTTTAGAGTGGCATTTTTACAATTTCAAAGTTCGGGATGGCATTTTCACAATTTGAAGATTTTAGAGTGGCATTTTCACAATTTTCCCTAATAAAAAATGGCTCGGCCCATTTAAGTAAACCCAGGACCGTCTTACCTCTAAGGTCCGAACAATCATTATTTTTTAGTTTGTTCAGACTGTAATAATAAACAAAATCTTATTTGAGGGGGTTCAAATGCCTCTATTTTTTGTGTCTCTACTATGCTTCTATTTTTAAAAAATTTAATAACTTAAAATTTAAAATTTAAAAATTAAAATAAAACCGTTAGATGTGATCTATGTTATTTTCTCTATGTGCTCATAAAAATTATCACATTTCAATTTTGTTTTTATGTGAATCAATAAGTTGAAAAATCAACATCTAGAAATTATCCACATTAGCACGTTTGTTACAAGTTCTTGATGACAACCAAAATAAAATTGAAATGTGATAATTTTTTATACGTGCATAGATAAAATGATGTAGATCACATCTAACGGTTTTATTTTAATTTTTGAGTTATTAAAGTTTTTAAAAATAGAGGCATGGTGGAGGCACAAAAAATAGAGACATTTGAACCCTGCTCATCTTATTTATACTTTAATGAAGTCTAGTTTCGTTGTTTAGTCATTTTGTATGATCTATCTAACACTATTCACAACTTTCAAATGATTTTTCAAAGCATCTTTATTCATTTACTATTTATAGACTTTTATGTTGTTTTTTTTTATAGTGTTGTGTTGATGAATCAGAAATATCAAATGATCTCTAAGCAATTCACTATTTTATATTTGTAGTGTTCCCCTCTTCCAGAGTTCACAAGATTTGAGAGATTGGAGAAAACCAATAAAGGTAGGGCTAAATGAAATGCTTAAGCTTCACAACTAACAAACATGCTTAAATATTTGAGCACTCATAAAATTTTATTAGATGTATGTTACATGAGTAAATACTCAAACCTTATCAAACATGTAGTAAAAGTAATTTGCATAATTTTATTGACTAATGACAATTTGTTGTCATGTTAATTCAAAGAAGAGCATAAAAATTTTATAAACAAATGACTAATACAAAAATTGTTGTTATGTCATCTTAATAACAAAATGAGATCAAATGTTACTTTTGTAATCTTCGAAAATACTTGTGTTATTCGGGTTGAATATTTCGGATTTGTATATCTTTGGTATCAAAAATAATACTAAAATTGTTTACTTATAATGTAAATTTTCAGGAACAACTTTGGTGTTAAAATTGGCTATCAAATTACTCGGTAATTGAATCAGCTTGCAAAATTCCTAGTGTCGCGACTATATATTCCTTCGTTATTACTGCATTGACTCCGATAAAACTTATGAGATGCTAATGCAAAAGAAAAACATATGGATGCAAGACATGGCGATAATGTCGTCTGTTCTGAATGTCGTCAGGTGGTCTCAACAGAGAGATGTTAATATGGTAATTTTATATTTTTATTCTAATTTTTTGGGTTAATGTAGGTTTTTATTTTCATTTGGATATTAAATTTTGTTAGCATTTTTTTCATTTTACAAAAATTTAGCTTGGACTCGCACTTCGATGGAGCTAGTACTATGGAGCTGATATATAGGCAACCAGAAGTTATTAGATTTGGTACTTTTTTTATGGTGAATGTATAAAGTTATTAGACTTGTATTTTTCTATTGGTAAATGTAAAAAATGATTAGACTTGATAATTTTTGTCGGTAAATGTAAATGAATTTTTATTAAACAAGTATGAAATTATATAAAATAGACAGTTGTTGTTTTGCTTGCTATGTGTTTTTATTATATTGTTTTAGAGTAAGGCATAGGTGCTATGGATAGCATAAAGCCTTCTGTACTACGGTCTCAAAAACATATCGTATAAACTTCAAACTTCGATCTAAGTAGCTCAGTAAATTAGTTATTTCATGAACTTGTAGAATACCAATTTCATACCAATTTTTATGATTTATGAAAGATGTCAAAAAATGGCCTAATACATTAGCAATTTTCTTTTATTTTTAAGTCATTTTTTGTCATCTTTCATAAATCATAAAAAATAGTAAAAAAAATTCAAAAATAGTAAAAATTGGTATTCAACAAGTTCATTATATAACAAATTTACTGAGCTACTTAGATCAAAGTTTGAAGTTTATACAATAGATTTTTGAGACTGTAGCTCAGAAGGCCTTATGTTGTCCATAGCACCTAAGCCTTACTCATTGTTTTATATTCGTTACTTATTAAATACCTTTATTCTTATTCTAAAAGTTACAAGAGTCAAGACTTTTGTACCGAATTTAAATTTTTTAATCACCTGCTAATTTAATCTATTCAATTTACTCATGATAAGCCATGGAATCTTAAATCATTATTCAATACATGTGTTTCTTCTCATGATGTCGCACAAATATGATGTCATTAATTATTTCTTAAAAAAAAATTATAAGGTAATCCTGCGCCTTTTTCTTCCTTTTTTCTTTCTTCGGAGTTCGGATTTCTCTTTTCTTCTACGATTAATTTTCGATTTACTTCACAAAATTTCGGTTGATTTTCAGTTTTCTCTGTGGCAATGATTCTGTGTCTTTAGTGTAGCGTGTTAATTTACAGATCCGGATGGGTCAATCAACCTGTTTCATTTTTAAATAGGGTAAGTAGTTGCAGCGGATATGGAAAGAGAAACAGTGTATTCAGGAAATTGCTTAATTAAAAATAGATGTTGATAAAAAAAAAATTTACTCTGCGACTCTGCTTTTCTACCGAAATTTTTATTAATATCCAAAAATATTATTTAACCCCCCTTGCTGAGGAAATTAAAAAAAATGTTCAAATCGTGAAAAAAATTTGCAGTTTCAGACTTACTTTCCGCAAAAAAAATTCACGGTTTTGGAGTTGAGAAACCGCAAAAAGAATCACGGTTTCAACCCAAAACCGGAAATAAAAATTGCGGTTTTAGCTAAAACCGTGAATTTTTTTGCGGTTTCAGGTCTGGAATTTTTTTTTACTGTTTCAGACCATTTGCTCTATAAAAACACGTTGCTGCCTCCTTCTCTCTCACACATTTTACACTTCTAATACACTGGTGAATAAGAGGAGAGGTAAAAGGAAAAAAAGAAGAAGAGGAGAAAATAAAAAAAATAAAAAAAAGAGGAGAAGAAGGAAAATATACAGAAAATCAGATTCCAGAAGCAGATTTTTGTAAGTTTTTTATTAATTTAATTTTAAATTATTTAATTTCTCATTTTATGTTGTACTTATAGGGTTAGTATTTTTTAAATTGTAGTTTGTTATTCAGACCAACCAAAACAGAAGAATGATTTGCGTGAAAATTTTGTTGGAGGGAAAATCCAATACAATGATGACGGGGTTTTTTACGGTACCCGGTCTAAATACTCATTTCCGGTAACCGTGAACCATAACTTTGATTATCTCCAAAATGAGATTTATAAACTGGTTGGGTATATCGTTAGTGAAGCAAATCTGGAAATCTAAGTCAGGTTTAATATGTCTACCGATGGCCAACGGGACCTTTTTATTTCCGAATTCTAGAGTACAACTTGACAAACCTTTTTATTTCCGAATTCTAGAGTAGCGTACAATAATGTTACTTTGAAAAAATAAAAGGGTTAGTGCTATAATTACTAATTACAGTCAATACTTGTGAAAACACGCGTGATTTTCAATGTGGGAAATATTTCTAATAAATTGAAACTATTTTGTACATAATACAATGTAATTTTGCAAAACTTTTAGATACAGGAAAAAAAAACAAAGGTTATGCTTCAAGTTTTCTCATATTATGTCCAATAAATAAAAATTAATTTCCATTCTTGTGTTGCAGATTGAAAATTTTGTTATTTTAGTCAATCTTGCTTCACTACAAATTATATGTATGCTATTTTTTTTTAATGATTATCAGATTGATAAATGAAAATGTCCTCTTTGGTATTTCGTAAAGAACATTATGTTCTATTATTTTGCTAGTTGTGAATGTTGTTAACTTATTTAGTCACTGGATATAAATCTAATTCTTAGCCACTAGATCAATGTCCATCTGTCTTAGGGGTGCAAACGGATCGGATAATAATCCGACCGTATCCGGATCCATATCCAAAAATTAAATATGATTATCTGATATCCAAATATCCATGCGTATACGGATACGGATATGGTTTTGAATTTTAATTATCCGTATCCGAATAGTAGATATATACCATATAATTTAATATATATTATGAAAATATTTATGTATATATCTACGGATATCCGATATCTGATCCGTATCCGTACGTATCCGTCTAATATCCGATCCGTATCCGTATCCGAAAAATAAAAACGTATACGGATATGGTTTTACCACTATCTGATCCGTATCCGATCCGTTTGCACCCCTAATCTGTCTTTACTAACTCAGTGAATTTGTTGATATTAAACGATTGAGAGTGGATGGATTTCTTGAAGTTTATATTTTAAGGTTGGCAAATTCTTCTATGGGCATATGGACCTATTTGTAAAATGAACATATTTTCATTTTTAAAGTTCAACAGTCGATCCGACCGTTCAACATTATCTCCATATTAAAATGTACTTGGAGGTCAAATTTTACATTTTTTTGAATTTTTTTACTATTTATTAAGTATTTTACAAAATTCAATGGTCTGAATTTGACTAGTTTTTGTAAAATACTTAATAAATAGTAAAAAAAATTCAAAAAAATATAAAATTTAACCTCCAAATACATTTTAATATGGAGATAATGTTGAACGGTCGGATCGACTGTTTGAACTTTGAAAATAAAAATATGTTCATTTTACAAATAGGTCCTTATGTCCATAGAAGCATCACTCTTCCGGGTATGAGACTATGGCGGATGCACCTAAAGCAGACCCGGATCCGACCACTGGAGCAGCCGAAATTTTTTTATTTATCATCTTAAAAAAAAAAAAAACCGATAACCACTTTTTTCAAAAGATATAAACTGTCTTCTGTTTGAAACTGCGTTCTGCAGTGTTAATTTTTTTTTGTAATTCTAGATGCTTTCTTCTTTTTGTAAAATAAGAATTCCGTTAAATCTGATGACTATTTCAATGTCCCAGCCCAATCATAAATTAAATTTATTTATTTAATAACCTTTATCTTTCTTTAATAACACGAAATTATTTATTTATTGAATTAGTTATGGAGTATGATTTCCACAAGAATATTATTGGGACAAAGAAAAGAAATAACAACAAATTTCTGATAAAAACAAGAACCCAAAAGAAATACATGTCCATAATAAAACAGAGAACCGGTATCAACTCTAAGGCTGAAAATACCATTATTTTTTGTGTTTTTAGGATTCTACGATTAAAAAAGGGGAAATTGGTTATTTGCCACTCCAAAACCTTCAAATTGTAAAAATGCCATTCCGAAATTTGAAATTGTAAAAATGCCACTCTAAACTTCATTAATTCCTAATTTTGCCATTTATACTGTTTTTTTATACTATTTTGATTAAAAATTAACTGAAAAATACTGTTTTGGTGTACGTATTTCTATGCATTAATGAAGTGGACAAACATATGAACCGTGGACGTATACCAAAACATTATTTTTCAGTTAATTTTTAATAAAAATACTATAAGAATACAGTATAAATGGCAAAATTAGGAATTAATGAAGTTTAGAGTGGCATTTTTACAATTTCAAATTTCGGAATGACATTTTTACAATTTGAAGGTTTTGGAGTGGCAAATAACCAATTTTCCCATTAAAAAATCGTATTCACACTTTTATGAAGTCTAGTTCGGTTGTTTTAGTCATGTGTGATCTATCTAACATTATTCATAACTTTTAAATGATTTTTCATGGTCATTTGTGATTTGTACATATTTACTATTAATAGACTTTCATGTTCTTTCAATAGTATTGTTCTAATGAATCAGAAATATCAAATAATCTTTAACAAGTAATTCATTATTTTACATTTATAACATTCACGCATCTAAATTTAACAAGATCTGAGACTTTGGAGGAAACAACAGGTAGGACTTAACCAAATACTTAAACTTTACCTGCTAACAAATATGCTTAAAAATTAAAGCACTCGTAAAATATTAGAACAAATATGTCACACATTAGTAAATGCATGCAAACCTCAAATAGAAAGTAAAACTAATCTACATAATTTTGTATTTACAGATGCACAATTTGAAGACCACGAATCCTTGCAAGTTCTTCACGTTCATCTAATCTACCACAAATTACATGGAGAGCATCTGAGACATGTTGAGGCGTAGAAGACCACGTTCTTGTTTCTCATCTTCTAAATTTATGCAAAAAAACTTAGCAAGTTACGTTATGATTCCACTAACACAGACAATTCTGCCATTGCGCTTGTCTTCGACCGCTATGCAAACTCAGGTGTTCTCAAATAAATTATCCGATATTGGTCTGCCATGTCCAAGTGTCATTCTTCATCATTTGTTGGAGAAAGAAGACATTTCTCTCCATCACCTCATAGTTGAACTCTCCGGTGATAAAAACAAAATTTGCTACATCATGTCTATAGTTTGCAAATTATGATAATTTTAGCTATGAATACTTATAATTTCTCTAGCCGCCATAACAACATGGGGTACAGTTATAGTTTCTTCTGTGCTACTGCTACCCATAATTCGGACCTCGGAATAAATTTAGCACGCACCACATCCACCCACTGTGTCGGATTATCTGAGGCAATTTTCCACAGCAGCTTCATCATAAGTGCTTCATTCATTTTACTCAGATCTCGAATGCCTAGACCTCCAAGTTCAACCGGTCGAGTAATTTTACTCCAAGCAACACAAGACAAAAATTTATCCTTATTTATTGCTCCCCAAAAAAATCTCCTCATCAATAGCGTAATCTGCTTAATTACAGATTCAGGAATTTTATCGGTTGACATAAAATAGATTGGCAAAGCTTGAAGTACCGATTTAATCTGTACCACTCTCCCAGCATGAGACAACATACGGCCTTTCGATGTCTTTAATCTAGATGCCACCTTTTCTATCAAAAAATCATATGCTTCCTTTGATGAAATTACAAGTGCCCCCAGATATTTACCTTCCATGTTACTTTCAGATACCTCAAAGATTTGTGTGATCAGTGACTTAGCTTCCTCTGATGTGCATATGCTGAACCAAATACTGCTTTTTTGGGGGCCTATTTGCTGACCCAAAACAGAGGAGAAACCAATCAACGTTTGTTTTGTCATTTCGGCCTCCCCACCTGTAGCATCCCCAAACAGCAGCAGGTCATCAGCATAGACACACGACGTTAGAACAGCCGCATTCCAGTATGGTTCTGTAATGTGTGGTAGCTGTGCCAGCTAAATTTATTTGCAGCTCAAGGCAGAATAGGGGCTTGCTCTTTCTGACATAAGTAGCAGTTTGCACCACCTGGTACAATTTCAGATCTCTGATAACTTTATCATTTTGGTATGAACTGACCGATAATTAAGATTACTCCTGTTAGCATATTGGTACAGTATCAGATGATAGTTGTATAAACCAAAGGATTACCATGCTCGTAAATAGAGCTGAAACAAATAAAAAGAGCAAACACTTTGAACCTGTATCAATGATGACCAAATTCCACTTGACCTGAATCTGACAACACTGGATTCTGGCAAAGCAAATGCACCGCATCGTCAAAAGAATCTACCAATTCAACAGAAATTTCAAATATATTTTTCACGACACTACCCTGAGATGACACACAACCGACCCCAAACAAGATCCAAACCCAAATGGGTCACTCAGTGACCCAAGGACTGAAAAATGAACCAAACAAAAGCATTGTATTGATCTAAAAAATGACATGCCAAAAATGACATGAGCCAGAAATTGGCCTTCAAATATATTTTTGTTTGGATTACATTCTTAATTTGGTTTTGACTTTGGGACTCTTTTCCTGATTTTTGTTTCGCTTGTTTGGTTTGAGAAAGAAAAAAAGTCACTCTCTCATTTTTTTCGGTTACACAAGAGGAATTTTAGTGTTTGACGTTTTCACTCTCAATTGATTTGATTGCAAGAACAGTAGAACTCGAATTGAAACAAAGAATCAAAGGAACTTTATTCAAACTGGAGACAAGATTAGAGAGGTGATCTCATAAAATTGATTATAGATTTCATAAATTGACATAATATAATAGTTCTCTATACAAGCCATGTCTATCGAACAAGAATCATCTAAATTCAATATCCCAATCGCTCTATTCTATTTCCGCGTGACATCTCAGCCTCCATGTCAAATACGCAGCTGATTTGTATCAAGTATCGCTTCATACGCCTCCAGTTACTTTCTTAAGTGGGCTCTCCGTTTCAAACATCTCCTGGCCCACCTTCAGCGAAATTGATCTCCAACCGTTGCGGGCATAGATTTAAATGCAGGACCCAAGCGCAGACATTTATTTTCTTTTAAAACTCTACCTGAGCTCCTGAATGTAGTGCCCTGGTCCCTTCCTTCTTCTTTCTGTTCTTTGACTAAGTCAAAATTGAATTCAATTTTAGCCCCAATTCCTTCTCCGCACATGGCAGTGTCAGTTCAGTTTATTGAGTCGGGTCTGGGTAGAGTTTGCAATCAAATTTGAACTAATAGCCCAACAAAATTCATTCCAAGCAGAAAGCTCAAATTCAGTAGCCTTCAATTGGCTCCCAAGGAACCCATATCTCATCGTGATTAAGAGGATTTAAGGAGATACATCTAATAACTTCTCGAGTGAGAGGTCTACTGTCTCTTGTCTGGTAAAGTTCATACTATATTCTACTCTCATCTGGTAAAGAAAGTAGCAGCATGCAGGGCCCTTATGCCAGGCATGACGCGAACCTAGAGAGAAGATAGTATGAACTTTACCAGACCAGAGGCAGTAGAAGCATATAATGGAGTTTTCACAGTGTTCTTCACGGTCTTCATAGCGGTGCTCTAGAAGCCAGGGGACTTATGGTGAAGGATCGGTGACTAGAGCCGACAAGTACCACCTCTTGCACACGGCATGGAAACTTTGCTTTCAGACATATCAGGGAGCTTTTTGGAAAATAAATGGAAAATTTCTTGTGGAAGTTCAGACCAGTTTCTCTCTAGGGCGATGCCATTGGTAGCGCTTTTTGTCTTTTTCGGCATTTGATTTTTGGAGGAAACAATTGTAGACTTGCAGTTACTAGTTAGTATCAAGGGATTTTTCAATTTGGTCTTTTAGGGCATCTCCATTTGGAGGAATCAGCCTCCAACAAAACAAATAAATGAAAAGGAGCATAGTACTCGAGCTCAACTACTAGGATTGGGATTGGAATTGGGAAGGTGAAGGTGAAGGTGAAGGTGAAAAGAAGGGGGCAAGAGTAAGGTTGATGTCACCATCTGATTCTGATATAGTCTGATTTAATTTGGTTACAGACTTAGCCTCTTTAACAAGGTTGAGCTTTGCTAATTCGCTTCCAGGTAGCAAGGAATACAGAGAGAGAAACGGAGTGTCAGATAGAGGTGGGGGCAGAAAAGAAAACTAACTAAGCTGAGCTGAGCTGAAGGGATAAGGCTCAGCAAGGGCTGGCTGAGGCCTGAGGGAGACAAAGTTGAACGGATAAGGTTCAGCATCCGTTGAACTATAAAACAAAAATGAGGAAACTAGCGCTTGAGGTCAATGACAATTGACAAAACTACTGTTTCCAAATTCCAATGGCCTGAGCCCCAATTTCTTTATTTTTCTTTTTAACATTTTCGGCGGGTGTCAATGGACCCAGAGTACTCGACCTTCGTTTTATGATTTTTCAATTTGGTTTTTTTACACCTCAGTTCATTCAAGGGAAACGGCCTAATGATCTGTCAGTCATTTGGGCCCAGATATATGAATTCTATTTTGGGCCTTCTGATAAGTCTTTACTGGTTCTAAACGGGGTCACAAATTCACAATGCATTCAAGTATTTTATTTTATTTTTGAGAAAAAAAAGTTCATCATAAAACAAGCATCTGTGGCTTCAGCTGCGTCTACAGAAATTATTTGTCCGTAAGTATGAGATGGAGATCAATTTTTTTTAAATCATCTTTAACAGCTTTAACATATGACGAGTTGAAAACCATTTTTTTTTGTGTTTCATTAGTACATAAGGACGACCTAAATTTGAAAATTTAGTAAAATTAAGTTTTTTTTATGAGTGTCATTTATTTAACGTTGTTTATTGATTCACATAAGAACAAAATCGAAATGTGATAATTTTTTATGAACACATAAAGAAAATAACATATATTACATTTAACAGTTTTATTTTGATTTTTAAGTTTTAAATTTTGAGTTATTTAAGTTTTAAAAAATAGAAACATTGTAAAGACAAAAAATAGAGGCATTTGAATCCTCCTCTAAATGATGACCTTGTTATTAAGAGACATACTTAATAAGATATATGCAAATTTTAAGCGCCTCCAAGAATGAAGATTTCTTGAGTGGTTAACTTCGTTCAACAAAATTTCTTTTCTTTTTTTTTTGACAAAAGTGGGTATTATCACACCTATTTCATATTGAAACACAATAGTTCATACAATAATTAATAGAACAAAATTCCATTGTACAACACCTAATCAGCTAAACATCTAACATCAACCCTTCTGATATCAGAAACTGAATAGCTAGGGTAACTAAAGAAGGCATATAGGTCAGCTAAGATAGCGATAACATCACAAAACAAAGTACAACAGAAAGTAGACAATCACAAAAACAAAGTACAACAGAAAGTTCAACAAAATTTCTATTAACGGTTAATTTGAAAGATTATTAGCAAAGTCTATTACATATACAGGCGGCAAACTCAACATCAGTTAAGCATCTTGTACAGAAATGCCACCCCTCAATGTTCATATACAATCAAGTGGCAAGATAAGTATGGATCTAATACGAAATTCGGACTGCGCCTAAAACATTTCCGGTGACTTAATTAGTAAGAATCTAAGGTCATTACGATTGGTTGTGAACTAAACAGTGGAATAAGAGTTTTAGGTTTCACTTATTCTGTCAAACGTGATTTGCCAGACTAAGATGAAATAAGCTGACCTTTAGGCTAGCCTAATTTGTCCTAACCTAACACATCCCTTCATGTGGTTCAATTTTATTAGGTATGAGGTCTAATTTTTCATTATTTTTATTATTTTCAATCACTTTTTAAGAAATGTAAAATAAACAATTAATTTTGTTTCCATTTAAGCATAAAAAAAACTTGTAACGTTATCAATTATAAAATCAATTTTTTTTTTAAATAACCGAACTTTTCAAATTAAAAAAATATGCAATCTAAAAAATAATTAAATAAAATATTTTTTGAAATTTTACTACAAATATAATTTTTTTATTCAGAAATCTGACAAATTTTTAATTTGTACATAACTCATTTCCTGTACAATTTTTTCCAATCAAAATAAAAAAATACGAAGAGTAGTTTTATTATTGATATTACAAATTTTGTAAGACAAAATAATTTGTAATATCAAATCATGTTTTAAACCACCAAAAGCTTGCCAAATAAGAAATAACTTTAAGCATCAACTAAACATGAATAATTTAGATCGGTCTAAGTTGGAATAACTAAGTTAGATCTCATTAACTTTAGTCCCAACCAAATACCACCTAAGAGTTTAAATTTGAACAATGATTAGCGTGCCTCGGTAAAAAAAAAAAAAAAAATCATGAAGCTATAACAATATAAGATTTGAGTGGAAAGATTGACAAACAATTTGTTTTTCAACAAGGCATAATTTAATATTTTAATGAAATGGTGAGAACAGCGAGACAAGCTTTTCAAATTAAGATATTGAAATGTGAAATGTATAATAAGAATAACATATGGGTAACTTACTTCTGAAGATTACAAAAATATAATTTGATCAAATTTTGTCCTGAAGAATCATAATCTGAATATCACAAATATAACGTCAATTCCTGTATTAGTCATCTATGTTCTCAAATGCTCTAATTTGAATTAACATGATGGTTTGTCTGAAATGAATCGGCATCATTAAATTCAGCATAAGTCAATAAAAAATTATGTAAATTACATTTACTTTCCATTTTATAAAATTCGAGTATTTACTTGTGTAACATATTTTTAATATTATTTCATGAGTGTTCTAATATTTAAGCATGTTTGTTAGTATCTAATTTCAAGCATTCCACTAAGACCTGCCTTTATTTATTTCCTCCAAAATCTCAAATTTTGTACTTTACAAGTGTGAAAAATAAATATCAAATAGTGAATGACTTATTAGAGATTATTATTTGATATCTCTGATTCAAGTCTATAAATAACAAATATGTATAGATGACCTTGACAAATCATTTCAAAGTTGTAAATAGTGTTACATAAATCACACAAGAGGACTAAACAACGAACCTAGACTTCATTAAAGTGTGAATAATATTTTTTAATTAGTACAATCTTAATTAAACAAACAAAAATAATAGTTTTTTCTAGCCTTAGCCTTAGGAGTCCGAATCTGCTGCGATCCTGAGAGGGATCGCAGGATCCTAAAATTCTGAATCAATGGTTCAAATTTTTCTGTATGCGGATCTCGAAAACGTTTTGAAAAAGTAAATTTTTATGCACGCATCTCGAAAAAAACCAACAATTGAGATCAGGATAGCAGGGTCCTGCGATTCCCGATAATCACAGCAGATTTATTTTCTAGCCTTAGAGGTGAGACCGGCGGCCTGGGTTTACTTAAATGGACCTAGAGCCCTTTTTCGCTTTCTATGTCTTTTGGGTTATTTAAAAGAAAAAATATTTTTTTTTTCTTTTTTTTTTCTACCAATGACATATTTTAGAAATCATTTTCGATATTTAACTAATTTGAGAAAATATCTTTTAGAAATCATTCTCGATATGTTATTTAAATGTCAAAGTACGTGAGCAGTCAACAAAAAAATGATACTATTAAAAGGTTTATTGGTCTTAAGCCATTGTTATTAATTGATTTAATTAATTAATTAAAACGGTTAAATTAATTTAGTTGACAATCTTAGGTTTGTTCTTGAGTTTAAGGAAAGAATGGAAAGAAAAATGAGCGAGGACTACACGTGACCCACAATTTTTTTCTTTTGATCAGTAGGAATGTAATTGGCGCCCTTTTATTTGTTTATCTGATCCTTATTGTATTTGATAAGATGGATATAGATAATGGTTTTTTTTTCAGTTAACTTAGGGCCTGTTCGGATGCCATGGGATTGTGCGGGATGAGATTTTACGGGCTCGGGAATCCACCTTTTGATTTGCGGAAACCCATATTCATGGGAACTGTCACACCCCGGAACAGGGGGTCGCGCAGTTCTCGCCGTGAATATACAGTTGCCCGTATATTCACAAGGCATGTACGATATAATCTACTCAACCAAACACTTTAAAATTCATACACATATTATATGATTTGATTTAAAACAAATTTGGTTCAAATCCGATTCAATTCGGCCCATTTATACTCAAAACAGTGAATTCAGAACACCCATTTCACTAGCAATTTAAACACCACCTCACATATATTTAAGACATTTAAACCATGCAAATCTAAAATCGAAATAAACGGAAACGATCAAGCAACGTATTCATAAATATTTCGCAGAAACAACATGTCTTATCAAATTTACAAATAACAAGGCCTGTTTAATTTGGTTACACCACAAAATACCGGGATGGTTAAATCTACAGGGCATACCCTATCTATGCGGCTTAGGCCTCACTTGTCGCGCCCGAGTGCCCTTTTTCACTCGCGTTTACCTGCACACATTTATTTAAAAAGAAAAAAATTCCCCGAGGGGATGGGGGTGAGAAAACTTGTCATCCGTTTTCTCAGTGCGGAATTTATAGGGCTACTGGATTTGTAAGAAACCTATTACTAGAACTAAACAATTACCGCATTTAATTATTCAGTTAATCAATCAGTCATGATAACATGCATATGCTCACACACCGATTCAAACGAATTCCAACTATTATTTCATTCAAAAGTAATCAAAGGATTTCCAGAATTCTTGGGGCTTAACTAGTAACTTTGCACAGTCCGGTTAACAACGATAGATATCAACAATCTATCCCATCTGGCTTAACAATTCTCTTACCTGGTTTCAAGTTATACATTCACATCACAAAATCAATTCGAATAATCACTAGCATATCTCGCGACTATGCAACAGAATATCACTTTGTTAAACGAGAACAAATAAACTTTTCACTGAACCACTTGAACCACTGAACCACAGTTTCACTACCTGCAATCACAATACACTTATCCCTTACCCAACCGGTACTGGGTTCACTAGGGCCATTCACCAGATGCGCATAAGGGTCATGGAGTAAAGTCTAGTAGCTAATTAGACTTTACAATTCACTGTTCACTTCAATCATTCAATTCAATTCAGTACTGTGGTTCCATTCACTTATCCAACACGATAGAACAGAAATCGATAAACCATACCAACATGAGAATCATCACAGATATAACAATTCAATTATATTAATATGCAATTCATGCAAATGCGACAACTAATGCTTTCAATCAGAGATTCAACATGATGATATGCAACGTATATTCAATCAAGCCATCAATATATAAGTTATATGCACCGTTATTTAGTTCTACGAAATAAATCCCAAAACAGATCCCGTGAACCCCCGCACCTGGTTATGTAGGGCACGTAGAGGGTCCGCGATCTTGCGACTCAATAAGCTCGTCTATTCCACTACGCGTGCTCGTGCGGATCTATTCACAGGTCAATTCACTCAAATTCAGACACTTTTGCGGATTAAACCCTTAACTTTACGTATTCACTAATTCTAGGGTTTAAGGCATAAATAGTCACAATTCGGTTTGGTTATCGATTAACTTAGTCATTAGGGCACCGACTCACTCACAAACACGATTCGGGTCAGGTTTGATTCAATTCAAGAGAACGGTACCAAAACTCAAATCGATTTCGGGGAAGTCCATAAATCGGAAATTTGGTTACAAATTGGAACACGAAATCGACAAATAAACACTTTAGAAACAACAAAGGCATAGTACAATCAATTTGGTGCAATTCTACGGGTTTTCACCGAAACCCTAGAAATACGAAAACTCGAAATGAGAGAGAAATAGAGAGGGGATTTACCAACCAATCGGGTGAGGGTGCGAGTTTCAAGCTTCTCTCTTGGAAATCTCGATTTTTGGGCGAAATGGTCACCGGGGGGTCTCTCTCTCACTCTCTCTCACTCTCTCGTTCTTTCTCTCTTTGGCGGAACCAGGAAAAGAAAAGGAGAAGGAGGGGACGCAGGAAAAGAAAGAAAGAAAAGAGAAGGAGAAAGGAGGAAATGACAAAGGGCCCCACTTGTAAATTTAAAATTTTGTAAATAAAACCTCACACTTGTCCCATATTCGATATAATTGAATTCTTACACATTTTACTCTTCTCTCTTAACACAAATTATCGTATAATTATTGTTCACCATCCACGTCACTAAATTCGTATATACGTATATATATATTATTCGATTTACCACTTATCATTTTAATTAAATCTGAATTTTAAAAGTTCACGGTGTTACAGGAACGCACAGGAATAATTATGGAAATTTGTTGATGAGTGTTCGGTTGTACAGTGAGATTAGTTGTGGGAAATATTGATTTATTTATAAATAAAACTCTTAATATCAGTACGATTATTCTTATTAATAATTATTAATATAATTAAATAAAATGATTAAACAATAACATTATAATATTTATTAATTATTATTTCATAACAATACTACTTTTGCGCATAAACTTGTTATCCAATCACCGAAAAAAATTAAAATTAAATTAGCAAATTGATTATCCAATCCTGATGTATATATATAATTTATTTGAATGTTCAACATGTTATTAATTAGTGCCTTGTATTAATTTGTAAGTTAATTTTTATATTATTAACTAACGTATTGTAATAATTGATACAAATTAAAAATAAAGTGTGTTATATTTATATTAGTAAATTCTAATTAAAAATAAAGTCACTTAAATTGCTAAGTTCTAAACAGTTTATAGTTATCTCTTAATTAAAAAAAAGGTTTGTATAGAGAGATGCAACAAGTAACAAAGAGTGGGAAAAAACAAATTGAGTCTGATCAAATATTTTTTTTCCCACAAAATAACGAAGAAATGGGAATGGAAATGGAAATTCATAGCCAATCCCATCTCCCAAAACAATACAGCCGAACAGGCTATTGGAAAAATTTCTAAACGGACTCAATATCCTATCAATTCCCACAGTCGGAATTGCATCCGAACAGGGCCTTATTGTGAATAAGAGTAATTTTTTTTCTTGTTAGCTTAAATGGTAAGGATACGTGTAAAGATCGTTTTTTACTGTTACCTTATAGGGTAATTATATATATATTTATACGGAGATGATATATGATATGATAAGGTTTTGTATTTTGTTAAATTTCTATAATATAAATTAATTATATTCATGAATTTATTTTTCTTCGTTTTTTGTTTTCAAAAATATTTTATATAAAACACAAATCAAGATGTCCATAAACCTTTTTTCTCTATTTATCGGACCCATACTTTATTCAAAAGGACGGATAAGAATAAAATTTAATTTTCGTTAGCTTATAGGGTGCGGATAAGGATAACATATTTCGCGTTATCATAATGGGAAAGAGTATGAAAATATTTTCACCCACAATCCATATTGTACACATTAACACTATTACTTTGTAGGAGAGATTTCGCCAAGACTAGAAAAATTAAGTTGGGTGCTATGTTACATATGACACGGTCTAAAAACTCTTATGTAAAAATATTGTGAATTTATTTTTAGCATTTTCTTGTGATATCTTGCTTTTTTTGTAAAAATAGTTGTATTAATTTAGCTTGACGAAACAATTATGAATTGAAACTATGTACCTATATATATCTAACTATAACGAATATACATAAATAGAGATATTTCATGTTGACTAGCGACACAAAATACAACAAAAGAATACACACACGCTAATTTTAACGAATATACACAAGTTTAAAGTAGTCCACCGCATTTCTGCCTCCGCTCCAGCAAATATCAGCCGTCCGATCGGTGCATCCGGATCATAGCCCGTTGCGATTTCCAATCGCGTAGACTTTTGAAGGCTCCGCTAAACTGCTAAATTTAACGAACATACACAAGTTTATACTAGTCCACCGCCTTTCCGCATCTGTTCCAGCCAATATCAGCCGTCCGATCGATGCCTCCGGAATCTAGACCGTTGATATTTTCAACCGAGTAGACCGTTGAACGCTCCGCTATATATTCCTAACATTCCATTCACAGGGAAAGAAATATTCTGGAGACAACATTTCTCTCGGAGGTTTAGGGAGATAACTAGAGAGATAAAGACGAGAGAAAAAAATAATCAAGACCTCCATTTCTTTTTCTCTTGTAATCCAACAATGGCTGCGAATTTAGAGACACAAGGGGAGGAGAAGCTGGGGCTTCGGCCCCTTCCAGACATTTTTCCTTCAATAATCTTACGCTTTTCTAAGAGAAAATATAAGGAAATGGATTCCCTGGCTACCACAAATCAAAGTATGGTCTTGCAACAGCAGAGACAATATATCTAGCTACCATTTCTCTCCAGAAAATTCTTTTTTCTAGAAATTGCTACGGTTTAGATTTATTTCTTCCATTGATAGGCTGAGCTTAGGAGTTAGGATCGTCTTCGTGTTTTCTTTGGTTTTGTGGAAAAGAGTGGTGCATGTCACCACGTATTTCTTTCATTCAAAAAAGAAACACATAATAATGGGAAAAAAAAAAGAACTCAGTATTGTTTGTTAAAAGAAACAAAGGTATCTAGTAACAGTTTTTGTATAACCATTTTTTTTTTTTTTCAATTTTTAAAAGGTGATGTGCTGAAAGATAAGGCTCCTGATGCTAATGGGGAAGTCAAAAGCCGCATTGCCTTAAATAGCATTGAAAACGTTAACTCCCCCATAACAAGGTTAATTTACTCCCTGATATCATTTTGCTCAATGAATTTTCATTGAAAATATACAATTTATAATCTTTTATTGTATTCTCCTATTCTGTTTCAAGCAGGAGATTTGGTAGAAGAACCTTCACAAGTACGACGGAAACTCAAGCCGTGGCTGCTTCCAACAAAGTAACTAACTTATCCTGTTCTATGTCAGAATCATTATTTTTTTTTGTAATTTGTAGAGTTAGATTAATTATCCTGATTTCAGATTCTCAAACTTTCTTAAGTCTAACCAGAATAAACCCAAGCACAAAATTAACCATGTAATATAACCTATGTAACATTTTTTTATTTAATATTTCTTCAGCTGCCAGCGATATTTCCATCTGACAAACAAGCAGCACTTCAGATGCTTGCAGTGAAACCTGCCACAAAGAAGCCGGTTAAGCTGGTACCCGAACAAAATGAAAATATAAATTTGGACTCTCGGTCTGATGACGGGACAAAACAAATGTCTATTTCTGTTTCAAGGCCTAAGATGAGACAAGACGATTCACTCACTTCTGTTCTCTCGGCCCGTAGCAAGGTGGTTTTCAGTTACCATTAATTCACTCACCTTGGTTTCAGTTTCTGTAAATTAAGATAAGTAATGACAGAGTTTATTGTGTTTATTCAGGTAGCCTGCGGTATCAGTGAGAAATCAAATCCAGAAATTGACGAAATAGATTTACCAGATGTATTTAATCACCTAGCTGTCGTGGAGTATGTTCAGGACTTGTATACCTTTTACAAGCAACAACAGGTATTCTCTTTTTCAATTTATGGAACTTACCAGTACAGTACTTTCTAACAAGTTAGTAAACTTGAGTTATTATGTTTATTTGTTCAAACAGTATGTCGGTAGGCCAATTGACTACATGGACAAGCAGACGCACATCAACCCGAAAATGAGAGCAATTCTGGTTGACTGGATAATAGATGTGCACTTTAGATATAATTTGCTACCAGAGACTCTATATCTGACAATCTACATAATTGACCGGTACCTCTCTCTAGATGGCGTAAAAAGATTGCAGCTTGTTGGCATGTGTGCATTGCTAATTGCTTGCAAGTACGAAGAACTCCGTGCTCCTCGGGTATGCAACAATATATGCTCTTTCTTTCCAATTCTCAAAATTATTAAACTAAACTACGGCATTGTGTTCGTGCAGGTGAATGATTTAATGGATATTGCATTCAATAAGTACACAAGAGAGGATATTCTGGGAATGGAAAAGACGATCCTAAACAAGCTTGAGTGGTACCTAACCATACCGACAACCTACATGTTCTTGGTCCGGTTCGTGAAGGTAGCCAAAGCTGACCAGGAGGTATTGCATGCCATCAATCTCCTCATTCTTTTGTTTCAGAGATGCAAGTTAATCATTTATATTCTAAAAATGTTGTTTTAATTTGACAGTTGGAGCACATGATCTACTTCCTTGCTGAATTGGGGTTGATGCAGTATGACCTGATAAAGTACTGTCCCTCCATGGTGGCGGCCTCAGCTGTGTACACAGCTCGTTGCACTCTAATAAAGTTCCCTCTCTGGACAAGTGCCCTTGAGCGCCACACCTCCTTCTCCGAGCACCAGCTACTGTAAGTGTGCCATTACAATGCCACTAATTTGTTTTTAGAATTTTTAGTTCATTTTTTGTGTACATAGTATATATTTGCGTATGTTTTTAAATTCCTTCACTTATTTAATTTTTTGTTTTGTACGTGTAGAGAATGTGCACGAGTACTGGTGAAAGCTCATTGTGCTGCGCCAGATAGTAAATTGAAGGTGGTTTATCAGAAGTATATGCTTCAACAATTTGGGGGTGTCGCGCGCTACCGACCAGCAATGAGTCTGATTGAGGTGCCAAAGTCGGGGGAACCTTCTATTTCTTGAGGGAAGAATGACATTTATCTTCTTCTTGCAATCAACGCTGGGTTCAACTCATGTGTTTTGCCATATGTTCAATCTTTAAATTCTCACTCTGAATTCATTTGTAGGAGGATTATTTTCATGTAAAAATGACACTGAAACCAAACAAGAATAAGTTAAACCACATAAATTGGATTATCTGTTTCCTATGCATCCCAATTCGTGGAAGGGAAAATAGAATTCAGTTTTTCCCCAAAAGCTTGATTTTATCTATTTCCTATGACAGCATATGAATAGCTTGATTAATTCATCCTTGTGACTTACCTGTTGTAATTATGCAATTGATTTTCCTCTTTTTGACACCGTGCCGTGTTTCTCTTGAGCTTATATTGTTGTTTCTTGTTAATCACCCTATCCTGTGTAGTGCTGCTTGTCTCGTTTTCTTCTCTGAATTGTATATTAGTTCCTTCTATGATGATTGTTATTTCTGGAATGAATTAAAATGAATAATGTTGCTATTCTAGACCCAATTATCCTATTCTGAAGTTATAGTTTGCAGTACATGTTAATACAAGTTGATGTCAGTATCATAGTAATTCATTTGGCTTTACTTTGCTGTTTTGATTGAGGTGAGCTGTTGCACACTTCAATTTATTGCTTCAAGCACTTGTAACAATTTTAGAATTCATTTCTACGGTGTTGCTAACTTGCTATGAGTAATCTTGACTGGTACATGTTTGTACCAGTGATTCATGTTTTCTGGTTCAATTATGCTAATTGTATGAATTGATACTTGCTCTAAACCTTTCTAACAACTGTCTTTGCTGATATACCAATTTATAAAGTCTTGTACCAGCGTTATATTACATCAGTATATGTTTCTAACTCAATTCTGACACTGGTACCAGTCAATACTAGTGTTTTTTACAGTTTCTGGTGCATTATGATACAATTCTTGGGACTGTATTGTTATTTTTTAAAATTTAGAAGGTTCATCTTTGTAAATTTACAAACTGTGGTAAATACTCCTTGTCAGAGGGATTTATGCGCAAAATATAAATGGTTGCGGGCTCTCAGCTAAATTGGAAAATTTGAAAGTTGTAATCGGTCTTCTGGACTTCTTGATTGGAATAATGTGTTTGAACTTTGATTGGAATAATGTGTTTGATTGGGGAATATGTAGTTTCAAAGTTTAGAGGGGGGATACGTAATTTTGAAGTTTTAGAGGGGTATACATGAAATTCCTCCTTTTTTGTCTATACCATACCTTCTTGTACTTTTACTTCCATTCGACAAATCATCATGACATCTAAATTGGGATAAAGCAGAGGCTCTGACTTGTTCATCTGAAATATTTGTGTAACAAAATTGATTAACAATTGGTGTTCACTGGGGTGGAGTCCAAATTTTTAGGGACAAAATTTAGATTGAGACACAATTTTATAATTATTTTGAATACTAAGTATATTTTTATAGTATACTATTTTTCAAGAAAAGAATAGAAATGGAAGCATATTTTGGAGAAAAATTTAGGGAGAAGTATAATTTTTTAATTTTTTAGAATCTTAAGTATATTTAAAAATTTTTTTTAGAAAAACACATAAATAAATAAATAAATAAATAAAAGAACATTTAGAAAAGAAAATTGAGTCAAGGGGAAAAGTGTTTCCTTTGCCTCTGTAATGACTCTATCCCTGGGTGTTCATATTTCATAAATATTTATAATTCTCTGTATGAATATATACACCACTATGAAAAAATATATATACGTAGTGGTTGGTGTTTACAGTAAAGTTTGATTTGTCAGAAAAAAAAGTTTGAGCATTTCATCAAGTCTAATATGTCAAGTCAAAGAAAAAAAACAAGTTCATAGCCACAATTCAGATTATATGATATATAAAAAAATCAATAGTTAAAGTGACTGTTTTTTTTATTGAACATAACCTTGATTGCGAAAATTAACCCTCAAGAAAAAAGATCAAAATTTTTACTACCTTCATTTGTTTCCTCCAACATCTCAAATATTTTGCAAAATTCAATAGCTAGAGAGCAGAAGATTTTCATAAATATAAAACAGGTACATTTTATTGTTTTATTATTTATGATTAATTTAATGCTTAATGTACAATAGTAGAACCTATTTGAAAACCTATATATAAAAAAGATTAAAGAGCAGAAGAATCATTTAAAAATTGTGAACATTGTTAGATAAATCATACATAAGGCTTAACCAACAAAACTGAACCTCATGCAAAAAGCATAACCCACAAAAGCCGACTTTTCCTTCTCTTCATTTTTTCCTTCTCTTCATTTTCTAGGTTGAATAGATGAGCTACTATTACCTGACTCACTTTCCTCTTTTCTTTCTGCACATCAACTTCTTGTTGACAAACTCTTACTTCAGCCACCACACTCTCTATTTTCAACTGCACTGGTTTTGGACTGTAACCCAACAGAATATGACCCTTTTTTCCATCAATGGTCATTGGTCCCATTTCAGTAATCCAATCCATGCCTAGGATCATATCATAGCCTGGTGTATCAAGGACCCTTACATCAATCTCAAACTCTACTTCTTGCAAATTAAACTTCAATTGAGGGCATTCATACTGAGATATCATTCTATGCCCATTAGCTTAACTGGTAATGGATTTGTGTCTTTGAATTTAAGGTCTAAGGCTTGTACTACAGTGGGATTTATGAAGAAATGGGAGCTCCCACTATCAACCAAGACACAAAGAGGGACTTGACCAATTTGCCCTTTCAGTTTGCAAGTTCTGGTATTTTTTAAATTGTTGTTAGTGCACATACTGATGGTGGCTTGCTCAACATCTTCTTCCTCTCTCTACCCTTTCATCTCCATTGTAATTCTATATTTGATTTCCTCTTTCTACTTTCATTTGGTCTAATTCCACCTCTTCTTCTACCTCTAAAGAATGCACATCCATACTGCCACATTTATGACCATAGAAATACTTCTCATTGCACTTAAAACACAACCCCATGCTTTTCTTTTGGTCCATAGTCAGATTACCAGTATGCCCTCCTGTCTGTTTAGCTACTATTAGAGCATTATCACTCCACCTTTTTCCTCTTGTCTCTACTGGTTTGGTGAAAAAAAAAGAAACACATTTTTGAAAAAAATAATTTAGTGCAAGTGCTCTCTTCTGACTCCATGTGGCTCCGATGATATATATTTATACGGAGAACCTTATCAATTATTACTAAGCAGTTAAAAATTTATAAAATATGAACACCAATTGTTAATTAATTTGTCTACACAAATACTTCAGATGAACAAGTCAGAGACCCTGCTTTAACCCAATTTAAATGTACTGATGATTTGGAGAATGGGTTTGAAACGAGCAGAATGAAAGCAAAAATATAAAAAGGTACGGTATAAAAAAAAAAAAAGAAGAAGATCAAGTAGCTGCTGGTACCGGCCCTGATTCAAAAACAAGATTGTATCTAATGGCCTAATCATAATAAATACCGCCAGTAATTACATTTTAATTCTATATTATTCAACAAGGAAAAACATCAAATTAAAAACTTGTTTGCATAATTATTGCATCCAGTGGCGATAGGGGTGTAAACGGATCCGGATAATCCGATCCGGAAATAATCTGTATCCGTTTAATCCGGATTCGGATAATTCCGTGATACGGATACGGATAATTCCGCCAGGGTCGAAACAGAGCGGATATCCGCATATATCTGAATCCGAAATCTGCATCTGCTGATTCGCTTCCAACCCATTCCGATTCAAAAGCTAACTAACCTTCAGACTCCGAAGCCGATTCTTTTATTAATAGGAAATATAAAAAGAAAATATCGATAATGGGTCACGTTTTCGTGAAATTTTGGAAAATAAGAAAAATGTTATGGTTTATAACGTCCAGCTACAATACTCTAGACGTCCAGTTACAGTGTTTTTTTTACGATCATTAGTAATTAAATTAACTAGACGTTATGGTTTATAACGTCCAGCTACAATACTCTAGACATTATAAACGATAACGTTCTTATTATATTTCAAAATTTCATAAAATCTTACTCCATTATCAATATTTTTTTTGTTTTTCCTATTAATAAAAACACTGGACTCCGAAGTGCTATATATGTATCCCACATTTATTTCAGTTTTGGTTGTGGGATAAAAGATATTAGTTTTCTCTTTTCCGCTCCGCTCCGAGAAGACTTTGTACTTTTTTGGGCTATGCACGTGGCCAGCTTTAATTTTTCAAATATTGGGCTGCCTCTCACTTTCCCTTTAATATCTTAACACCTGGCTTGCTTAGTGGACAACTTATTCTACGTCTGAAATTGGGTATATTTTGGTTAAGAAATATTGTTTCCATTTTTAATTAAATGGACTTGTCCATTCTTTATATTTTGGTTATGAAATACTATTTCCATTTATGTATAAATGGAGGTGATTTGAAGGCTGCTTAATTTTTCTTTTCACGACAGATTTGAAGGCTATTGTTTCTATCATGGATCCAATTTTGAAATTTGGATACAGATATATTACATATTTCATATTTAATTGTTCATTTATTTTCATATTTAAATTTTATTAATTATTATTTATATCTTAAAGTTCATATAACTCAATTATCCGACAATTATTCGTTTTGTATCCGTATTCGAATCCGTATCCGTGGATTATCCGCTCCGTATCCGTATCCGTTTAAGGTGGATTTGGTTTTAAATTTTGACATCCGTTTACTATCCGTATCCGTATTCGTATCCGCTCAGTGAAACGTGGATATGGATTTGGTATTAGCATTATCCGCTCCGTTTAAACCCTTAAGTGGCGTAGCCAAGATTTTTATCGGCAAAAAATAAATTATTAAAAAATAGTTATTATTTTCTATTTTATTTTTTATTTTTTTAGTAAAAAATTAAAATTGTCAACGCACCTTTTCTTAAAAGTGAATTTTTTTATTTCTAAATAGTTTGGTAAAAATTCAAGTTAAAAATTAATCTTTTTCACTATACTTTGTGATTAAGATAATTTTTGTGATAGTTTAAAAATAAATGGATTCACTGTATGTTAAAATCGTCAAATAGCAAGGCATAATGGTCTGGATTGAATATTAAGGCCTAAATAATTTCTAGATGCTTCTAATTCTCTGTGAACCAATAATTATTTTATTTAGAGGAGGGATCCAATTACACCTTTTTTGGTGACACATCATGACACTGTTTTTTATATAGGTCAATTTTGTGATTTCAAAATCCAAACAGTCGATCCGAACCGTTCAACATGATCACCATATTAAAATGTGCTTGGAGATCAAATTTTACATTTTTTTGAATTTTTTTACTATTTATTAAGATGGTTACAAAATCGTTGTTTTTCAATGGTCCGAAAACAACGATTTTTGTATCCATCTTAATAAATAGCAAAAAAATTTAAAAAAAAAATGTAAAATTTGATCTCCAAGCACATTTTAATATATCCATCATGTTGAACGGTTTGGATCGACTATTTGGACTTTGAAAATGGTAGGTGTCAAAGTGTGTCACCAAAAAAGATGTAATTGGATTCCTCCTCAAATATTTATGTATATATTTATGGATATCCGATATCTGATCCGTATCCGTCAAATATCCAATCCGTATCCGTATTCAAAAAATAAAAGCGGATGCAGATATGGTTTTCTCACTATTCAATCCGTATTTGATCTGTTTGCACCCCTATCTACCCCTGGTCCATGCTGGCTCCGCCTCTGATTGCATCAGTCAAGTCACAATGGAATCATGGGTGAAAATTATCTTGTTGTGTAGATGGAGATATAAAATATGGCTACAATATCTTGTATGATCATATTTTGTTTTTTTGAAAAACTTTTGCAAGGGCTGTAATGAAGAAAAATCGAACTCTCAATCTTTAGGTAACCAACAGTTCTAGAGTTTCTTTTTTTCTAACCAACTGTGCTACCTCTCATTTCCAGTATCATCAATCTCAACACTGCTTTTATAGGTTTTATAATTGTAACTAATATAAAATTAGGATTTCTAAAATACACACGCAAGGATGTATGTGTAAGAATATTATATTGATGGATTGGTTTTAAATATAAATATTATAAATATGCTTATTTATTATCCCTGCACTTTCTCATATTTTTTTGTAATTTATGCACACATCTTTTTCAAAAATAAAATAAAGTAGATTTATGCTTATATCGACATGTATATTTCAAATTTCAAATTTTCCTTATGCCATGCCCACGTGTTCGGGATAAAAGTCCTCGATCTGTAGTGTACCTTTCCCCAGAGATGTGTCGTTTCGATGAAACGAAATTAACAGAGTGATTTTAGCTTCACACAGAGCAAGACCGGTTTTAGCTTCACACAGAGCAAGACCGACAGAAAATTAAAAAAGTTTATGAATAATGCGCTGCGTAAAGCCAACATAGCTCTGTTAATATATTTACCCAAACGAGTGTCTACCCCATTCCATTGTTGATTGTTTATTTACTTTTTAGGCACCTTTTCATTGCGCTCTCTCTGTCGCATTGTTGTGTGTTTGTGGGGTTTGCATTTAAAATGCTTGACAAAATGCTAGGGCGAGGATGCCGGTTTTTTTATTAATACCCAAAAATATATATATATATATATAGAGTAGGGCTATTGTGCTTCATGAAGTAAAATGAAGTTTTACTTCACGCTCATTCTCCCATTTCTAAAATCCAAACGGTCGATCCAAACCGTTCAAGTTGTTCTCCATATTGAAATGTTCTTGGAGACCAAATTTTACATTTTTTGGAATTTTTTTACTATTTATTAAGCCACTTTGAAATTCGCTGATCCATTGTGAATAGTAAAAAACAGTAAAAAATTCTGAACCAATGGATCAGCGATTTTCAAAGTGGCTTAATAAATAGTAAAAAAAATCCAAAAAATGTAAAATTTGGTCTCCAAGCACATTTCAATATGGAGAACAACTTGAACGGTCGGATTGACGATTTGGATTTTGGAAATGGGTGTATGAGCGTGAAGTACAATATGGGTTTTACTTCATGAAGCACAATAGCAAAATTCTATATATATATATATATATATAGGGTCCGGCTAATTTGCTGCCGGCAGCATTTTAGCCGGAGGTGCTGCCGGCAGTTTTACTGTTTTGTGATGTCCAAACAACAAATTCAAACTGTTAGATGTTTAATCTATATTATAATCTACTTGCAGACCAAATTTTACATTTTTTGGAATTTTTTTACTATTTTTAAAGCTGGTTTGAAAACCGCTGTTTTTAACGCTGCAGAAATTTACTGAAAACAGCGGTTTTCAAACCAGCTTTAAAAATAGTAAAAAAATTCCAAAAAATGTAAAATTTGGTCTGCAAGTAGATTATAATATAGATTAAACATCTAACGGTTTGAATTTGTTGTTTGGACATCACAAAACAGTAAAACTGCCGGCAGCACCTCCGGCTAAAATGCTGCCGGCAGCAAATTAGCCGGACCCTATATATATATATATATATATATATATATATATAGTGAGTGGCTAAGCTCAAAACGTTTGCACCAAGCCCTTGGTGCAAACGAATTGTTTTCAGATTTCCAAAGTTCAAACGGTCGATCCAAACCGTTCAAGTTGTTCTCTATATGGAAATGTGCTTGGAGACCAAATTTTACATTTTTTGGAATTTTTTTACTATTTATTAAGCCACTTTGAAAGTTGCTGATCACACGGTCCAGAATTTTATTGCACTGTTTTTACTGTTCACCCGAATCAGCAACTTTCAAAGTGGCTTAATAAATAGCAAAAAAATTCCAAAAAATGTGAAATTTGGTCTCCAGGCACATTTTAATATGGATTAAATATCTAACGGTTTGGATCGACCGTTTGGACTTTGCAAATAGGAGAACCAAAACGTTTGCACCAAGGGCTTGGTGCAAACGTTTTGAGCTTAGCCACTCTATATATAGAATTATGCTATTGTGCTTTGCAAAGTAAAGTCATCGTTTTACTTCGGCTTACTTTTTGAATTTTCAAAGTCCAAAACTTCGATCCGACCGTTCAAGTTGATCTACATATTGAAATGTGCTTGCAGACCAAATTTTACATTTTTTGGAATTTTTTTACTATTTATTAAGCCACTTTGAAAATTACTGATCACATGGTCCAGAATTTTGTTGCACTGTTTTTTCTGGACCATGTGATCAGCAATTTTCAAAGTGGCTTAATAAATAGTAAAAAAATTCCAAAAAATGTAAAATTTGGTCTGCAAGCACATTTCAATATGTAGATCAACTTGAACGGTCGGATCGAAGTTTTGGACTTTGAAAATCCAAAAAGTAAGCCGAAGTAAAACGATGGCTTTACTTTGCAAAGCACAATAGCATAATTCTATATATATATATATATATATATAGAATTATGCTATTGTGCTTTGCAAAGTAAAGCCATCGTTTTACTTCGGCTTACTTTTTGGATTTTCAAAGTCCAAAACTTCGATCCGACCGTTCAAGTTGATCTACATATTGAAATGTGCTTGCAGACCAAATTTTACATTTTTTGGAATTTTTTTACTATTTATTAAGCCACTTTGAAAATTGCTGATCACATGGTCCAGAATTTTGTTGCACTGTTTTTTCTGGACCATGTGATCAGCAATTTTCAAAGTGGCTTAATAAATAGTAAAAAAATTCCAAAAAATGTAAAATTTGGTCTGCAAGCACATTTCAATATGTAGATCAACTTGAACGGTCGGATCGAAGTTTTGGACTTTGAAAATCCAAAAAGTAAGCCGAAGTAAAACGATGGCTTTACTTTGCAAAGCACAATAGCATAATTCTATATATATATATATAGAGTAGGGCTATTGTACTTCGCGAAGTAAAACTTCGTTTTACTTCACGCTCATACTCCTATTTTCAAAATCCAAATCGTCGATCTGAAACGTTCAAGTTGTTCTCCATATTGAAATGTGCTTGGAGACCAAATTTTACATTTTTTGGAATTTTTTTACTATTTATTAAGCCACTTTGAAAATCGCTGATCCATTGTGAATAGTAAAAAACAGTAAAAAATTCTGGACCAATGGATCAGCGATTTTCAAAGTGGCTTAATAAATAGTAAAAAAATTCCAAAAAATGTAAAATTTGGTCTCCAAGCACATTTCAATATGGAGAACAACTTGAACGGTCGGATCGACGATTTGGATTTTGGAAATGGGTGTATGAGCGTGAAGTACAATATGGGTTTTACTTCATGAAGCACAATAGCAAAATTCTATATATATATATATAGAATTATGCTATTGTGCTTTGCAAAGTAAAGCCATCGTTTTACTTCGGCTTACTTTTTGGATTTTCAAAGTCCAAAACTTCGATCCGACCGTTCAAGTTGATCTACATATTGAAATGTGCTTGCAGACCAAATTTTACATTTTTTGGAATTTTTTTACTATTTATTAAGCCACTTTGAAAATTGCTGATCACATGGTCCAGAATTTTGTTGCACTGTTTTTTCTGGACCATGTGATCAGCAATTTTCAAAGTGGCTTAATAAATAGTAAAAAAACTCCAAAAAATGTAAAATTTGGTCTGCAAGCACATTTCAATATGTAGATCAACTTGAACGGTCGGATCGACGTTTTGGACTTTGAAAATCCAAAAAGTAAGCCGAAGAAAAACGATGGCTTTACTTTGCAAAGCACAATAGCCCTACTATATATATATATATATATATATATATATATAGTGAGTGGCTAAGCTTAAAACGTTTGCACCAAGCCCTTGGTGCAAACGAATTGTTTTCGAATTTCCAAAGTTCAAACGGTCGATCCAAACCGTTCAAGTTGTTCTCCATATTGAAATGTGCTTGGAGACCAAATTTTACATTTTTTGGAATTTTTTTACTATTTATTAAGCCACTTTGAAAGTTGCTGATCACACGGTCCAGAATTTTATTGCACTGTTTTTACTGTTCACCCGAATCAACAACTTTCAAAGTGGCTTAATAAATAGCAAAAAAATTCCAAAAAATGTGAAATTTGGTCTCCAAGCACATTTTAATATGGATTAAATATCTAACGGTTTGGATCGACCATTTGGACTTTGCAAATAGGAGAACCAAAACGTTTGCACCAAGGGCTTGGTGCAAACGTTTTGAGCTTAGCCAGTCTCTATATGAGTGAGGCTATGGTGCTATGCATAGCACCGATGACTAGTGTACTACGGCTCAATATGGTACTTTTTAAAATCCTAACGGTCGATCCGACCGTTCAATGTGATATCCATATGAATATGTACTTGCAAACTAAATTTTATATTTTTTCGAATTTGTTTACTATTTTTTTAGATAGGTAGAAAAATCAGTGTTTTTTGACAATTCTGGACCATCAAAATTCTACCTATCTGAAAAAATAGTAAAAAAATTCGAAAAAATATAAAATTTAGTTTGCAAGTACATATTCATATGGTTATCACATTGAACGGTCGGATCGACCGTTAGGATTTTAAAAAGTACCATATTGAGCCGTAGTACACTAGCCATCCGTGCTATGCATAGCACCATAGCCTCACTCATATATATATATCAAATCTGCTCTCAGTTTTTTTTTTGAAAAATACTCTAACCTCCCCACAGTGGGGCGGTCCACTGTTCAAACCAAACCGCAGAGACTGTGGGGCGGTCCATTGTCTCTCAAAATCTCAAAAAAAAAAAAAAAACCAAACTGCCTCCTGTGGGGCGGTCCAATGTTCAAACCAAACCGCCCCACAGGGAAGCGGTCACTTATGCATACTAAACCGCCACACAGTGGGGCGGTTTGGTTTTTAATATTTGTTAGATTACTTCTTTTAATGTATAATTAGAATCTACATATAGTTGTACAATTAAAAAAAAATTTCCTTTCTTTTTCGTGAACAAGGTAGTGTCATTCTTACCTCGAGTGAAACTATTCTCAATTAGAAAGGCACTAAGTCTACTAATTAGGTTTAGGTATGGCATGAGATTCATATGGTTCTTTGAGATTGAGAATTTGATTACATGATTCCTTGTTAAATTTATTAATAAGCATAGAATCCATTGAGACTTATGCACATACATCCAATCCATTGGAACTTAAACATCATTGTTTTTACAATGAAACATCGGTATTTCATTAGCCTTAGCATTGACAATTAAGCAAGATAGTACTAAAAAAACATCGGTGTGTCGCTGATGTTTTTGTAATGAAACATTGATGCACTTCTGTCGTTGATAAGCCGTGCATAAAGCATTGGTGCATCATCGGTGTTTTTGCACGAAAAGCATCGGGTTTTTTTTTAAACTTTAAACGGCCATAACTTTGGCTAAGAAACTCGGATTTGTGCGTACGACCCCAATTCGGAAAGCTTGGGACGAGACGGGGGCAATGTCGCCCTTGGGGTCATCCCTAGGGAGTCGACAGAATCATAATTGCAAAAAAATGTTGTCTAATGCTTCAAAAATTGAGTTAAAGTTTTTTATCATCGGTAGACACACAACGACCCGTTTGCGGCTAGTGACAGTGTCGTATGCAGCATGGTAAAAATCAGAACCTGTATCAAAATTACTGATCTGATGATTAGTTCGGATAGGAAACCTGAATCACATTACAAACAACTGGATCAACCTGAACTAGTGAAATTGTTAAAACTTAGTACCTAAAAAAACGTAGTTTAGTGTTCGCATGCGGCTAGTGAATTTAATTTGACAATAACCAGCATCCTAATATTGAGTATCTTTTATTTTGTATGTTCAAACAAGAAACAGTCCGTGTGATATGAAAAAATTCCAATTATATTCAATTTCATTTTAAAATTGAGAGAATTTGATTTGACAATAACCAATATCCCAAATCTAGTTCCTTTCTAGATATGCTAATTAGCGTAATTTAACATAATTTCAAATAATTTAGCGTATTTTGGTATAAATATGCTAATTAAATATCAAAAGAAATAATCTAACAAATATTAAAAACAAAATTCGAATTTTTATTGTTAAATTTCAGCATCTTGCTATTCATATTGTCTCTTAAAATCTCAAAAAAAAAAAAAAAAAAAACAAACCGCTCCACAGTCGGGCGGTTTAGTATGCATAGGTGACCGCCCTCCTGTGAGGCAGTTTGGTTTGAACAGTGGACCGCCCCACAGGGGACGGTCAGGGTATTTTAAAAAAAAAAAAACCGAAGACTGATTTGATATTTTGTTTTTTTTAGGGTATTAATAAAAAAACCGGGCAAGGATGCGCTACTACTGCTTGATAAAATGTGCTCTTCTATGGATTTTAACAATAAGTGTGTCTCAGGCGGCCAATGGCCAATTACCAGGTCGATTATTCTATAACTAATGGAACACTTTCATTGTGCTTAAAAATGATAGCATGAGTAGTGTCAGCAGTTTCTCCTTTCTACGAAAAGAAAACGCTAAGCAAACTCATACTGCTTGGTTCTTGCCAGTGTGTATCAGTGCGACAGTTCATTTCATACAGGTCTTTTGTTACATTTCTGAAAGCACAATAATATATAAACCTATAATTATTTCCATAGTTGAAGTACTATATGCGTTTGAATTCACAATCGTTTAACTAAAAGATAATCAAACTCGACTATCAACCTAACTGTTGGTCTGTGCTGTTATTGCCATTAGTGCATACAGGTTTTTTGTTGCTTGCTTGAGAGCACCGTGATACTATTAGTTAATATATTCTTAGTTACATTGTGAAGAACTACATGCATATGGGTCACAAGTTCTATCAAAATAATAATTAATTTAGACCCAACCCCACAGGAATCCGGATCCCCCGACATAAATGAAATTTTGAGTTTGGATCTGGACCATCCGATCAAAATACAGACTAATTCGGTCCAAGGTGGAATGCACGGGCCCCCTTTAATATTTGTGCCAAAGCAGATCGGACGGTCCAGATTCAAACTCAAAATTTGAGGTACCTTAGCTGATATTAATTCAACTCTCCACAGTCGGTCCAAACAGTTTATGGTGAAGCCAATTTTAATTCAATACATAGTCGGTAGTTTAAATTTACAAGTACTAAACGGGTCAACCTGGTCCTGACCCGTTGGTCCTACCTGGACCCATTCATTAACAGTTTTGCATCCATATTGAGGCACCACAATAATAAGCTGTTCTTTTATTTATTCAGCAAAAGCAATTCTACCCAGCCTGACCTTGAGTTGGCTAGATGACAAATCAAGGTCAAACTACTCCAAAGTCCCTTTAGTGGCAAAATGGTTGACTTATCTCAGCATTCCATGGCTTTCTCAGTATCAGTAAATGGAAAGAAGGGAAATAGGTCGTTTATTTCTGGCATTTGTTCAAACACAGAAGGTGACCCTACTGGTTGGAACATCACATTTATTCCAATCAAGAAGTCCAAAAGACCGTTTACAACTTTCCAAATTTTCCAATTTAGCCGAGATCCCAGCAACCATTTACATTTTGCGCATAAATCCCTCTGACAAGGACTATTTACCACAGTTTGTAAATTTACAAAGATGAACCTTCTAAATTTAAAAAAAATAACAATGTAGTCCCTAGAATAGTATCATAATGCACCAGAAACCGAAGAAAACACTGGTATTTGTTAGGGATCTCAATGTTACCTTGTATATCTAGAGAATGAGAGAGAGAGAGAGAGAGAGAGAATATTCTGGCAAAGAAAACCTTATTCTTATTATTTCTCTTCTTGATACAATACATACAGCCCTTTATTTAAATAGGAGAAGTGAAGCTAAAATTAGGAGTTACAGACCACGTTCTCTATTTCTAGCAAGAATGTGCACCTTGAAGAAATAGAAAAAACTCCCCATAATCCTATTACAGGTTCTACCAAAAATAGAAACACCTATTATACGTTCTACCCAAAAATAGAAACAACTAAACAGATGTGTTGCTAATTCATCTCCTGGCCGTGTGATTGATCATGATGGAGTCGCATCACAAATCTCCACCTCGACTTCATTCATGAATCCTGACTCCATGTTTCCCTTGCCCTTATTTTTGTTGACCTTTCTCCTTGCTACACCAAGTTAACCAAATCCAAACAATGTTTGAATTTAGTTAAAGTAAGGACTTTTGTCAACATGTCTGCTGCATTATCAGATGTACTGACTTTCTCCACAATTATGTCACCTTCTGCCAAAATTTCGCGTAGCTTGTGATATCTTACATCTATGTGCTTAGTACACTCATGAAACATACTATCTTTAGTGAGGTATATTGCACTTTGGCTATCGCACATAATCCTTAACTTCTGAATGCCTTGAGTTAATTCGCCATGAATATTTCGAAGCCAAATCGCCTCCTTAATTGCATCCGAGAGGGCCATGTATTCTGCTTCAGCGGTAGATAATGCTACACACTCTTGAAGCCTTGATCTCCAACTTACTGCACATCCTCCAAAAGTAAACACATATGCTGATGTTGATTGTCGAGTATCCAGACATCCTGCATAATCTGCATCTACATAGCCTATCAGGTTTGTAGTATCTCTTGAAAATTCGAGGTGGCTTGAATGTGTGCCCTTGAGATATCTGAATATCCATTTCACTGCTTGCCAGTGTTCCTTCGCCGGATTTGCCATAAAACGACTCACAACACTCACGGCATGTGCTAGATCTGGACGGGTGCACACCATTGCATACATCAATGATCCCACCGCGCTTGCATATGGTATTTTTGCCATTTCTTCTACCTCCTGTTGAGAAACAGGTGCTTGTTGTTTTGACAGTTTGAAGTGTGCTGTCATGGGTGTGTTTACTGCTTTTGCTTTATCCATCCCAAACCTCTCCAAAATTTTAAGAACATAGTTCTCTTGAGATAGGTACAATTTTGAATTCCTTCTATCTCTCGAAATCCATGCCTAAAATCTTTCTTGCTGCCCCAAGATCCTTCATATGAAATTCAGACTCCAACTGCAACTTAATTTCCTTGATCTCCTTCAAACTTTTGGCGGCTAAGAGCATGTCATCAACATATAGTAATAAATATGCAAAAGAGGTATGACTTCTCTTACAGTAAACACAAGCATCATAATCACTCCTCTTGAAACCAATTTGCAAAACAAATTGATCAAATTTCTTATACCATTGACGTGGTGATTGCTTAAGGCCATAAATAGACTTTTGCAATTTGCATACTAAATGATCTTTTCCTTTAACATGGTTACCTTCCGGTTGCTCCATATAAATCTCCTCGTCTAACTCCCCATATAGAAAAGCTATTTTAACGTCTAGTTGTTCCAACTCCAAATCATCTTGATCAACCAACTCGAGGAACAATCTAATTGAAGTATGCTTGACTACTGGGGAGAAGATATCATTAAAATCAACACCTGGAATTTGACTGTACCCTTTTGCAACCAATCGAGCCTTGTAACGCATGTCTTCAACCCCCGGTATTCCTTCTTTTTTCTTGAAAATCCACTTGCATTTAATTGCCCTTTTGCCGGGGGGTAATTTCGTCAAACGCCACGTCGAATTTTGTTGAAGTGACTGCATCTCCTCCTGCATCGCCTCCACCCATTTGTCAGAATCTGGGCTGCTCAATGCTTCACAGTATGATGTGGGTTCATCAGACTCCAATTCGGTTGCCACTGCACATGCAAAGCCAACAAAATTTGTTTCTTCAATCAGCCTCTTTGGAGCCTTAATTTCTCTTCTGGAACGAGCAGCAGCAATTGTTTGTGTTTGAACACCTTCTGGAGCCACAGCGGACTGTTTCTGGCTTCTTTCTTGCACTCCACCTGAACCAGGTCCAGATCTGACGTGGTTTTCTGGCGTGATGGGCTGCTGCTGGTTAGTGGTGCCAGTAGAGGTTGCATGCTGCGTCACCTCACCAGGGGGTATCATGCTAAATTGAATGGTGGCACCAGGTGATGCATCAGAGAGGTGGGTCTGTTGTGTTTTCTCCATTTGATCACCATCAAAGGACAAAGAATTGCTTGATTCTGTAATATCTTGCTTATTTTTCAAAACAGAATTTTCATCAAAAACTACATCTCTAGATACAAGTATTTTGGATGTTTGAGGGTTCCAGAGTCTGTAACCTTTTACACTAGGTGAGAACCCAAGAAAGATGCACTTCACAGAACGTGGATCAAGTTTACCCTCTCTTACGTGTGCATATGCATGACATCCAAAAATCTTCAAGTCGCCATAATCTGCTGGTTTACCTGACCACAATTCTTCGGGTGTTTTCATGTCAAGAGAAGCATGTGGGGAACAGTTCACAATATGGGACGCCGTATTTACCGCTTCTGCCCAAAATCTCTTTCCCAAACTGCAATTTGAAAGCATACACCTTGCTTTCTCAAGAAGTGTATGGTTCAATCTTTCCGCAACTCCGTTTTGTTGAGGGGTATATGGAACTGTCATATGTCTAACAATTCCATTATCTTGACAAAACTGATTAAATTCTCCCGAACAAAATTCCATCCCATTATCGGCTCTTAATTTCTTTACTACACAACCCATTTGTTTTTCTATCATAGCCTTCCAGACTTTAAAATTACTAAAAGCATCCGATTTATTTTTCATAAAATAAACCCATACCTTCCTTGAAAAATCGTCGATGAAGGTGACAAAGTATCGGGCCCCATTAAGCGATGCTTGATGCGAAGGCCCCCAAACATCGGCATGTACGTAGTCCAAAATGCCTTTTTTGTCACATGTTTAGCGGTTCGGTTGAATGATACCCTCTTTTGTTTTCCAAACAGACAATGCTCACATAAACAAACTTTGAAAATATTGCATTTGCCAAGTAGACCACGCTTACATAATTCATTTAAACCACGATCACCCATGTGGCCTAGGCGCAAATGCCATAATTTTGTGTCATCTTTGGCCTCTACAGCATAAGCACTACTCTCCATTGTTTCACCCTCCAGTATGTAGAGGTTGCCTTTCCTTATGCCTTTCATCACCACTAATTGACCTCTTGAAATTTTCAAAATACCATCCCTTGCTGAAAAATGAAAGCCTTTATCTTCTAAAGCACTTAAGGAAATTAGATTCCTTTTCATTTCAGGGACGTATCTCACATCATTTAGGGTGCGAACTGGGCCTTCTTTGGTGCGAATTTGAACTGAACCTATTCCTTTAATTGCACAAGATGCTTCATTTCCCATATATACTACCCCATTTTCTACAGCGGTATATTCTTTAAACCAACTTCTATTTGGTGTTATATGGAAGGTACATGCTGAATCAAGAGTCCACTCCTGTCTTCTCTTATCCCTTAAATTTTCGACCAAAAATGCATTTGAACTCTCACCATCAATATTCCCTTCTACCATTAATGCGAGATCATCAGAAACATAATCTGCACTATCATGATTTGATGAATTCCCTTCCTCTGCCTTGGCCTTATTCTTATTTTGCAACTTAAAACAATTCTTTTTAATGTGACCTTTCTTCTTACAATAGTTGCAAATAAGATTTTTATGTTGAGATTTCGACCCATACCGTGTTTTTCCGGAATTGTCCCTCTCATTGGATCTACCCCTTGTATACAATCCTTCTCCACTATTCTCAATTTTAGATGAGTCCATCCTATCCTTTGATAGGAGGCTGGTCATGACCTCATCTAAAGTTATGGTCTGTTTACCATACAAAAGGGTATCCCTGAAATGAGTATAGGATGCGGGTAGATGGTACAACAACAATATGGCTAAATCCTCATCATCTGTTTTCACACCGAGGTTTTCTAGGTCAATTACTATCTCACGAAATTCCTCTAAATAAATCTTCAAGGCTTTACCTTCCATCCTGTGAGAGAAGAGGCGGGCCTTTGCATACAGCCGCGTTGCGGGTGTCTTTGTCATGAGCAGAGACTCCAACTTCTCCCATAGACTCTTGGTGGTTGTCTCCTTGTGAACTTGTTGTAGAATTTCGTTGGAGAGATTTAACATGATCTGTGCAAGGGCTTTGCAGTCTTTCCTCTTTTTCTCGTCATCTGTGCCTGTCATTTTTTCGACACCAAGAAGAGCTTCTTCGAGATCTAGAGAAGTTAGGAGAGATTTCATCTTAACTTGCCACAGATGGAACTTGGTGGTGGAGGTCAGCGGTGCCAAGTCGATTCGAGAAGATGCGGATGCCATTGAGGAAGCCAAACTGAAACCCTAGCGGCAGCGGACTGATCTGAGAACCCTGGAACCGCCGAACGGACTGTCGGCAGCGAACCTGGCTCTGATACCAGTTTTGTTAGGGATCTCAATGTTACCTTGTATATCTAGAGAATGAGAGAGAGAGAGAGAGAGAGAATATTCTGGCAAAGAAAACCTTATTCTTATTATTTCTCTTCTTGATACAATACATACAACCCTTTATTTAAATAGGAGAAGTGAAGCTAAAATTAGGAGTTACAGACCACGTTCTCTATTTCTAGCAAGAATGTGCACCTTGAAGAAATAGAAAAAACTCCCCATAATCCTATTACAGGTTCTACCAAAAATAGAAACACCTATTATACATTCTACCCAAAAATAGAAATAACCAAACAGATGTGTTGCTAATTCATCTCCTGGCCGTGTGATTGATCATGATGGAGTCGCATCACAGTATTGACTGGTACCAGTGTCAGAATTGATTTAGAAACATAAACGGATGTTATATAACGCTGGTACAAGACTTTATAAATTGGTACATCAGAAAAGACGGGTGTTAGAAAGGTTTAGATCAAATATCCATTCATACAATTAGAATAATTGAACCAGAAAACATGAATCACTGGTACAGACATGTACTGGTCAAGATTACTTGTTGCAACACCTTATAAATGAATTCTAAAATTGTTACAAGTGCTTGAAGCAAGAAATTGAAGTGTGCAACAGCTCACCTCTATCAATACAGCAAAGTAAATCCAAATGAATTACTATGATACTGACATCAACTTGTATTAACAAGTACTGCAAACTATAACTTACAGAATAGGATAATTGGGTCTAGAATAGCAACATTATTCATTATAATTCAATCCAGTAATAACAATCATCATAGAAGGAACTATTACAATTCAGAGAAGAAAAGGAGACAACCAGCACTACACGGGATAGGGTGATTGATCAAGCAACAACAATATAAGCTCAAGAGAACCACGACACGGTGTCAAAAAGAGGAAAATCAATTGCATAAGTACAACAGGTAAGTCACAAGGATGAATTAATCAAGCTATTCATATACTATCATAGGAAATAGATAAAATCAAGCTTTTGGGCAAAAACTGAATTCTATTTTCCCTTCCACGAATTGGGTTGCATAGGAAATAGATAATCCAATTTATGTGGTTTAACTTATTCTTGTTTGGTTTCACTGTCTTTTTTTTACATGAAAAATAATCCTCGTGCAAATGGATTCAGAGTGAACATTTAAATATTGAACATATGACAAAACACGAGTTGAAGCCAGCATTGTTTGCAAGAAGAAGATAAATGTCATTCTTCCCTCAAGAAATAGAAGGTTCCCCAGACTTTGGCACTTCAATCAGACTCATTGCGGGTCGGTAGCGTGCGACACCCCCAAATTGTTGAAGCATATACTTCTGATAAACCACCTTTAATTTACTATCTGGCGTGGCACAATGAGCTTTCACCAGTACTCGTGCACATTCTCTACACGTACAAAACAAACAAATAAATAAGTGAAGGAATTTAAAAACATACACAAATATATACTACGTACACAAAAAAATAGAACTAAAAATTCTAAAAAAAAATTAGTGGAATTGTAATGGCACACTTACAGTAGCTGGTGCTCGGAGAAGGAGGTGTGGCGTTCAAGGGCACTTGTCCAGAGAGGGAACTTCATTAGAGTGCAACGAGCTGTGTACACAGCTGAGGCCGCCACCATAGAGGGACAGTACTTTATCAGGTCATACTGCATCAACCCCAATTCAGCAAGGAAGTAGATCATGTGCTCCAACTGTCATATTAAAACAACATTTTCAGAATATAAATGATTAACTTGCATCTCTGAAACAAAAGAATGAGGAGATTGATGGCATGCAATACCTCCTGGTCAGCTTTGGCTACCTTCACGAACCGGACCAAGAACATGTAGGTTGTCGGTACGGTTAGGTACCACTCAAGCTTGTTTAGGATCGTCTTTTCCATTCCCAGAATATCCTCTCTTGTGTACTTATTGAATGCAATATCCATTAAATCATTCACCTGCACAAACACAATGTCGTAGTTTAGTTTAAAATTGGCAAATTTGCCCAACAATAATTTTGAGAATTGGAAAGAAAGATTATATATTGTTGCATACCCGAGGAGCCCGGAGTTCTTCGTACTTACAAGCAATTAACAATGCACACATGCCAACAAGCTGCAATCTTTTTACGCCATCTAGAGAGAGGTACCGGTCAATTATGTAGATTGTCAGATATAGAGTCTCTGGTAGCAAATTATATCGAAAGTGCACATCTATTATCCAGTCAACCAGAATTGCTCTCATTTTTGGGTTGATGTGCGTCTGCTTGTCCATGTAGTCAGTTGGCCTACCGACATACTGTTTGAACAAATAAACAAAAGAACTCAAGTTTACTAACTTGTTAGAAAGTACTGTACTGCTAAATTTCATAAATTGAAAAAGAGAATACCTGTTGTTGCTTGTAAAAAGTATACAAGTCCTGAACATACTCCACGACAGCTAGGTGATTAAATATATCTGGTAAATCTATTTCGTCAATTTCTGGATTTGATTTCTCACTGATACTGCAGGCTACCTGAATAAACACAATAAACTCTGTCTTTACTTATCTTAATTTACAGAAACTGAAACCAAGGTGAGTGAATTAATGGTAATTGAAAAGCACCTTGCTACGGGCCGAGAGAACAGAAGTGAGTGAATCGTCTCGTCTCATCTTAGGCCTTGTAACAGAAATAGACATTTGTTTTGTCCCGTCATCAGACCGAGAGTCCAAATTTATATTTTCATTTTGTTCGGGGACCAGCTTAACCGGCTTCTTTGTGGCAGGTTTCAATGCAAGCATCTGAAGTGCTGCTTGTTTGTCAGATGGAAATATCGCTGGCAGCTGAAGAAATATTAAATAAAAAAATGTTACATAGGTTATATTACATGGTTAATTTTGTGCTTGAGTTTATTCTGGTTAGACTTAACAAAGTTTGAGAATCTGAAATCAGGATAATTAATCTAACTCTACAAATTACAAAAAAAAAATAATAATTCTGTCATAGAACAGGATAAGTTAGCTACTTTGTTGGAAGCAGCCACGGCTTGAGTTTCCGTCGTACTTGTGAAGGTTCTTCCACCAAATCTCCTGCTTGAAACAGAATAGGAGAATACAATAAAAGATTATAAATTGTATATTTTCAATGAAAATTCATTGAGCAAAATGATATCAGGGAGTAAATTAACCTTGTTATGGGGGAGTTAACGTTTTCAATGCTATTTAAGGCAATGCGGCTTTTGACTTCCCCATTAGCATCAGGAGCCTTATCTTTCAGCACATCACCTTTTACAAATTGGAAAAAAAAAATGTTATACAAACACTGTTACTAGATACCTTTTTTTTTTTTCAAACAATACTGAGTTCTTCTTCTCATTTATGTGTTTCTTTTGTGGATGTAAGAAATACAAGGTGACATGCACCACTCTTTTTCATAAAAAGAAAAAGAAAAGGGGATTTAGGCCCAAATCAAATAATAGCCCAAGAAAAAATTGAGCACTATCCGTAAGTCAAAATCAATTAGAAAACATGAAGATCAATGGAAGAAATAAATCTAAACCGTTGCAATTTCTAGAAAAACGAATTTTCTGGAGAGAAATGGTATCTAGATATATCGTCTCTGCTGTTGCAAGACCATACTTTGATTTGTGGTAGCCAGGGAATCCATTTCCTTATCTTTTCTCTTAGAAAAGCGTAAGATCATTGATGGAAAAATGTCTGGAAGGGGCCGAAGCCCCAGCTTCTCCTCCCCTTGTCTCTCTAAATTCGCAGCCATTGTTGGATTACAACAGAAAAAGAAATGGAGGGCTTGATTTTTTTTCTCTCGTCTTTATCTCTCTAGTTATCTCCCTAAACCTCCGATAGAAATGTTCTCCAAAATATTTCTTTCCCTGTGAATGGAATGTTAGGAATATATAGCGGAGCCTTCAACGGTCTACTCGGTTGAAAATGTCAACGGTCTAGATTCCGGAGGCATCGATCGGACGGCTGATATTGGCTGGAACAGATACGGAAAGGCGGTGGACTAAGTATAAACTTGTGTATGTTCGTTAAATTTAGCAGTTCAGCGGAGCCTTCAAAAGTCTACGCGATTGGAAATCGCAACGGCCGAAATTTTTAAATATAGCACAGATACAAAAAAAAATAAACCAAAACGGCACCGTTCGGGTGGAATTTCAAATTTAGCACGGCCGCAGATCAGCTGAGCGGCCTCTGAAATGGGGCCGCATATTGGCTGAGCGGCCCCCCTTTTTTTTTTAATTACGAAAAATGTTATTTTTTTTGGTGATTGTGTTTGGTGATTGTGTTATAAAAATAATTGTATTTGTGTTGCAGTTTGAAATGTTGTTTAAATTTATGTATTTTGTTGCAAGTTATTTTAGAAATGTCGTTCGTTTGAAATATTTTATATATGTTGTGTGGTTCAAATATTTTTTTTGTACGAGGAGATAGTGATATAATGAACAAAATAAATAAATAACCAAAACAAATAACAAACTAACAAAAAAAATAAGAGACATAATATAACAAATAAGTCTAGTATCTGACATAGTCTACGAATATAATTAAAACTAAATAAACATCCAGTCCATTGGTACGGCTCTCAGCCTATGAATATAATTAACTACCTCGTGCATCTCGAGCAGCTCTGTTCATTGAAAGCCGAACACGGGTGCTGAAACCCGCGATTCATTATCCGAAAACCGCTATCCATTACGAAAGTCCTCGGCCGTCCAAGGACAGGCCCGATATCTTCCTCGTCACTATGATCGCCCGTACCCTCAGGATTTTCATCACCCCAATTTTCCTCTGCCTCTTGTAATTCTGAATCCTCTGATTCAGCACTTTCATCTGGATCACAAGATTGACCCCAATGAGCGCTCTGACTAGATGAAGGCTGGTCGGTCCGGGTGGGGGCCCGACGGGAGGGCCGACTACTGGACGGTCGATCCCTCTGAACTGGGGCTCGACTACTGGATGGTTGGTCAATTTGGACAGGGGACAGACTAGAGCCGGATGAGTTACCCCGACCCCGACCCTGAATTAACCTCATAGCTGGGTTGGTACGCCGGACTCTAGTAACCTCCACATATAGGTCAATTATCTTGTATGTACCCCCAGAAAAACTCATAGTTTGGTTGTACAATACCTGCCAGACTCCCTCATTCTGGATTGGAAAGAGTTGGAACCAGGTTTGTGCTGAACTAGTCGGCATACTAATCTTGGCCTCAATTTTAAGGTCATGCTGGCCCTGATCCAATCCCAAGTTCTGACATATACTCGATTTAAGCCCCACATAATCAGTACCCGGTAAAACCGGAATCACAGTAACAGGTCCGATACTATAATAAACCCCATTAGGACCTGTTAGAACATCACCACCAGTATAAATTGATACCATAAGAGTCATTTTGAATCCAATACACAAGAAACCTAAAATTAAAAATTAACTAAATTAATTATTAATCTACTGAAAATTAAAAAAAATGAAAAAAAAAGAGAGAAAAAAACTTACAGGAGAAGAAGCTCTTGTCCAGGAGAGAGAGGGGATCAGAGTGTGAAATGACTTTCTCTCTCCTGGATCGGAATAAGAAGGGAGGGGGCCGCTCAGCCAATATGCGGCCCCATTTCAGGGGCCGCTCAGCTGATCTGCGGCCGTGCTAAATTTGAAATTCCGGCCAAACGGTGCCGTTTTGGTTTATTTTTTTTGGATCTGTGCTATATTTAAAAATTTCGGTCGCAACGGGCTATGATCCGGATGCACCGATCGGACGGCTGATATTAGCTGGAGCGGAGGCAGAAATGCGGTGGACTACTGTAAACTTGTGTATGTTCGATAAAATTAGCGTGGGTGTATTATTTTGTTGTATTTTGTGTCGCTAGTCAACATACAATATCTCTATTTATGTATATTCGTTATAGTTAGATAGGTAAAGAGTTTCACAAGTAACCACGGAGAATCCATAATTGTTCCGTCAAGCTAAATCAATACGACCATTTTCACAAAGAAAGTGGCTATGTGGGCTTTGGACAATTGACTACTCGCATACTTTGACATTTAAGTAACACATTGAGAATGATTTCTAAAAGATACTCTCTCAACTGAGTTAAATATCGAGAATGATTTCTAAAAGATGTCATTGGAAGAAAATATATATATATATATATATATATATATATAGAGTAGGGCTATGGTACTTCGCGAAGTAAAACTTCGTTTTACTTCACGCTCATACACCCATTTCCAAAATCCAAATTGTCGATCCGACCGTTCAAGTTGTTCTCCATATTGAAATGTGCATGGAGACCAAATTTTACATTTTTTGGAATTTTTTTACTATTTATTAAGCCACTTTGAAAATCGCTGATCCATTGTGAATAGTAAAAAACAGTAAAAAATTCTGGACCAATGGATCAGCGACTTTCAAAGTGGCTTAATAAATAGTAAAAAAATTCCAAAAAATGTAAAATTTGGTCTCCAAGCACATTTCAATATGAAGAACAACTTGAACGGTCGGATCGACAATTTGGATTTTGGAAATAGGTGTATGAGCGTGAAGTAAAATATTGGTTTTACTTCATGAAGCACAATAGCAAAATTCTATATATATATATATATATATATATATATGAGGAGGAGGGATCCAATTATACCTTTTTTGGTGACACACTTTGACACCTATCATTTTTAAAGTCCAAATAGTCGATTAAACCGTTCAACATGATGGATATATTAAAATGTGTTTGGAGATCAAATTTTACATTTTTTTGAATTTTTTTGCTATTTATTAAGATGGTTACAAAAATCGTTGTTTTCAGACCATTGAAAAACAGCGATTTTGTAACCATAAAAAAATTCAAAAAAATGTAAAATTTGATCTCCAAGCACATTTTAATATGGTGATCATGTTGAACGGTTCGGATCGACTGTTTGGAATTTGAAATCGCAAAAATTGACCTATATAAAAAACAGTGTCATGATGTGTTACCAAAAAAGGTGTAATTGGATCCCTCCTCTATATATATATATATATATTTTTTAAATTGTGATTTACTCCAAATTAAAATTGTGAATTTTTTAAGTGCCACAAGGCCAGTTTGCATCAATGAAAATGATATCAATACGTTTCTCAAATAAATAATTATTGGTCCTCAGAAATTAACAAAGGTCTTTTATTTTGAGCAAATACGAGATTATGCCTGGAATTATTTATTGGGTTGACCTTTGACAGTTTTTCAGTGGTACAAATAAAAATAGGCTGGTATTCAGCTATGACATGAAATTGGCCCCCGAATAATCTAAAAATGAGGCACAATTAATTGCCAATTGGCCATTATACGAAAACAAAAATTTGGTTGGTTGGAGTTAAATATTTATGTAATGGCATAAATTATTTTTATTTTGTTGGAACTTTTTACTCTTAAGTCATGACTTGAGTTGTTATAAATTAATATATTAAGACCTCTAAAAAGGGAAAATAAAAAATTACAGATCAGACCTCTAAATTATTAAATTCTTCAAACAAGTCCTTTGAATACTTTAATTAGCACCAGTATGCAATAATGCACTGTCCCAACTGGTAAAGTTGTATGCACAATACGGACAGACAAGCACATGTGCAATAAGCAAGCAAGCTACTTCCTTTTGTAACTTCAAAAATAATAACAGCTAAAAATTAAGTACTAGTACAACATAACAGTGCCATTAGATGCAGCTGATACTGAACCAGATTAATGTAGTACCAGAATGCACAAACTTAAAATTTGTCTTTAATTCAACAAGGTAAATACTAAATACAAAATAGCAATACAAAGCCAGGCCACTTTGGTATCAGCTTATTAGTTTGGTACAAAGTGATTTTGGTGCTACATAAATCCTAGGAGCTATAGCATTGCCGGTTTTAAGATTGTAGCACTCTCTGACTTTAATCGGTCCTTCTTTGCCAGAATAAAGCTGAAAATTAAGAACAAATTATGTTTATTTAAGCTTAACTAGAATATTAGCTGGATTGGTTTAGAACAATTGTTTTTTAATTTAGGCAAATTGGGTCATATTGAGAATTTACTTTAGAAGCAACTTTAACTTACATGAGGAAACCTAAGCAAAATTTGTTTGATCATTCTTTATCAGTCAATGTTGATAACACTTTACTTTTTTAATGTTAACTACCCTTTTAGGCTTTTACTCTCTTACTGTCAGAAAAATAGGCACCAACGAGGGTTTATAAAAGCAATACTGGTACTGATACAATGTACAGTACTGGTACTAAAAGCAGTGGTCAGGCTTCATCATAACATACTTCTCTACTGTTATACAACATTGATTCCAAATGTATACTTCTGATTTTTCCTAAATTCGATTGCAATCAAGCACAAAAAATGTTTAAGAAGATCCTTGGACAAGAAAATCAATCATCGGTCATGCAATGAAAAACAATTTGCTGTATTATATTAACAAAATAATCGTGGTTCCAAGGCAAATACATATATATACACAAACAAATATAACATAATAGCAATTTCTGTCACATGGAACATATTAATAAATCATAGTCGGTCATAAAAAAAGGTAAACGCCATATAATTTAATGTATGGAATTAATTAATTACTTTATTATGTGATTTTGTCTTTCAGATTTTTCTTCTATTTTATAGTTTCTATTGTTTAATGTATTATATTTCTTTCCCAGCTCATATAAGTATTTTATTTACCAATAAAATCAGTTAGCACTAAATTTAAATAACTAAAAGTCACTATTTTCACTATTCTCAGTTATCTTTTATCCACCGATTTTTTTTATATTTCATTTATCGTGGAATCAATTTTAGCACTGAATTTATTGCGACTGTTGTCATCAAACAACAATTAACATGAAAATAACTATGAGTACCGTTTCGTAGGTTAGTCTTTTGTGTGTTTCACCTAACCGTGTTCACAATTTTTAAATGATCATCTTGTTTCTGTTCTTCTATCATTATATATAGACATTGGATGAATCATAAATTATTAAAATTACAGAGAGCAGAAATCTGAGGGGATTGAATAAAATATTTCTTCTTAATTGTGTTTTTCTTATTACAAACTTTCTATTTATAATTACAAAGGCACAATATAGCCGTTTGTACTATTTTTCTATTTATGGTAACGACGGTACACGTTACCGTTATATTTATTTCTATTTTTGGTATTTAATCTAAACCCTTGGATCTTCGATAAATGATTGATGATGATGATTCTGAGATCATTCTTCAACACTCCCTCTCAAGCTAGGATTGTAAATGTCGAATAATCCTAGCTTGCTTGTGATGTTCTCGAATGGTTTCGGATCTAATCCCTTCGTGAAGATATCGGCTAATTGATCCTCACTTCGAACAAAGGGTGTCTCAATTTCTTTCGATTGCACCTTTTCTCTAATGAAATGGCAATCAACTTCTATGTGTTTAGTTCGCTCATGAAACACGGGATTGGATGCAATGTGTCGTGCCGAGTTGTTATCGCAATACATCTTCATAGGTTGATCAAACATGATACCCATATCCTTGAGTAATTGCTTAAGCCATACTAGTTCACTCGCGGTTGATGCCATGGCTCGATACTCCGCTTCCGCGCTTGATCTTGCCACGACATTTTGCTTCTTGCTTTTCCATGTGACTAAATTTCCGCCTACAAACGTGCAAAAACCGGTAGTTGATTTTCTATCGAAACTTCCGGCCCAGTCTGCATCAGAATAGCCACATATGTTGTTAGAATTATTGTTTTTCATCCAAATACCTTTACCGGGGTTTCCTTTTAAATATCTTAAAATTCTATTTATGGCTTCTAAGTGAGGGGTTCTAGGTGAGTGCATAAATTTACTTATTTGGCTTACGGAAAAAGAAATATCCGGACGGGTTACCGTTAGGTATATTAATTTTCCAACAAGTCTTTGAAATTGGTTTATATCTTCTAAGGATTCACCATCCTCAATATTCAATTTACACTTGTTGTCTATTGGTGTTGAGATCGGTTTACAACCTATTTTATCGGTTTCTTTTAACAAGTCAATTGTGTATTTTCTTTGTGAAATAAAAAAGCCCTTTTTTGAGTAAGCTACTTCTATTCCTAAAAAATATTTTAGGTATCCTAAATCTTTAATGTCAAATTTGTTTTTTAATTGCATTTTGAATTTTGTAATTTCTTCTAAGTTATTTCCGGTGATTATGATATCATCTACATATACCAAAATTAGAGTGATGTTGTTTCCATTTTGGTTTGTAAATAATGAATGGTCGGCACTACTAATTTTAAAACCACAAGAGATTAAATAAGAGCTAAGTTTGCCATACCATGCCCGTGGAGATTGCTTCAACCCGTAGATTGATTTATTTAGCCTACAAACCATGTTAGAGTCGATTTCCAATTTATGACCGGGTGGTAATGTTATATACACCTCCTCTTCAAGTGTTCCTTGAAGGAAAGCATTTTTAACATCCATTTGGTAAAGGTTCCAACCATTGTTTACCGCAATGGAGAATAAAACTCTAACGGTATTCATTTTGGCAACCGGTGCAAAGGTCTCGTTATAATCAATACCATAGGTTTGAGTAAATCCTTTTGCTACTAGTCTTGCCTTATACCGTTCTATTGTGCCATCACTTTTATATTTAGTTTTATATACCCATTTACAACCAACGGGTTTTTTGTTTTTTGGTAATGAAACAATTTTCCAAGTTTTATTTTTTTCTAAGGCATCTAGTTCTTCCTTCATGGCTTTACACCAAATTGGATTTTCAATGGCTTCTTGATAATTTTTTGGCTCTAATTCATTTTCAACACAAGTGAGAAATGTTTGGTATTCGGATGAAATTTTGTCATATGAGACAAATTTCTCTATTGGATATTGTACGGTATAAGTTACATAATCTCTAAGTCTAGTGGATGGTTGTGGTACCCTATGTGACCTTCTAACTACTTGGTCATCTTCTATCTCAATTTCATTTGTATTATTGTTAATTTCATGACTTTCTTCATGAGCGCTCGTTTCAACTCCATAGTTATGAATTGATTCAAAGTATTGGTCACCTATGTAAGGTACTACCATATTAAATTGGTCATTTTTACATACTTGGTCAATTTTTTCTTTTTCTTTAAAATAAGGTTCATCTTCCCAAAAAATGACATTCCTAGAAATAAACATTTTCTTGTTAATTGGATCGTAACATTTATAACACTTTTTGTAATGTGAGTATCCTAAAAAAATAGTTTTTTGAGATACAAAGTCAAGTTTATCTTTTCTTTTAATATGCACAAAACTTGTGCATCCAAATACTTTTATGTGATCATATGTAATTTTTTCTTGATAAAGGATTTCTAATGGACTTTTGTTTTTTAAAACTAAACTAGGCAATCTATTAATTAGATGTGTGGCACAAAGTATGGCATCCGACCAATAAATTTTCGGAACATTATTTTGAAATAGTAAGGAGCGTGTCATTTCTAACAAGTGTCTATTTTTTCTTTCCGATACTCCGTTTTGTTCGGGGGTATTTATGCAAGTTGTTTGGTGTATAATTCATTTTTCTTTAAATAATGTTGAGAAATTTTTGTTTATAAATTCCGTTCCATTATCCGACCTAAATATTTTTAGTTTTGCATTAAATTGATTTTCTATGAGACATAGAAATTCCTTAAAACAATTAAACACTTCATCCTTAGATTGAAGTAAATATAGCCAAGTAGTTCTAGAAAAATCATCAATAAATATAACAAAATATTTGAATCCATTATATGAAATAATTGGGGCCGGTCCCCATACATCGGAGTGAATCAAATCAAACATAGCTTCACTTTTGCTAGTGGAAAGGGAAAAAGGAAGCTTTGTTTGTTTTGCTAATTTGCATGTTTCACAATTAATACAATTAAAATTTTTAAAATCTAAAACACTATTCAAAATCTTGTCGGACGGATGACCAAGTCTCTTATGCCATAAATCAAAATTAATGGATCTCGCGGAAGCACAAAGTAATTGTTTTGATTGCAAAAGATAATGTCCATTTTTAAGAATTCCTTCACCAATCTTCTCGCCGGTTTCCCGGTCCTGAAATACGACATTTTCACAAGAGAAAATTGCATTACAATTTAATTCTTGTGTCAATTTATTTATAGAAATTAGGTTTATGGGAAATGTATCTAAATATAGGACATTCTTAATTTGTCTATTATATAGATTAATTTCTCCTACCCCATTTATATACGCTTTCATACCATTCGCAACGATCACATATTGGTTATTGTTGGTCGGGTTTAGATTTGATAAAAGTTGTTTATTTCCAAACATATGGTTCGTGGCACCACTATCTAAAATAACTTGATCAAATAAATTAAAATTTGAGTTAGAAGCAATACCACATGTTGGAGCATTTTTGCCGAGCAACATACTTAGTTGCTGAAATGATAGTGTTACTTGATCCTCTGACCCGTTAGATCCACTTTCTGACCCACCAGCACCATGTTTGTTCATGTTGAATACATGTTGTTGAGACAGACCCGTTAAGCCATAGGGTGTCGGACCCGCTTGAACCCCAGATCCACTTCCAAGGTCCGGACCCGTTAAGAAACCTGGCGGACCCGATAGCCTTGGGTTCGGGTTTAATTGGATTGGCGGACCCGACACAGTGAAGCCCCTGGTCTCTCCCTCTTTCTCCCATTTTCGCCTCTCTTCCTCCCTGTCGCTGCCTCTATCGCCACCTCTAGCCGCTCCCTTTTCCACCGTTTGAAATTTTTTCGGTTTAAGATGCGGGTAAAGAAACCAGCATCGGTCTTGGCTGTGACCCTCCTTCTTGCAATGGGCACATCTCTCGGTTGATTTTGGACGGTTTTGAAATCTAGGGTTTTGGGAGAAGCTTGGATTTTTTACGGCAAAGGCATGGGTTTCGTGTCCCTCGCCATTGCTGGTTTGTGGACCACCCATGGCCAGTCTGCGGCTTTCTTCTTGTTGGATCATTTGGGTTATTGAGGCATAAGAGGGTACGATGGTTGTGAGCAAGAGCTGTGACCTTACGACTTCGTAACTGGGGTTTAACCCCGAGAGGTAATCAAAAATGTCATCTTCTTCGATTCTTTTTTGAATTACCAGTGGATCTGTTGTTGAAGGTCGGTAACACTGAACTTCGTCTTTTTTCTTCTTTAGAGCACCGATGTATTCAGTGTTGCTCATTGTTCCTTGTTGTATTTTTTGGATCTCTTGTTTCAGATGGTAAACATGCGAGAAGTTGTTTTGCTGGCCGAAATGAGCTTGAACTGCATCCCACAGTTCCTTAGCTGTTTCGGTTGTTGTAACAGTATGCAAAATAAAATAAAATAAATGGATTGAAATCTGAAATAGAAAAAAAATTTAAGAGATTGTAATATGCAAGAATTTATCAAATAATATAGTTATATATTAGGAAATGAATAGAAAATTTAATGCATGATAATATTTATAAGCTTCTTGTAAATGATTTGGGGACTAAATTACAATATTTGATAAATGAAGGGTTAAATTATAAAAGAACAAATTTTTAATGGGACATGTGGGACCTAGGCCTCTATTTTTCCATCCTTTATCCGTTTAATTCTCCCTCTTTGACCAATGCATGGGGTTCCTTCTGGGACCTTCTCCTCTTAAAGTTTCGAAACCTAAATCTTCTCTTCCTCTGTTGTTTGCGCAAAAGAAAAAAAAGAGAGAAAACATAGAAATTGAAAAGGAAAGAAAGGGATTATCTCTCTCGCTTCTTGAGCAATCTTGTGGATTGATTTGTGCTCTTGCTTCCTCAGTCGTGTTGTGTGGCTATGGTTTGTTCTCTTCCCTCTTCTCTGTTTACTCTCTGGTCTGATTAAGGGTTGGTGATGCAATCTGAACATTGGTACCAATATCGGTGCTGGTTTACTGTGGTTACTGGTACACCTACTTAAACTACCAAGGACTTGTTGTAAAAGAAATGTAAGGTAGAAGGTTGAATTTGCAAAATTTTCATGGATTGGTAATTAGTATCTGTCAGAGGCGCCTTGGTGCAAAGTTACATATATATAAACCAGCTGAAATTGTAGACGTAACTTGGAATGGAATTATGGGCCTTAGGAGCTTGATTGTAAATTAAATAACAAAATTGGGTTTGAGCTCTTTTGAGCTTTCTTCATAAATTTAAAATGGAAAAAAAAAATAAAGTATGGCCTTCGGACCTATTCAGAAAATTGAAAATAAAAGAAGTAACAAAGTGAGTTGGTCTAAACTTGGACTGAAAACAAATGGATTGTTTGACCGAATTGGGGCTTAATTAGAAATGGTTAATGAATTGGCAAACTAGTTAATCTAAATATCCATTGATTTAAAATGAGTACTTTGTTACTTAAACAAGGATTGATGACTATTATAAGTATTGATCAGAATATATATTATTCTGATATAGGTATAATTATGAAAAAAAAAAAGACAGACGAGATAGAATGTTCAGGAGGAACAGACTAATGGTGACCTTATTTATTGTCCTACGATATCAGGTGCGGGGTTCTTGGACTTGTTTGATGTTTCATTTTCAGGAATTAAATTGTTTTCGATTGTCATGTTGTATGTTGATTGCTGCATAATTTGAAATTGTGTGATTCATGTGCATACCTAAATTAAATTAGAACTGAATTATTGTGAGATGGTTGATTTGCATATTCGTATGGTTGTCAATTGATGTGTTATATCCATTATTCTATGTGTGAATGAATCTGCCAGGCTGACCCGTAGAGGTAGCTGGATAAGGTGACGGTGACCTATCCGTTGACCTGTTTCTGAATTTGCCAGGCTGACCCATAGAGGTAGCTGGATAAGGTGACGGTGACCTATCCGTTGACCTGTTTCTGAATTTGCCAGGCTGACCCATAGAGGTAGCTGGATAAGGTGACGGTGACCTATCCGTTGACCTGTGTAATGAATTTGCCAGGCTGACCTGTTTAGGTAGCTGGATAAGGTGACGGTGACCTATCCGTTGACCTGTAAAATGAATTTGCCAGACTTTGACCTTATTTGAATGAAATTGCAAAGTAGAGCCAGATGGCTGACTTTGATTCCGTGTAGATGCATTTGTAAAGCCGAGCTGTATAGCTGACTTCGAACCAGACGTTAGTAAATGGTTAAGCCAAAGCACTGCAGATGGGTGTCAGATAAAGGGTCCAGCTCGGTGGAACATCTGTAGGTGCCAGTAACCCTACAGATGAGGGTTTGACAAAGGGTCCAGCTCGATTGAACATCTGTTGGTGCTACCAGTCATAATGAGATAAGTTAGGCCAAATACGTGTTTTGTTTGGATTTCATCTTGAAAATTCCGTAAATTGTATTTCATTCGATTATTGTTGTCCAGCATGTGCATTAATTTATATATTGTGTTTGAACTGTTAATGTAATTTTGCATGGATTTCATTTTTGGATATGAATTCTGATTGCAAGTCCAGTAACCTGATTGTGGCAAATTCGCACTGAGGAATAATTTATTATTTCTCACCCGTTTCTCCTTGTGGGATTCGCAGGTTTGTTAGACGAAGACAGAGAAACGCTTTTGGGGTTAAAATTGACAGCAAGGCCATCTAAAGGTTTGGGATTTGGGTTATTATATCTGACAGGGTGCAGAGAATATATCTCTAGCATCATCCACTGTAAAATGTCAGATAGTTATTGTAACTAAATTGAGATGTGGGAAAAATAATGGATGTTATTGGCAATGCATAAAAAGATCCATGCCTTAGGTTACGTATATTGAATGGTAAGATAGACGCGGTAAGAATTGTCGCACCTCCAGATTTGGGGTGTGACAGTTGTGATGAACAAGTCTGCAACAGCAGGCTCCATTGATCCCATGAGCCAAGTCATGACTCGATCATTCTTGGATTGCCACTGTCGCATTGCTTTTGCTTCTAATTCGGTTGCCTCTGCTGGTTTTGCTGGTTCAGGTTTTTTTATCTCCCCTGTGATGAATTCTAGTAATTCTCTGCCACTGAGAGCTCGTTTTGCTGATCGTGACCATGACAGATAATTTCTGTCATTGAGCAGAACATTGGTGATTTTAGAAGAGTTAGTGGCTTCCATTGGTAGCTGCCCTTCTAATGACATCTTGTTGATGCTTGTTGTTGATTGTGTTTTTCTGGTATTTTTGCTGGTACCGACTAGCTTTGCTAGTTTGGATGGCACTTGTGCGGAATTTCGAATCTATTGCTCTGATACCATATTAAAATTACAGAGAGCAGAAATCTGAGGGGATTGAATAAAATATTTCTTCTTAATTGTGTTTTTCTTATTACAAACTTTCTATTTATAATTACAAAGGCACAATATAGCCGTTTGTACTATTTTCCTATTTATGGTAACGACGGTACACGTTACCGTTATATTTATTTCTATTTTTGGTATTTAATCTAAATCCTTGGATCTTCGATAAATGATTGATGATGATGATTCTGAGATCATTCTTCAACATAAATCATAATATGTACATTGTTTTGTATAGAAAAAAATTGCAAATCTGGATTGAATTTGCAAAATATTTGAGACATTGGAGGAAACTTATGAAGGTATGAAGTTTTATTTTGTTTGCATAATTAAGTTTCTATGCAATATTGAGAAATAAATCAATTGAACTGCGCCTTTCTCATTGCAACTGAAAAAGAATGTACTGGCTGAGCTAGGAATTATATAGTATTTTTGAAGTGTGGGATATATATTGAAGTTATTTGATGGAAATCCTAATGAGAAACAAAGCCACCAAAACAACCTAATTCTGATTGCGCATTTTTAATAATAGTATGTTGTAAAATAATAGTATGTTCTTTAATAATAGTATGTTGTAAAATAGTTGAGGTATCATTCGACTATTTACAGCATGTGTAGGAATTGGCATTTTTTATAAGAGTGATGCTTCTATGGACATAAGGACCTATTTGTAAAATGAACATATTTTCATTTTCAAAGTTCAAACAGTCGATCCGACCGTTCAACATTATCTCCATATTAAAATGTACTTGGAGGCCAAATTTTACATTTTTTTGAATTTTTTTACTATTTATTAAGTATTTTACAAAAACTAGTCAAATTCAGACCATTGAATTTTGTAAAATACTTAATAAATAGTAAAAAAATTCAAAAAAATGTAAAATTTGACCTCCAAGTACATTTTAATATGGAGATAATGTTGAACGGTCGGATCGACTGTTTGAACTTTGAAAATGAAAATATGTTCATTTTACAAATAGGTCCTTATGTCCATAGAAGAATTTGCCTTTTTATAAATGTTGTTGCCTGTTTCAATCTGCATATTCATTCGACCTTTTTATGATTGTGCTTTTGTGCAGAGGAAGTACACATCGAAAATAAATTGCGAAGAACTTGTTAAAATGGAATTTGATCAATGCATCTTGATCTTCTTTGAGGCTTATGATATGCTTGTACATAATTCCAAGGAGGCGAAGTTATTTTTTGGTTTGCCACCCAAATTCTGCAGGAGTTGAATAATGAGGATAATTTTTAATAAAAGAAAAAGGCTTAGAAATTGAGGAGATCCTATATAAAAATAAGAAAACTAAATGTGGTTTGAAAAATGCTCCCATCAACATGATGGAAAGTAAAAGTAGTTGCATCGGATTTGGAAAGAGAAACAGTGAAAACACCTGTATGATATTTTGAAATTAGTTGGTTACTATTAATGAAATTGCTTAATAAAAAGTAGATGTTGATAAAAAATTTTGTTCTGTAAACATTTCAGCTCTAAAATAAAAATATTATTTTTAGACAGCCTGATATTGATCTTACAATGCAAAAAAAAAAAAAAAAAAATTAGCTGAGTGTTCCTTCTTTTGTATACTAATTGGTCAGTGAAAGAAAAAAAATACGACTTGACAAACTCTTTTATTTTACTTCTTTATTTCCGAATTCTAACGCTAGAACAGTCATTATTAATTTGTTGTTTATTTAAAATTGTACTAAATAAAAAAGTTCTGTTCACACATTAATGAGGTCTGGTTTTGTTGCTTAATTCTCTTGTGTGATCTATCTAATATTATTCACGACCTTCAAATGATTATGCAAGATTATCTAATTTAGAATTTTTTAATTAATATAGTATAAAGTCAAGTAGTAATTTTTTTTTTATTAATTTAATGTTTTTAATTTACAGCATCTTTTGATCGATTGACTTTATATCAAATTAATTTGAAAATTTATAACTTTGTCATGTAAACGTATTACTTGTTAATTAAGTAGCTCAATTTCAACGGTTTGGATTCGTCATTTGAAGTCAATCAGATAAATTTTGAAATTAAACTCACAAAAAAACCTGTTGAGTTTAAGATCATTCTAGTTCCACTCAAATTATTACATAAAAAGCGATCACGTTTTATTTTTATATTTATAAAGTATAATATGTTCTCTGTTATTGTTAGTTGGAGTATATATTTTTTACTTGTTATTTATGTTGTTATAGCAATTTTTAATTAAACCTGTTATACTCGTAACATTGAATTTTCTGTATTAGAGACAAATTTTTCTTGTAATGTACCAACTATTTATTTTTCACTACAAAATCACAATGTTTTTATTAGCTAAAACAATAAAAGTCATAATTATGTGAATTAGAGTGTTTCCTTCTTTTTATTAAAGTATGACAATGAACTCTGCGAAGATTATAAAAAATAAAAAAAAATGACAATGAACCTTCCTAATCTATGAATCCTGTAATATCCGAATCTTACGGGGATTTAGTTGATTAATTCTAGATGCTTTATTCTTTTTTTTTTATAAATAAGGATTATGTAAATTCTAATGATTCTTTAATATCTCATTCATAATTTAGCCTTCATATTTTTTATATTGAAAACAAATCATTCATCATTTGTGTTGGTCAAATATATGTGTGAGGTACTTTCTCAATTGAATTAAATATGGAGTATGATTTTTAAAAGAATATTATTTGGGATCAGAAAACAAAATAACAATCAATTTCTGATAAAAAAAAACATAAAACAAAATAAGTTAAGAAATACAGGATATCGATTAAAACATCTAAGGCTGAAAACATCCTGATTTATGTTTGTTTAAGATTGATAAAAAAATTTATTCATACTTTTAATGAATTCTACAGACATTGTTTAGTTCTCTTGTGTGATCTATCTAACACAATTCACAACATCCAAATGATTTTTGCGAGGTCATCTATACATATTTGCTATTTATATATTGTCATGTTGTATTTTATAGTGTTGTTCTGTTGAATTGGAGAAATTAAATAATCTCTAATAAGCAATTCATTATTTTTATAATTATAGTGTTAACGCTTGTAAAGTTCACAAGATTTGAGATAATGGAGGAAACAAATAAAGGTAGGGCTTAACAAAATGCTTAGATATATTAAAGCATTCATAATATTTTATTAAAAATATGTTACATGAATAAATACTCAAACTATATGAAATGGAAAATAAAAGTAATCTATATAATAAGTGAAATTGTCTTGCTCTTGATTGTATATGAAAATTGAAGCAATTATTTTTATTGTCGATTATAGCATTTTTTTTAAATAGATCTATATTTAGTAAAATTTTGCCATATTATATTTGATTATTTTGACACTTCCGTAATTTCTTATTATAATTTTCTATCATGTTTTTTTTTTGGGTGGGGACTGGGGGTGGGACCAGGGGGATTTCATTATCATGTATTAGTTTGATGTTTGCATGCAAACTAAAATTTAAAATTATTTACTTTTAATGCATATTTTCAGAAACAACTCTACAAATCTAACATCGAAGTTGGACATGAAACCACTTGTAATTGAACCAGTTCGCATAACTTTTGGTGTTGTGGTTCGATCTTACTTGGCTATTGGCTGCGAAGTAAAAGCATACCGATGTTAACTGCTCGATATGAATGTCAAATGATGAACCACATGTTATTACGGTAATTTTACATTTTTTTTTTTTCTAATATATTTGGGTGAACAACACGTAGGTTTTTCATTTGGGTATTAAATTTTGTTGGCATTTTTTAATTTTACAGGCCCCGATAGTAGCTAGTACTCGTGGAGCTGATACAAGTAACTAGAAGTTATTTGATTTGTTATTTTTTCGTTGATAATTATAGAAATTATTAGTTTTGATATTTTTTCCGTTGGTAAATGTAATGGATTTTTTATGAATTGAGTCTGGAATGATATAAAATAGACCCTTGTTATTTTACTTACTATATGTGTTTCTTATTGCACTGTTTTTTTTATAGTAAAAATGGCCGAAATTTTTAAATATAGCACAGGCCAAAAAAAAATACCAAAACGGCACCGATTCCTGGAAATTTCAGATTTAGCACGGCCGCAGATCGGCTGAGCGGCCCCATTTCCTGGGGACCGCAGATTGGCTGAGCGGCCCCATTTTTTTTTTTTTTTTTTTAGAGACAATATGAATGAAATTGAACCATAAAAATTTGAATTTTGTTTTTAATAATTTTTAGATTACTTCTTTTGATGTATCTGAAATTTTTTTAATTTATATTAAAATACGCTAAATTACTTGAAATTATGTTAATTTATGCTGAATTATACTAAATTATACTAAATTACAATAATTATGTAGAATTATGCTAAAATACGGTAAATTACGTACGAATAGGGCCTATTTTGTGCCATCTTTCATAAATCATAAAAAATAGTAAAAAAAATTCCAAAAATAATAAAAATTGGTATTCTACAAGTTCATTATATAACTAATTTGCCAAGCTACGTAGATTGAACAATAGAAATGAAAATCTTAATCGGAAACTTCAACTGAAGTTTTGAGGCCATTCTCTTTGTTTTTTGGCATTTCTGAATTTGAAAATTTAGCATCACTAGTTCGAACGCATGCGTATTTTCACAAGCTTTCCGAAAAGTGGTCATTTGCTGAAATCGGACACTCGAGCGCCGTTTTATAGCCGTTTGAAATTTTGTCGTCGTTTTTTCGCCTTTTCAGTGAAGATATCATCCCTATTCATACGTAATTTAGCGTAATTTACCGTATTTTAGCATAATTCTACATAATTATTGTAATTTCAAGTAATTTAGCGTATTTTAAGTAATTTAGCGTATTTTAATATAAATTAAAAAAATTTCAGATACATCAAAAGAAGTAATCTAAAAATTATTAAAAACAAAATTTGAATTTTTATGGTTCAATTTCATTCATATTGTCTCTAAAAAAAAAAAAAAAATGGGGCCGCTCAGCCGATCTGCGGTCCCCAGGAAATGGGGCCACTCAGCCGATCTGCGGCCGTGCTAAATCTGGAATTCCCACGAAACGGTGCCCTTTTGGTATATTTTTTTTGGGCTTGTGCTATATTTAAAAATTTCGGTAAAAATGGAGATCATGCCCATATTTGATTACCAAATAATTTGTTACAAGATGTTTGTAACAAAAAAAAAAAGGGTAAAAAGCCGAAATTTTTATTAATACCATTCTAAAAAATAAAAAAATAAAACCACAAATTTAACATAATATTTCTAAATCTACCAAGGCCGCAACGATAAATGACGCCTCTAAAATGGGGGCTGCCATTTGTCGTTGTGGCCCCACAAAAACTGCAAAAAACCTCAACAAATTCAATGTAATTGTTGATTTTTAATATTTTTTTTTAATAATTTAAACAAATGGAAAGTACAATTAATAATTTGAATATGTTAGAAAGAATATCAAATAAAATAGATGAAATATTTTATAATTTAGATGTACTAGAAAGACTCCGAAATATTTTTTCCGGCTGTAAAAAAAATTAAATTATTTCTTGATGTGTTACTGAAAAAAAATGTTTTGTATCTGAATTATTGATCCCGGTTCAAAAGTCACTTCTAGTAAATAAATAAATTATTGTGATCTTTCTAGTACATTCAAATTCTAAGATACTCCATCTATTAAAAAAAAACAAATTCCTTACCATCATTACAAAAGTCAAATCAATTTTTTTTTCGAAAATATACAGAGTATGAGTATCTTACAATTTGAATGTATTAGAATGATTACCATAATTTTTTTATTTATTAGAAGTAACTTTTGAATCGGAATTAATAATTCAGATCCAATTTTTTTTTATTTTTTCGAGTAACATACCAAGAAATAGTTTTATTTTTTTCCGGTCTCTCGTCGGCGGATCAAACCGCGCCTTACAATTCTTGCACGTGAGATGCGCGTGCTGTCCTCCATTGCATCGGATGCTGACAGCTTAAACGACACAGCAACGAAGGCCGAACAGGGCATAATCGGACCGGTTAGTGCCACAAATCGAACGAACCAATGACTGTTTTTGGTTTTGGGGAAGACACTCAATCCCCAGCCTCATTACACTCTGGATCGATCAATTTGATTGATGTCGGGAGAGGAACTAACTCGGGAAAAGTTATAACGGGCTTATACTGGGCCTCTTTCACTAGTTACTTTTATACGAAATGGGAAAATGATTGCACTTATTTAATTTGGGCTTTGAATGACCTCATTTGATTTGGATTTAATTCATTTACTGGAGAAGTTACGCAATGGGTTATGGTGTAAAGTGAATTTCGGCGGGAAGAGGAATCATTTTCCCGCGAAAATTCGATCAGTCGATGGTGCTGTACCTGCTTCTAAGTAATATACAAACCTTATAAAATAAAAATTAAAACTAATCAACATAATTTTTTATTTACAGATGCAAAATTTGGAGATTACCATTCTGTAACCAACAAGATCTTGCAAAGGAGAGCATTCTAGAATATAGGCAACTAATTCAATAATTGACGTATAGTTTGCGAATTATGATGGATTTACTATAAATAATTTAGTATGTTCGATGAGATCAATTGAGGCCAAGTAGATGCAATGATTAATTTAGATTATTGCAAACTGATCCTCAATTCAGAAATAATATGAATACCAGCAGCGTTAATTTCAGTATTTGCAATTGTTACATATATAAAAAGAGGCATGACTTCATCCCATTATTGGGAGGAACCTTGGTATAGGAAGTTCATGATGACTTTGTTTATCATTTTAGTACTTATAATATTAAAAATATGAGTAGAACTAAGGTGCTCTTAAGCTCACCAAGTCCTTTGTGAGCTTAACTCAAAAACCTATCGGATTAACTTCAAACGACATTTCCAAACTGTTAGATGTTCAATCTATATTAAAATGTGCTTGGAGACTAGATTTTTCATTTTTTGGATTTTTTTTACTATTTATTAAGATGGTTTGAAAATCGCTATTTTTCAATGGTGCAGAATTTTAATAAAAACAGCGGTTTTCAAACTAGCTTAATAAACAGTAAAAGAATTCCAAAAAATGAAAAATTTGGTCTCTAAGCACATTTTAATATAGATTGAACATCTAACGGTTTAAAAATGTCGTTTGAAGTCAATCTGATAAGTTTTTGAGTTAAGCTCACAAAGAGCTTGGTGAGCTTAAGAGCACCTTAGTTCTACTCTAAAAGTATTGTGTTACTCCTTAAGATATCACGCTTTTCATTTTGGTCCTTAAAGTTTCAAAAGTATTATTTATATCATCATCAAAAGCTTCTAGTTTGTATCAAATTGATACTACATATAATATCCACTGAAAAAAAAATTATATTTTCATTTAATTTATCGTCCTTCATTTATTAGCACTTAATTTATCGTCTTTCATTTCTAGTTTGTAGGGACCATTTGTGTGTAATTTACTCTAAAGCCTGAGTCGTATTTTTCCCGAGTAAATTCGGTGGACTAGTTATATACATAAAATCGATAAAATTGGAGTTAAATCGAATCAATCGGCCGAATTTTCACTAATTTTCTTGCCTCTAGAGCAAAAGTACATTGTTTTGGTCATTCAATCGGATTAATTTTGTATTTTTGCAAGAGCAGTCGAAAGAATTTGGGAGAGTCGCAATTCAAAAAGTTTCAAATTTGGGGGAGTCGCAATTAGAAAGAAAAAGAAAGTTTAAATCATTATAAAATATTGAATAGACTTGATTTATATATGATGTACAATTTTGTTTTGAAAATATAACATGGTTTACTGTGGACCAGGTCCAAACTGGTTATTAAATAGGGAGGAACTGTTCTGAAATAGAGAGGTTATTAACATGGTTTTATTAAGGTGGAATTTCATGTATCCCCTCAAAAACTTCAATATTATTTATTTTCTCCTCAAAAGTTTATAATATCATATTTAATCTTCAAAATTGTTAAAACTCACATATTTATTCAATTCATTAATTGTAATTCCATTACTCTTTCAAATTTATAATTCTCATTTTATCCTTATGAGAATTAAAAGAAATTAATGATATTATGCCATGCTTCCTAATATCTATGCCTTCAGTCAAGGCTTTCGCGTCTCGTCATTTCATGAACATAGCAATTGTTTTTTTTTTTAAAGCCTGGCAGCAGCTGTCAAGTGGTATATTAATTAATAAATACAATTACACAATCTCAGTGCTCTGAACAGAAAATAAATGCCTTAGCAAGCCACTCATGTTCCCCCCATGCATGCAACACAGTCACACATGAACGTACAGAACATGCCCATGCAATGTACAGTAGCAATGTAGCGTGCACATGTAATGTATTCAAACCCCAAGTCCCAACCTTGCGCTGACCTCTGAAGAGCTGTTATTCTTTCCAAATATGCTACTTTAAATTGTAGCAAAACCTGAGCCATAATTTCATCTCATGAACACAACTAGCTGCAATTGTTGTGGGCCTAATTTATCTTATCAGTGAGTTTTTTTTTTTTGCAGGCAATCATGCCACCGCATCAACGGTTTTGGAAAGGTGTAATGATGAAGGCAATCAAGCAAGCAAGGAAAGAACTAATTCTTTGGAAGGTTAGCAGGAGGTAGCTATTTCACAAAATTCAAGTACGGATGTCACTTAATTTGAACCAATTCAAGGCAAAATTAAAGAGTAGACCGATTCAGAGTGGGCCTAGAGGACCAACAAAGACAATGCAGATTAGTAAAATAATTGACAAGCCGAAATTAAAAGAAGCAAAGAGAATCCTACAGGCACTTAATAATAGAGCTTCGAAAAGGGCTCAAATCCAATTAAACCCGGAAGGCTATTTTGAGGCCAAGGTTAATTATAATCATGTGGAGAATTTAGCAAATGGATGTGGTTTCAAAAATGACGTTGTCCAACATATTATTACAAAAGACAATACTCTCAGAATTGAGGGGCAAAAACATCACAAGCCGAAACTAATGAGGATAATGCAACTGTGGAGGATTCGGACATGGAAAAGAAGCTCTGGCTCGGTTCGAACCAGATTCGGCAGATGAGCTCGAGTCCGAGGAAGATGACTGAATGAGTTAGCATTGGCTGTTAACAAGAGATGATTTAAATTGTTTTTATGTCAAGATAAATTAAAAATTTAAAGTGCTGTCTTGGAATTGTAAAGGGGTGGGAAACTTGGATAAATGTAATGTAATGTTGTGCGTGATGTAATTAGAAAATCAAGATGTGATGTTTGTATATTTCAAGAAACTAAATGGAATGACCTAGATTTTAATCTTTATCCGAGGGTATTGTCAATTTTTTTTCAACGAGATTGTGTTGTGATCTAATATTTTGATAATATGATATATGTTTTGTAACTAACAAACTTATTATAAAAAATATTAGATCTAATTTATAAATGAAAAAAAATTATATTTAGAGATGTTATTCTTTAGTAGAATGTACATTAGTAATTTATTTTTAATTATCCGAATTATATTCATATCCGTATTCGTATTTGTCCGATATCCATAAAAAAAATTATTTATATAAAGATCTCAAACTTTTTTTCCTCCCCAACGGAGCTCAAAATCTTCAAAACCGGTCCTGCATAAGACTTGCTGAATATAATACCATGAAATTAAATATTTGCTACTACATACATTTTCTCTTATTTGAATAGTGAAAACTCGATACACTTTGATCACCGATACACTTGACAAAATCTTCAACCTCCTGACAAGGCCCGTAAATGGATGACAAGGGTTTTATTCATATAATATGTATACGGATGACCACACTGCTACGTCCACAGAAGAACCGAACTCAAACCAGTCGCCTTAGATAGTTCCACAGTCAAACATTGCATGGTTGAAGTTGTTCCCTCCAAACAACACATTCAAAAGAAACATAAGTACCAACTTCACAATCCATGACTTGGAACTGATAAGAGTTCCAATAAGATAAGATTGAAAGGTGAGCCTCAAGATCCTTGGCCTCCTCTCCTTGACATACAAATCGAGCGCCTCTCCGACCCTCTCCGTCCATTTTTCATCATAAGAAGCTTCGGCTGGTGCGTTTATCACGTTCGACAAGCACCTGGTGAGCACAATAGCATCTTCAAGTGCAGCTGCGCCGCCTTGGCCAGTGAATGGACCCATGATATGCATGGCATCACCGGCAACTGTCATTGTTCCCCTCCTCCAATTTTGATGATATAGGGCCCACGGGGACCGGTAGGCGGACTGCCTCATGCTCAACGTTTCCATGTCACACATCCTCACTGACTCCACGATCTCACTCGGCGATCCCTTAAGTTGTTCGACGGTATATTCTCTGACGACCTCAGGGTCGCTCATGTCTCCTGTTTATATACACATTACCAAATCCATAAAAACTCAAGACAGTATTTACTTATTATTATTTTTTTTTCAGTTTTTTCTTCATTCTCTCTTTTGTTTGAAGTTCTGAATTATGATATTTGTTTGTGTAATTTGGTCACCTGCCGGGGCATCAAAAAGGGTCACGAAGAAGTGAACATTTTTGTCGTCAATTGGGATCCTTCCGTAAACTGCTTTCTCGGTATCGAAACGAAGAAAATGATTCTCGAAATGATGCCCGTCCTGGTATGTTGTGAAACCGCGTGTTATCCATATCGGGAAAAAATTGGGAGGCGAGAGGTGCAGCGTCTTGGCTACCATCGAGTGCAATCCTTCGCAGCCAACAAGGACCTAGAATTAATAATGACACACACACAATGTAATGTTTTTCTTTTTATTATAGTTATATATTGTTATAGAATCTTGATTTTTAAAGCTTTATCTTGTTGTATGATATGTACCTTTGCTTTGATGGTGGCACCATCTCGTGTAGTGAGAACATGCAAACTTGCCCTGTGATCGAAATCCAACGATATAACCTGACAACCAAAGCGTATTTGTTCGGTCGGCATATACCTTGCCAATGTTTCAATGAGGTCTTTCCTCCTTAGGCACCGCAGTTCTCCCCTGTGATTAATTATGTTTTAGTCATGATAAAAAAACAAAGACTGCTTGCATATTGTTCAAAATAAAAAGGAACCAAAGGAGTAATCTCATATTTACTCATCATATATAGATTAAGCGGCTAGAATTTAATCAAGTGTTTATAATATATTTACTTTTTGATATTAATAGAAGTAGAAGAAAAACAAACGGTACATTGCTATACGCACACAGTTACCATGTAACAAAGAAGAGCAATTAGGCCTAACGTACGGCTAATTTATTAGCCAATATGTAGAAATAGATCCAAATTTAGTCCGTAGGTTAAAAAAATTTATTTATGGATTGAAGTAATCAGGGCGGATGCAGGAATTCTATAAGGGAGGAGCAGAAATCGGGTTCAAATCCATTAGCTAATCGGGTACTATTAACAAGGCATAATTAAAGAAAGGGATGAGATAACAATACCCGGGTTGCTATCCCCCATTCATCCCCCGGATAAGGTTGTTAATTATTGTTTAACGGTAATTAAGAGGGGACCACGATTTCCGCACTAAAAGACAACAAAAAACGCTTGATTAACGGGGACCACTAATTAAAAACGTGTTTTCAACTGGGGGGACCGCTAATTATCTGTTATTTAGCATTTAACTGTCGGTGGGGACCGATAACCAACTTGGAATATTCGGCAACAGAAAAGGAAAAGGAAAACATACTACTTTTTCATATTCATTACTATTAAAAGAAGTATTCATAGTTGCATTCTAGAGTATTCATATATAATGCATGAAGTATTAATATCTAAGATATCAAGTATTTAAAAAAAAACTGGACACATTACTTATCAATCTTTTACACGTTTTTAGAGGTGGTTTTTTTTTCTCCGTTCACTCTAACCAATATTTTTGACAATCTGTGAGGAATTTTGCAAATCTAAAACCACGAACATCTTCTACGCAATTTTCTCTTTCAAATGAGATCCATGATAACATACTTTCGAGTTGTCCGTTGCACAAGTATTCATACATTGTCATTCAAGTATTCATACCTCATAAAGCAAGTATTCATACCTCATCAGTATTTCACAAATAAAAAACTGGACACATCATGCACTCATTTTTACCGATTGAAATTTCATTACCACTCAATCATTTTTTACTTGATATCTTAGGTATGAATACTTGTTCGACGAGGTATGAATACTTGCTCGACGTGGTATGAATACTTGCATGACGAGATATAAATAATTTTACGAGTTATGAATACTTGCACGACGGATAACTCAAAAGTACTTCATCATGGATCTCATTTGAAAGATAAAATTACGTAGAAAACGTGTGTTATTTTAGATTCGCAAAATTCTTCATAGATTGTCAGAAATATTGATTAGAGTGAACGGAGAAAAAAAAAAACCACCTCTAAAACCATGTAAAAGATGGGTAAGTAATGTGTCCAGTTTTTTTTTAAATACTTGATATCTTAGATATGAATACTTAATATATTATATATGAATACTTTATGTATTAGATATGAATACTTGTGCCGTCAGTTGTAAATTTTTTTAAATATAAGCGGTCCCCCTAGTTAATTAGTGGTCCCCACGTAATTAATGATTGATACACGTTTTCTTTTGTCTTTTGTGCTTGAAGTTGTGGTCCCCTAGATAATTAATGATTGGGGGATGAATGGGGGATAGGAACCGGGGGAAAAAAATCTTTATCCTTAAAGAAATTTATCCTACTCTACAAATTTGAAGAAGAAAATTACAATTTTTTTTTATTAAAGAGTTCTGGTACATCCCAATATCTTTTTTTTTATTAAAGAGTTCTGGTACATCCCAATATCTTTTTTTTTATTAAAGAGTTCTGGTACATTTGTCTTAATTTATACCCTATGATTAAAATTGAAATTTGAACATTTTAGTAATTTATTTTATTGAAAAAGAGTATTTCTCTGATTTACTTTATTAATAGATGGATAAAAATACTATCATTAAATGTATAGATCTATAGATAAAAGAATATGATAATATTTTTCTTATATAAAAAATGCTCAATTTGACGCTATAATTGAAAATTATTTTCTTGCCTGTTTTGAACTAACAAATATTATCCTGTTTTAGTGTTTATGCACGAAGATATAATATACGAAAGAAGATTGAAATTGAATGCACATGACAATTGCCCTTATATTATGTTTTAAGAGAAACGTCGGTAACAGAAAGAAGAACCAGATGCGAGATGTGAGAGAGGAGGACTTGGGCTTCTTCAATTTCCATGTCAGAGAGCATCCCTGAAGAAGATTGAAATTGATTTTGGGCTAAAGAGAATCAAATTTCTGTGCGCAGAGGAGCAACATAATTTATTTTGGGCTCTTCGTCCGTTATTTTCTTTTTTTAAACATCACTGAAAAGTTATTAACAATGTCGATTATTTATTGTTTACTCAAAATAACAACAATGCTAAAACTATAAGTTTAGTATATATAGATGACATTATTATTACGGAAAATGATCAAGGAGAACTTAATAAAATTTAAACTCACTTAACGATAAAATTTGACATTAAGGATTTTGGATATTTAGAATATTTTCTAAGAATAGAGGTGACACATTCAAAGAAAAAGTTATTTATTTCTAAAAAAGAAGAAGAAGGACACACTAGATTTATTTAAAGAAACCGATAAATTAGAATTTAAGCCGGCCTGTAACCTTAATAGATAATACATGTAAACTAAATATACAGAAGATGATGACCCTTTAGAAGATGTAAATCAATTTCAAAAACTTGTAAGAAAATTAATTTATCTTATGGTTACACGATCGAATATTTCTTTTCGATAAGCCAAATGAGTGAGTTTATGAATTCATCAAGAACCTCACATTTAGAAGTTATATATAAAATTTTAAGATATCTAAAGAAAACATTTGGTAAATAAATTTAGATGAAAAATAACAAATCTAATGTTATATGTAGTTATACTGATGTATATTGGGCCGAAAGGGTTCCGATAGAAAATTGACATTCGGTTTTTGCACATTTATAGGTAGGAATCTACTTACATGAAAAAATAAGAAACAAAATGTTATAGCATGATCTAGCGTGAAGACGGGTTATCGAGTCATGACATCAACTACAATCAAATTAATATGGATAAAGTAAGCGCTAACGGATTTGCATATAAGAAACTATGAGCTAATAAAAATATTTGGTGATAATCAAACTGCTAGACACATTGCCCAAACCCTGTATTTCACGAACAAACATATAAAATTGAATTGCCATTTTGGAAGACAATAGGTTCAAGCTAAATAAATTGAAACATTATTTGTGCGAAGCGAAAATCAATTAGACAGTGTCTTTATTAAAGGACTAGACTGACCATTTGAAGAAATCACTAACTTTGAAGGGTGTTGAAAATAAAAAGCCAAAGAAACTATCTCAGATTTACTCATCATATATCAAGTGTTTATAATATATTTTAAAGAAGCAGAAGAAACACAAACGTACGGTACACTTGTACACTGTTACCAAGGAATCCAAAAGTAAAAATTAGGCCCAATTACAAGTAATTAATAAGCCATAGCCAATATATGTATAAATATTCATCATTTTTTAATACCTATATACATTAGGAACATAAAACTAGTGTGCACTATGTTTATCAAGAAATTTTGGTGATCGTAACTTCAAAATTTATCGAATTGGTTACAAATGACAAATTCAAATTATTGAAACTGATCTACTTCACGAGTGACATATGTACATGTAAAATTTTGAAACTTTTGAATTCATTTATTACAAAGTCAAGTGTCAAAAAATGATAAAAATAAATGTACTAAATAACTCATGATAAACCTTCATTTTTTTTACTGCTTGACTTTATACTAAATAAATTTGAAAATTTGAAAATTTTACATGTACTCGTGAAGTAGATCGATTTTAACAATTTGATTCGTTGTTTGAAACCAAATCAATAAGTTTAATTTGGAGTTATACTCACCAAGTCTTCTTAATGAACATAGTGCACGCTAGCTTTACCTAATTATATTTGTGCATTTATTGACTTAGAACAATTAATATAAGCATTAATTGTTTACCTGTATATTTTTACGTTCTTGTCATCCTTGGCAAGATATTCATAGTGCATCCTGCATTTGATTATAGAAGAATGAGTTAGTTTCATGGCAACGAGGTTAACAAATTTAATATATTAATGCCGAGTCTCTAGCTAGATGTGTTGCAGCTAGTATATATTAACAATGCGGCACAGTATATTTTTTGTACAGACATGACAATGACATTACATAATTATAAAAAAATATTTTCATGTGACGTAATCAAAATAATGGAGGACTGTGACATTGTCACACTAATTAATTATTTTTAACTTATTACGTACATTTAACTATTTTTATTATCTAAATAACAAGGAATAAATTAAAAGGTCAAATGTGAAAACTAATAAAAAAATGTAAAATATAGATTTTTCTTGATTTTTCGGATTTTGGGGCTGGTGCATCTTTTTTTC